>VDFB02058242.1:78514197-78665850 GCA_007258455.2 Sequoia sempervirens | reverse complement strand
TGTTTGTAACTTGCAATTGAAAAAGTTGAAAAAAAATTGGCTCGGAATATTTCAAAATGGTTGGATTAGTAATGCTCAATCTCAACCTTTACAAATTAAACTCTGCAGATTACAAATTACAATGATAGAGAATGAATCTAGGAATAGAAGTAAAAGTTCTATCAATCAAATAACACTCCAAAACTGAAGGATGAAGCCAAAAACACAGAACTATTACAATCTGATATAAAATCTGTATTCTGGAAATTCAAACCAGCAACTGTGAATATCATGAAATACTCATAACTTGGTCAAATTACCTCTGAATGATGAGAAATCAGTTGCAAATGCTCCCTAGAGGATTGGCGCCCAAGTTGCAAACAAGAAACATTCACCAAAAACTCCAGTTTATTTAGCACGAATTCCAAAGCACCTTCAAATGGTACGGCCAAGCAAGGAGGTGCGATTTTGCTAGATAAAAATAACCACTTCAAATTAAAATCTGAAACTTCATGGAGCTAGTCGCCTTGGATGGAGAAGAGGAATGGAAAAGTACCCACAACCAAAATAAAATCACTCCAAGAGCTGTAAGCAAAACTCAGCTTCAGCTGTAGATAGTCCAGCAACCCAAAACAGTAAAAATACTTCAGAAATTCTTCAATCTTTGATGCTCAATCTGCTAGTCTGATTTGAGAAGCAGAAATAGTCCAACTAGGTGTTGTATTTCAAACACGAAATTGGTAAGGGGCTAGAAGGTAGCATCCTCGAAGCAAAATGTCCATTGTCATTTTGACAGCATAACAGTATGATAAACAGTAGATAACCGAATGCTGGAGCAAAGCCTTCATTTTATAAAAAACTGAGAAACTCTTCACTTTCCCAGGAGGAACGCCAAATGTCACCTTTTGAAATTCTTTTCAACTTTCAAAAATATAAATTCCTCATAAAAGTGGCATCCACTTTCAAGGTGATAAAATATTTCAAAAAATAATAATTAATCTCTTAATGAGGGCGTACCCTTCATGGCCCGCTTTTAAAACAATTTAAAGTTATCTCCTTAGGCCAAGGGGGTCAACAGAAAAATAAAACATTAATGCCTTAATTCAAATATTTTCACCAAATAAAGTTTTTTGAAGACAAGGCCTGAACATAAACAACTGCACCAACTGAAAAGATGACTGAGGATAGTTCAACTGCAAACTGCCATAAGTGGTATTTACTAAAAATAGTAAATAACATGAAATGCCACAAAACTCCAAGCCAAGAAACCCTAATTTCTCCACATTCCAGCCTACGAGTCTCCGGAATAGGCTGATGAACTGCAAGGCTAATCACTGATGAGAAGGGGACATTACAACATGCCATACGTGTGCATGGATATAAGTGTATTTATGAATACTTATAAATTAGGGAAATAAACAAGTATATATACACATATACATACCCACAACTAACCAGTTGTATGAGTATATTATAACGATATTACCTCGGAAATTACATATACACATATATATACATATACATGAGTACGTATAGTGAAAGTATGTTGACTGGCTCGCAGTATACGTACGTATAATCTAAAATATAAATGTATATACATGTATAGGTGTAAAGGTAAATATATTTATATATTTAATATTATATAAAATTACGTATATAATATAGTTTTTACAAAATATAGATATGTATACGATATTATTTAAATTATTAATTTAAATAATTATACATAAATATATAATGTAAATTAAAACTATGTTATATAAATACTTTAATATAATAAAATATATATAGATGTATTTAATTAAAAGATTTGAAAATCAAATGAAATTTAATTTAACATTTTATTATATATTCAATAGAGAAATGAGACTAAATCACGAATTAGTGAATATAACATTTTTTCTCTAGAATGGAATACTTCTTTGAAATCGAATTATTTGGGCTTCAATATTAAACTTAAAACCATTGTCAAATGCGTCATATATTTTCTGTTGAACTTTATTGAAATTATAATGAGTAAAAAAATAAAAATTTGAAAGTGAGTTCAAGCCGTTAAAAATGGCGGATTAAGTAAAAAAGCGCGACTAGGGCCAGGCGTCTGAAAACGGCCGATTGAATTCGTGCTTGGCAAAAAAAATGGAGATGTGGACTTCAAACAATCTGGGAAATAGTCTTACACCAAACCCACGCTTATCCATTGCTGTAGAATCGTGCTAAAACCTGGAGGTGTCACGATTTTACAAACTTTACAAGTGCGAAATGTTAATATATCACTGCTGTCAGTTAATGGAGGTCGAAACCCTCTCCAATAAGCAACATGTTTCTTCTTTGAAGCTTTCCAAGCTCCGTTGGCAGCACTGGCACCATAGAAAGGGGAAACAGTTAAGTTTCCAAACCCATGGCGTTTATGCCGAAAACAATCGTGGTTATCACTTTAAAATACAACCTAAGAAATTCGTCAATTAACTGAAGAGGAGGTTATTTTTCTTTAGTTGAGAGGGAATTCGCCGCATTAGCTTAAGAAAGATTCTGGGTCTTCTTAGTTTGTTAAGAAAGGTATCGCTATATTGGCAGCACCGAGTCCAGGAACAGAACTTGAAACTACCAAACAGCCGAGAAGGAATTCGCTACAGAGCCGTGGGACTGAAACTGTATTCGGTAGGGTAAAGAGAAGCTTCACTTTTCTCTCGGGAAACCTCAAGGGAAGCTCTTGCCGTGTGCAAGCTCACTGTGCATGCACTTTTCCCCTTTCTATGCTTCAAGAATTTTTGTATCTCGATGTTAATCAGGTCTTGTCCCTTTGGCTGAAAAAGAACCGAGATTGAAAAAACTGACACTTAGAAATGAATAAGAAAGAATTAAAGTTTGTCACATAAAGATAAACGTGAAATGGGGATGTTTTATGTATGTTCTCTCTATTGGTTTTGCTTCCAATAGCAATGCATTGGCTAATTCGTGGCATTGCTGTCCCATACCTTTGTATTAACTTTCATGGAGTATATGCTGTAAATAGCTAATAAATACTTAGAACTTGATCTAGAGAGTATTTAATACTAGTTAAGCAACTAGATAATCGTTAACCAAGTCAGTTTAAGAACCCCCAGGGGATGAGGAGCATGAGAGTATCTATAAGGGTTGGTTGTAGGTTCTTATTAAAATGATCTCCATTCTAGTAGATAGATTGTTGTAGGAAGTCTAGGGTACGGACTACCCCAATAGACCAACCTACGCGTAGAATAAGATAGCCTCAAGTCAAGTTGAACCTGGCTAGTGTAAGTGACAAATGACCTACATTCTTCATTGAATGTAAACACTTTGGCCAAAGTAGTGTAAGGAACCATTTAGTTGTAGTACTACACTGTCAGTTCACCGTGGTCCCGAAATACATCCTAGATCGAGAGTTGCCGGTTGCACAGAATCTAGTTTTGTAGGATCACAGCACTATGTCCAGTTGGTAGTCGTTAAAGGATACCCAACCAATCTCTTCTTCGAAGGGAGGGTCGTTCATTGCAAAACGATCGTGCGGGGGACCGCATTATAAGTCCGTAGTTGGCGGAAAAGAGCCCGAGTGATGTTTCTCCTCCTCAACATCCGACTGATGATCCAAGACTTGACAGGACGAACTCCTGGACCTTCTTACTTCTATTGGTGCCAAAAGCCTTCGGGCTATGTATGTATATTATTCTTCTTACTTTGTAATTTCATTTGGAATGAAATAGTTAAAAGTTGCAAAAGATGTATCATGGTTATGTATTTGAAAAGAAAAAAAATTTATCATTATGGCATTGTTCTTACTTATTGTGATTGAAATCTAAAGTTTTAAATTTGACATACAAGTGTGGTCGTTACATGTGGTATCAGAGCCCAGGTTTAAACACTAGGAACCTTTGAGCTCACCCAATTTCCTTAAATCCAACATTACCTAATGTTGTGAAATTCTTGTGACAGTATGGTACGCGTACGATTAACAGCCAGGAAGACTGTAATCGGTAACGAACGATACCTGAAAGCCAAGAAGGAAAATGAGGCCATTACTAGAACCATCCAAGGAACCAATCATGAGAATGCTATTTGGTTAAGTGACACAGAAACTGTTAGTCATGCTCTCTCCCGTATTAATGAAGTAAAGGGTAGACTGAAAATGGAAGCTGCATACAGCCTTTTACCCAACACTTCTCCGGGAAAATCAGATTCCTTACCACTATCCAAGGACATGCCTTCCGAGGAAAGCACAAGTCTAGCATTCATTTTCCAGGATCCTAGAGTTCTTGCGTTGGCCGAGGTCATAACCATTTCTTAGAGTGATGAGTCAGTGGGATACACACCAAGGACTCCACCAGTTGAGAATGGTCCTCAATATCAAATGACGGACCCTATTGTTGATGAGCACCATATCAACAATACTCTTAACTATGTATCCGAAGATAAATCCGAAGGGTATCATCCCTTTTGGGATAGAGAAGAGCAGATGAGAGATGAAGAAAAAGATAGGTTTCAACAATACTCACAGTCTGTAGGATATACTCCACTTAGTTATGCTTCTGAGAGTGAATCAGAAGGATACTCTCCTCTTGACTATCTGAATAGTCATTCTTTGTAATCGATGGATGTTGAAATCCTCTTGAATAAATAAAAATTCTATGATTGTTAAAAAAAATTGTGTATACTTCATAAACTTGCTTGGCAAATTTTGAGTTTATATCTATGAAAGCTTTCATGTTTTCCATTTATCATAAGGTTAAAGAATCTAACTTAGATAAGATACCAGGTATAATACAATCATAAAACCATGGTGAAAACTTACGAAAGGATGCGTAACAAACCCGGTACAAACAAGGATGATGAACAAAGAGACACTGGAGTTCAAGCAACCTTAGATTTAATTCTAGCAAGGTTGTCTAACATTGAGAATGAAAGAGAAAAGGATAAGCTGGAAAAAGGATTAAACACAGACAACACGGAAGCTGTAAGTTCATCTCACGGACATAATGAAGATTACAACCATGAAAGAGAGAAATCACCAACCAACTCCGCCGAGAGAAATAGAAAGATAATTTCTACTGAACTGTCGCGGGACATGAAAAAGATAATACCGCCTAAATTTGACGGTAGTGCGGGAGGTGATGAAGCTGAAATTTGGTTGGTCCAAATGGAAAAATATTTTGAAATAAAAAATTATGACGAAGTAACAAAAGCAGCGTGGGGAGCCTACCAATTAGCAGGAGAAGCCTCAAATTGGTGGATGAACAAGAAATTGGAACTGGATATAAGTTCTTGGAAGTTGACATGGGGAGAATTTGTGGAAATCTTCCGTAAACGGTGGTTGCCTCAACTATTCTATGATCAAAAACTCTCTGATTTTCAAAATTTAAAACAAGGGACTATGTCAGTCCATGAATATTGGGAAAAGTTCACTAGACTCCTTCGGTATGTTCCGATTTACCATAAGGATGAACGATTCCGTATCAGGAAGTTCATACTTGGGCTGAATGGCAAAATTCGTGGTGAGGTAGACATGCATGGTCCAACTACCATGGACTTAGTTTATGAGAAAGCTATAAAGCAGGAGCAGAAGCTCAAAGCTGATTCTCATCGCCAAGAGAAAAAGGAGCAAAAGAAGGACAGCGAGGCTGCTACTAAACCAAAGAAGGATGAACCTGTTCGTGATGCTGCCAGATCAAAAGGAAAGAGATCTCGCTTCGGCGGGAAAGATTTCCGGAAAGATCAGAAGAGAAGCAACTACAGTAATGGAAACACTAGCAAGTCCAATGAAGGAAACAATAAACCAGGAGAGACATCCAGAAGAAAAGGACCACCTACAGGATGTTTCATATGCAAAGGTGATCATTACGCTAGGGATTGTCCAAACAAAACTTTTGGGAATTCCTTGCCTTCACAAAAGGCTATGTTCCAGCAAAGGATCCATGCAGCAGTTGATGATAGGCAAGCTGACTATCAAATAACGCCCATCGAAACTGCAGGTAAATTATTTGGTTTACCTATCTCAGTTCTTATTGATACTGGTGCAACTGAAAGTTTTGTTTCTCCTAGTATAGCAAATAAATTGTCTAGAAAGGCTGGGCACATGGCTACATCGTGGAATGTAGAGTATGCTAATAGTACAAGAGCAAAGGTGGATCAATGTCTTTTTGAGGCCAACTTAGAATTGCCTAGTTTCACCACTGAAGTCAACCTTTATGTAATGTCCCCTTCTCGAGCATGATCTTCTCAGATGACCGTTGGCCTATTCTGCAGACCCGTAGGCTACTGGGATGGTTTGATTAGGGTTTCTCATGTGGAGGTTGCGGTTGCTCGTGAATTGGTGATTGAACGGCGGATTCCTTCTGGGTTTTCTGTGGGCTTCGCAGTGATATGTTTCTCTGGGCATTCTGAGCACTTTCTGGAATTTACTATTTTTAGTAAATTCTATTTCTGGCAATGTTCCTGTTGGTTTCGGCATTGGTTGACTTTCTACTTCAGACTGATCGGTTGGCTTGCTCATTTATGGCTTCGGGGCACAATTGGAGAGATAAGTCGAATTATTTAATTAAAGTCATGTTTTAATGTTATATTTTAACATTAACCCCCTTGGCCTAGCTTCTTCACTTTAAGTTGTTTTAAAAGATGTCTTTATGGGTGGGCGCCTCATTGAAAGAAATTAATTATATTTCTTATAAAGAAAAGTTTAACCCAAGTTCAAATTTGGACGCCAACTTCAAGGAGGAAATAAAGTATTATTAAAAAAGTCAAAATTTGCTTGGAAAAGTGGGACGCCATCTATTGGAGGATTAGGGTTTGGTTCGAAAAGGAAGATTAGGGTTTCGAGAAAGATCATCTAGGAATTATAAAAGGAGGCCATTGGTTCTCATTGGGATTATCTTTGGTCTACAGGAATGTTATGCTGCCAGTTTGGCTCTGGGATTGCTTCGAGGAATGTACGCCTCCTAGCTAGGCATTGCTTCTCGCTTGAAAGATAGCGACTAGTGGTGAGTTAGTGTAGTTTATGAGTCTTGCTTTGGGTTTTGTGCATTGTAATCAGCTTGTGGCTTTCTAGATCAGTTTTATGCATGTTAGAGAAATTCTGGAAATTGCATTTTAGTTCAGCAGATTGTCATTTTTATTCATATATCAGAAAATACAAAAAAGATCATTCTGGGTACTGTCTTATTCCCTCTGTCTGTAAGGGGCGACCCTATTCCCAAAGTTATAGATTTTAATGTGAAGGCTGTGATTTTTAAAAGGAAATCGCCCCTCTTGCTGGGCCGTACCTTTTAGCTGGTCTTGGGAATCGTGCATTAATTAATAGTTGCATTCTAAGTCTGTTTATGGTTACTAGCTTGAGCGCCTTCATACTAGGAGTAATGTGCATCAGAGTTCATGCCATTTGAGTGTGTTTTGGGAGAGATATGAGCATATGAGTAAATTCATAGGTTGCTGGTTTTAAATTTAAAAGTGCAGATTTGTGAAAATCAGAATTCTTATTTCGGTCCTTGTGAGAGTTATTGATTTGGCATCTTTAATCAAGCCAAGGAGAGTTCTTTATATGATGTAATGCTAATCTTTCAAATTCCTATGCTCTTGGCAAGCGAATGAGCTTCATTTGTAAACTGACAGTAGTACTGGCAGTAATTCTCAATCTTGTTCAATTCTGATTTGTAATGCTCACTTTACATTCTGAGGTTGTTTTGTAATATCTTACATCTCCGCCCTATGGTAGCTCTATTCCCACTCTGGGTTAGAAAGCACATTCTGGGTGTCGAGTTACTTTCAGCATTCTATCTTATTTCTCTTCAAGCATTGTAATTTCTGTTATCTCCACCATATGGTCGCCTCATTTCCGTATTGGATTGAGTAGCACATACTTGGTGTTGAGTGTGCTTTCAGTATATTAGATTGTAGGGATCCTCTGACCACATGCTCGTCGTTCGCCGGCGCATTCTTGGTTAGAGTTCTTGCATAAGCATTTTGATTAAGATCCTCTGACCAATGCTCACACCTTGCCCACATCGGGATCCTGGTGTACATTCTGGTTAGAGTTGCTTCAGCATCGTTTTGGTTTAGCTGCTAACCTTAATGGGTGCATTGGTTTGTAATTTGCAATTGAAAAGTTGAAAAAATTTGGCTTGGAATATTTCACTTTATGTCACACCATTAGGATCCTATGACATCATCTTAGGAATGAATTGGTTGTGGAGACATAGGGCTATAGTTGACTGTCAATCTAAAACAGTTAAGTGTTTAGATGACTATGGGAATCAAGTGAATCTTCAAGGAATACCTAAAGAGGTTAAAATTAGACAAATCTCAGCAATGCAACTGCTGAGAGCCAAAAAGAAAGGATGTAAACTCTTTGCAGTAAAGATTGAAGAGTTAGGTGATCCTGATAATGAAAGTACGCAGGAGATAGAAGACGAAGAGATTGATGAATCAGGAATCTCAGATATGGAGAAATACCCAGTTTTAAGGGAATTTGCTGATATATTTCCCGAGGAATTACCAGGTTTACCCCCAAAGAGAGTCTTTGATTTTTCTATTGACATAATACCTGGATCGGAGCCTATATCCAAGGTACCTTAAAGAATGACTACTACTGAACTAGCAGAACTCAAGGCACAGTTGGATGAGTTGCTGACTAAAGGACTGGTAAGACCAAGTGTCTCACCATGGGGAGCACCTGTAATCTTCGTCAAGAAGAAGGATGGAACAATGCGGCTTTGTATTGACTATCGTATGCTTAACAAAGCTACGATAAAGAACAAGTATCCACTACCTCGAATTGATGATTTGTTTGATCAAGTTAGAGGAGCAGCCGTATTTTCTAAGATTGATCTAAGGTCCGGATATCACTAGCTTAGAGTTAAGGATGATGATATCTATAAAACCGCCTTTAGAACTCGGTATGGACACTATGAATTCCCAGTATTACCATTTGGTTTGACTAATGCACCTGCAGCATTCATGAACCTTATGAATAGTGTATTCAGAGATTACCTGGACAAGTTTGTGCTGGTGTTTCTAGATGACATTTTAATCTATTCTAGAAACGAAGAAGAACATAATAGGCACTTGGGAATGGTTCTACAACGTTTGCGAGAGCATAAGTTGTACGGAAAGCTATCCAAGTGTACCTTCTTCCAACGCAAAGTGCATTACTTGGGTCATATAATATCAGTCGAGGGAATTGAAGTTGATAAAGCTAAGATCACAGCAATAACTCAGTGGCTTATACCTAAGAATGTATCTAAAGTCAGAAGTTTTATGGGATTGGCAGGTTATTATAGGAAGTTTGTAGAAAACTTTTCCAAAATTGCTTTTCCTATAACTTCTTTACAAAAAAAGGGAAAAAGATTTGACTGGAATGAGAAGTGTCAAAAGGCATTTGATCTACTCAAAGAGAAATTAACTACCGCACCGATCCTGAAAGTGCCAGATCCTGAAAGGAGTTACACAGTAGTCACTGATGCCTGCGGAGAAGGACTTGGTGGAGTACTTATGCAAGATAATCAAGTGATTGCATACGAGTCAAGGAAGCTAAAACCATATGAGATGAATTATGCTTCAGATGATTTAGAGTTGGTAGCTGTCGTTCATGCATTGCGAATATGGAGACACTATTTGCTTGGGAAACCCTTTGAGTTGAAAACTGATCATAATGGTTTAAAATACCTTTTTACTCAACCAAATCTAAATGCTAGACAAAGAAGATGGTTGGAGTTGATCGCTGATTATGACTTCAATATCAGCTACATCAAGGGAAAGGAAAACTAGGTTGCTGATGCATTAAGTCGAAGACGCCATATAGCTTCTATTGTTGCAATTCATACTGATTTAAAAGACCAAGTGCTCCAGAAATGTGCGGAGAATGATTATTATATGCAAGTTAGGCAAGCACTTAAGGAAAACCCTGAAGATTCAAGGTATGATGGTTTCAAATTTGAACCAAGTGGGATGATTAGGTACAAAGGAAGGATGTATGTACCTAACATAAGCAACTTAAGAAATTTGGTGTGGAAAGAAGTGCATAAGGCTCCATATTCTGGTCATCCAGGAGTAACAAAAATGATGGCCGATGTAAAGCCATTATATTTCTGGAAAGGAATGAAGGGAGATGCTGCTAATTATGTTGCAAAATGCCTAGAATGTCAGAGAGTAAAAGCTGAGCATCATCACCCAGCAAGCTTGCTATACCCACATGATATTCCATAGTGGAAGTGGCAAGTGATAAGTACGGATTTTGTGCAAGGATTACCTATGTCAAGAAATAAGCACAATACCATACTAGTGGTGGTTGATAGACTGACAAAAGTAGCTCACTTTATACTTGGAAATCTGACTGATGGAGCACCAATTATTGCAAGGAAATTTGTGCAAGAAGTATTCAGATTGCATGGGATACCTGAAAAGATCATATCTGATAGGGATGCAAGAATCACTTCTAGGTTTTGGCAAACCTTATTTTCTGCACTCGGAACTTAGCTGAATATTAGCTTAGCATATCATCCGGAAACAGATGGGCAAACTGAAAGAGTAAATCAAGTTTTAGAAGACCTACTTCGAGAATATTGCATGGATCAGCAATATAAGTGGGAAGACTATTTACCTTTAGTCGAATTTGCCTATAATAATTCATACCATTCTGCAATTAAAATGGCTTCGTTTGAAGCCTTATATGGTCGAAAGTGTTGGACTCCGATAAGTTGGGATAAACTTGAGGATCGAGTAAGTCTTGGACCTGAAATGTTGGCAGAAATGGAAGAGCAAGTAAAGATTATAAAGCAAACGTTAGCCGAAGCTAACAGCCGACAAAAGAGTTATGCTGACGCAAAGAGAGTACCCCGAAATTTTGCCATAGGTGATAAGGTTTTGTTGAGAGTCAAACCTCATAAAAGCTCCATCAAATTTGGAAAGTCTTCCAAATTAGCTCCACGATATGTTATACCCTTCGAGGTTTTAGAAGAAGTAAACCCAGTAGCCTATCGAATTGCATTACCACCTACTCTTGCCCGAATGCATAATGTCTTCCATGTATCCTACCTTAAAAAGTATATACCAGGTAATAACCATGTTATTGATTGGGCTACTTTACAGGTAAAGGATCCCGGGGTAGTAATGCTCGAGCCCATTAAAGTGCTTGAAGTCCGCAAGCTACGCTTACGGAACAGAGAAGTCTCTCAATGCAAAGTCCAGTGGGACCAATATACTGAGGACTCAGCTACCTAGGAAGACTATGAGGAGATTCTACGGAAATTTTCTGACATTCTTGAAGCATTCAAGAATGGTGAATAAATTAGTGATGTGTTTGTTTTTATGCTTTAAATAATACCTTGTTCATCGGGGACGATGAATCATAAGGGGGGGAGTATGTTACACCCCGATTGTATAGCTACTACTACATAGGAAGTACAATGTAAATGTTTGAATCTTCAGATTAATAAACCAAATTGTTCTTGTTATCAACTGAATGTGTCCTAATGATTGTCTCATTATCTGATACTCCTATTGATGTAATTCTTGAATGAAAGTAGCATATTAAGTTATGGAATAATGTTGTTCTAACTTTCTACGATGCTTTATGTATATTGCCTTGGTTTTGAGTAAATGACTCCCATTGTCGTGTCATGATGTGCAGGAAACAGGTTTGTACCTCCAGGCAGAGGAGAGATATCACTCGGGGAGGAACTTGGTCGGGTAAACAGTAACAAATACCAATTGGGCATACGCACACATACTATAAACTGAGTAAGCTAAGTCATTTGTTGAAGTTAAGGGTAAGTCATCCGTAGGCTTGTTTAGTATCATTGGGAGTCGTATCTACTTCTAAATATGTAAATAAGTGATGCTTGCCAGTATAATCTTGTGTGGAGTAATGTTTCTAGCTAGAGGTGGGCATGTGTATAAGTATATATACATACAAATACGGTATGTACAAGTGTCCATAACTACATTCATGTCGACACAACGTATTAGAGCAGATGGACATGCCATACGTGTGCATCGATATAAGTGTATTTATGAATACTTATACATAAGGGAAATAAACAAGTATATATACACATATACATACCCACAACTAACCAGTTGTATGAGTATATTATAACGATATTACCTCGGAAATTACATATACACATATATATACATATACATGAGTACGTATAGTGAAAGTATGCTGACTGGCTCGCAGTATACGTACGTATAATCTAAAATATAAATGTATATACATGTATAGGTGTAAAGGTAAATATATTATATATTTAATATTATATAAAAGTACGTATATAATATAGTCTTTACAAAATATAGATA
This sequence comes from Sequoia sempervirens, assembly GCA_007258455.2. NCBI lineage: Eukaryota > Viridiplantae > Streptophyta > Pinopsida > Cupressales > Cupressaceae > Sequoia > Sequoia sempervirens. Next base: position 78,653,568 of record VDFB02058242.1, on the reverse strand, counting down.
TGTATACGATATTATTTAAATTATTAATTTAAATAATTATACATAAATATATAATGTAAATTAAAACTATGTTATATAAATACTTTAATATAATAAAATATATATATATGAATTTAATTAAAAGATTTGAAAATCAAATGAAACTTAATTTAACATTTTATTATATATTCAATAGAGAAATGAGACTAAATCACGAATTAGTGAATATAACGTTTTTTCTCTAGAATGGAATACTTCTTTGAAATCGAATTATTTGGGCTTCAATATTAAACTTAAAACCATTGTCAAATGCGTCATATATTTTCTATTGAACTTTATTGAAATTATAATGAGTAAAAAAAAAAAAAAATCGAAAGTGAGTTCAAGCCGTTAAAAATGGCGGATTGAGTAAAAACACGCGACTAGGGCCAGGCATCTGAAAACGGCCGATTGAATTCGTGCTTGGCAAAAAAAATGGAGATGTGGACTTCAAACAATCTGGGAAATAGTCTTACACCAAACCCACGCTTATCCATTGCTGTAGAATCGCGCTAAAACCTGGAGGTGTCACGATTTTACAAACTTTACAAGTGCAAAATGTTAATATATCACTGCTGTCAGTTAATGGAGGTCGAAACCCTCTCCAATAAGCAACACGTTTCTTCTTTGAAGCTTTCCAAGCTCCGTTGGCAGCACTGGCACCATAGAAAGGGGAAACAGTTAAGTTTCCAACTCTATATAAAGCTTGCGTTTGTTCACTGTAAAAGACACGAAAAATACAATCAAGAAATTCGTTCTAATTAATCAAGAGTGAGGAGCATTTTTCAGTTGAGAGGGAATTCGCCATTAGTTTAAGAAAGACTTTAGTCTTTAGTTGTTAAGAAAGGTATTCAGTTAGTATTGGAAGAAGCACTCTCTGAGTCTGTGAACAGTAACTTGAAACTACCAAACAGCTGAGAAGGAATTCGCTACAGAGCCAGATTGAAATCATTCGGTGGTAGGCAAAGAGAAGTTTACTCTTTCTCCAAACTTCTAAGGGAAAGCTCTTGCCAGGCAGTAAGCTCTTACCAGGCATGTCAATCTTTTCCTTTCTATGCTTTCAATAATTCTTGTATTCAGATGTTAATCTGTGTCTTGTCCTTTGGCTGAAAAGAACTGAGACTGAAAACTGATTTACTTAGAAATGAATAAGAAAGAATTAAAGTTTGTCAGCATAAGATAAATTGTGAAATAGGATGTTTTATGCATGTTCTCTTCTATTGGTTTTGCTTCCATTAGTGTACAGATTACACTAGGCATCGAAAAGAAAACCGCATAATTTGTATTAACTTCTTATATGGAGTATATGCTTGTAAATAGCTAATAAATACTAGGAACGGATCTAGAGCATTTAATAAGTTACTAGTTACAACTAGATACTGGTTAACTAAGTCAAGTTTAAGAACCCCCTAGGATGAGAGTATCTTGTATAAGGGCGTTGGTTGTAGGTTCTTATTAAAATGATCTCCATTCTAGTAGATAGATTGTTGTAGGAAGTCTAGGGTACGGACTACCCCGATAGACCAACCTACGCGTAGAATAAGATAGCCTCAAGTCAAGTTGAACCTGGCTAGTGTAAGTGACAAATGACCTACATTCTTCATTGAATGTAAACACTTTGGCCAAAGTAGTGTAAGGAACCATTTAGTTGTAGTACTACACTGTCAGTTCACCGTGGTCCCGAAATACATCCTAGATCGAGAGTTGCCGGTTGCACAGAATCTAGTTTTGTAGGATCACAGCACTATGTCCAGTTGGTAGTCGTTAAAGGATACCCAACCAATCTCTTCTTCGAAGGGAGGACCGTTCATTGCAAAATGATCGTGCGGGGGACCGCATTATAAGTTTGTGGTTGGCGGAAAAGTGCCCGAGTGATATTTCTCCTCCTCAACATCCGACTGATGATCCAAGACTTGACAGGACGAACTCCTGGACCTTCTTACTTCTATTGGTGCCAAAAGCCTTCGGGCTATGTATGTATATTATTCTTCTTACTTTGTAATTTCATTTGGAATGAAATAGTTAAAAGTTGCAAAAGATGTATCATGTTTATGTATTTGAAAAGAAAAAAAATTTATCATTATGGCATTGTTCTTACTTATTGTGATTGAAATCTAAAGTTTTAAATTTGACGTACAAGTGTGGTCGTTACAGTTTATATCTTTTCCCATCCACAATCTGAATGTGATGATGAGGGTCAAAATTGGCCCTGGACCGATAAGTTGTGAATGGATACCATTGAATTTCCAGCCTAGCGCTTTCGGCTACTTGTGCCGATGGATAGGACTCCAACATATTCCCAATAAAGAATTGAAAAGTAATAGCCACCTTCTTACTTGGCCTCTAGATGTTTTGGTAACCTTCCAGCTGTCTCAAGACTTTGAGCAAAATCATACGATTTGTAGGATAGATGGGCAGCCTATAAGGATTTCCAATGAATCTTTGGATCCTAATATACGTGAACCTTGGAAACCAGATGAACCAGGATCCATATCTACTGATTAAGCTCTTGGCTTCGTGACTCAGCCTCTGGTGAGTTCCTCCTTGAAGTACTCTCGTGATATACATAAGGAAAGCATTGTGCGCCTGCCTGAAATGAGATTTCTTCCTGAGTTGAAGTGGCGGGTAACAGTCATAATACTCGAGTTCATTCTCACCATTACCAACTTTGCGTTTGCCTATAAATGCTGAGTATCTGTATGTTTTGGCCAACAAATAGATGACGTATGAGCTCATGTGGAAAGATTTTTTCTTCTCCAGATTGATCAACTGCTCGTGGAGATTATCGCTAATTATCCGAGACCAGTTGAACATCTTCATGCCGGAGGTGATTTCATCGACAAAATAATACATCCACGCCCCAAAATATGCGCCTTGTGGATTGCCAACTATCCTGTTCAACATCAGAATGATATCTCCATAATCCTCTTTGAAGTCTGTCCGATGCAACTTCTTAGGCATCTTCTTGGTGGATGGTCTAGGCTTCTCCAGCGATGACTTATTAATATTTGTGGCACACAATTAAGACTGGCTATCATACAATCTCTTGCCATCCGCCTTGGTCTTATAGACGGTTTGGTGGTGTGTCGGGATGCCAAATGCCTCTTGTATTGCCACTTCGCCAAGGTGAGCTAGAATCCTTCCGTCAGGTGCAACAATTTGTCTCTCCTACGCATCGTAATGAATGGCGCATTCCACCAGTAACTTGGCACATTCTATTGCAGGCGGGAATCCGGCGATTTGGAAAATTCCATTCCTCACCATCCGTCTGGCAATTGGTGTCGGTAATCCGACATGTCCATATACCCTCTTTTTGAACTCCGCGAAGTCTACATGTCCAAGATCAGTGTCTGCAATATTTTTCCATTTAGAATTGATCTTCGACTCTCGTTGCACTCCTTTATTGGCAAACTTCATCGGCATCTTCTTTGATGATTCTCCCAGTGTGGTCATTAACCTGCAGTAAAACGAAAGAATTAACATTAATACGGAGACTTCAAAATATAATTTATTCTCGTGCCTTTTATTTCAAATATTTTACTTTCAGCTTAGTAAAGAGATTGAATTTCTACAAAAAAGCAAGCTGAAAGTAAGTGAATTTGATTGAAACTTTGCCAAAACTTAGCCAGAATGAAAAAGATAGAAGAGGAATTGGTAAATTTAGCCAACCAAACTCCAAACCTCAGGAAAAATCTTCTGGCTGCGAATCAGATTTAGCTTTTGAGAATTCAATCAAAAAGCCAATGACAAAGTGCGCCAACTTGCTAAGAAGTTCGACTTTCAGCTAAGAAATCTTTTACTTCTCCAAAATTTACTTCCTTAGCACAAAAAATTACTTCTTCTATTGAGAAAATCGACCTTGCCTTACTTTTCTTGCAACTTCGAGAGATTAACTTCTCTTCAGCTAAGTTTGTGAAAAATGAGTTGTCGAAACTCATTATAATGCTGAAGAATTCGATTTATTTTAGTAACTTCATCTTTTTCTCTTGATTTCGATTTGTTTTCTACTATTTAATCAGGCAAGTTTCTATTATTTTCGAAAAATCTCCATGGCAAGCTTATCCAAGCGCCAGCTTTAGCAAATCCTTTGATTTTCAAAAATTCAACTTTTGCTAGATGTTTTTCAATATTTTGGAAAAATATTAAATGTCCAATTAAATTAAATTCGATTTTCCCAAGTTTTAATTAATGGCAAATTTTTGATTTTGCTCATGGATTTTCTCTTTTTCCGGCGTAATGAATTTTTTCTTCCAAGACATCTCTGGCGAATTTTATTTTTGTCCGAGGCATTTTATATTTCTAAGTGTCAGAAATAAATTATCCAAAGTATTAAAATGTCAAATTTTAATTTATTTCCAACCCATTCAATTTTGACCCATGGCTACTTTAATTTTTCTCTTGGCTAAATATTTATTCTCCAAGTTATTTCAATTTGTCCTTTATCCAATTTGAATTTTTAGCCATCTTGCTAACAAATATTATCCCAGATTCTATTTTTCTTGTGCCATGGCGAACTTTAAATCGTGCTAGGCATGTTTTCTCGTGCCAAAATCGAATTTTTCTTCTTGCTTGTCTTTATTTTCCCAGGCAAAGTTGGACTTTACCATGTATTTGGATGTCTTGATATCTCTTCTCTAGACATTCATGCCTTAGAATGCTTCCATTTTCCTTTTACACTTAGCCACAATCATGAAATTTCCCCTCTAGGCATCCATACTTAGACAAATTTTGAATTTTCTCCAATCTTACAAGCTAGGCAGACTTTCAAACTTTTATGCCATCTCCCTCAAGTCAAGGGCAAACTTGCAAACTTTTGTGCCATGGCCTAAGCGGACTTCACATGTGCTTGGACGTCCCTCATTTATCTCCACTTAATGGCGAACTTTGTCTTTTTTACCTTCCCTTCTTCCTAGGGAAAACTTTCTATCTTCCTTTCCATTTCCCATACTTATCCAAATTTCAATTTTCTACCTTGCTTCAAGCTGGGCGGACTTTGTGAATGTCTTGCCAATCCATTATCAAGGCTGGGGCAGACTTGCCTTATGTCTTGCCATTTCATGGCGGACTTGCTAACTTTCTCGCCATCTCCCACCTCCATGGCAAGGGCGGACTTGCCAAGATGTTTGACATTTTCTTCTAAGGCATGGCGGACTAGCCAATAGTCTTTCCATTTTCTCATCAAGGCAAGGGCGGACTTGCCAAAAGTCTTGCCATTTTCTCATCATGGGCGAGCTTGAAAGTTGTCATTGATGGGCGAATTTCCTAGACTTAGGCGAATTTTCCATGAATTCCATGCCTTTTCCTCTTGATTTTTCATTGATTTTCTTATTCTGGAGGTTTGATTTTCATGATTTTTCAACTGACTTTTTCCAGATTTTTAACATGCTTTTCCATGCTTTTCTTGATTTTTCGATTTTTACTTTGATTTTTCATTGATTTTTGACTTTTTTGGCTGATTTTTGGTTCTAAAAATGGAAACGTTGACTTGTTGACCAGGGTTGTGTTAATGTGATTTTTGTGATCGCATCAATCAGCAGAACAAAGTAATCCGAAGGCTACTCCATTCTCTCTTGATCAAAGAATCTCATGTGCTAAGATTGCTAGTAAGATCGCACGTTCAACTCCAAGGTTCCGAAATGCTTTGGAATACCCTCAGTAGGTTCATTGTGATTTGTTGTTTTTCACGAGGAGACTTACACAATCGTTCAAAAGGTTTGCAGTTAACAACAAGTTAAAGATTTGAAGGGGATTTCGTGCGAATGATTTAGCGTTGATGTATGACTTTTCCTAAAACTAACCAAAATTATGTGGAATTGAATGGCTGTAGAGATTAGAAAATTATATCCTAGTCTAAATGCAAGGGGTATTGAACTTGACTTCAACGAACTTCAACCAAACGTTGTCTTGCCTCCCGTTGGACAGCTTTGACAAGGTTGGTGCAATCTTCAAGGGAGCAAAAAGATGTTCAAATCACGACTCAACAATGCAAATACCATCAAAACGATGCATACATACACATGAATCTTGACCGAAGTTAAGTCTAAAAAGCATTCCAGTTGACCACGCAGGACAAACTTACCATCAATAAGCTTGTTAGTAGTATGGATTCATGAAGCTCACTTAAATCAAACACAACCACCCATAATTAACTACTTGCATGAAAATTACTCTAATTCAAATCCTACTTGAAGTCGAAGGACGAAGAAACCTCACAAACTACTCATGACAAAAGTGGAGTTCACCATCAATGAAATTATTTTATTATGATAGCCTTCGTAACAATTTCTTACAAAATTCTCAAAGGGAGAATTCCCCTTCTCCTTCAAACAATGCAATGAAACTATTCTAACTCTAACTATCTCTCTATGCTCTAGCAAAATGTCTACTCTCTAGTCTGATCTAATGTCTAACTAACTAGTGTACAATTGAGGGGACTCCCCTTTATATAGCTGGCCAATCCAATGGATGGTCCAGATCAAATTACAATGGACGGCTTAGATCGAGCCACCTCAGCCCTAGACAAGATTCACCCTAAAAACCGCCAGAAGGTGGAGGAGTGGCGTCATTAATAAGTACAAAAATAGTAGATTCCTCCTTGACCACTATGGGCAATTAATGCCCACTATCCCTCCAGAAGATTCTCGTCCATGACTTTGTTTCCATTGCTCTTCTCTCTAACCGCGTAAGCTACGAACCGGGCCAGCAATGAATCAACTTCTTGTTCTGAAATCGGCGGAGTAAGGTTGAGCTGATATTCGAGGATGGCGATTGTCTGCTCCTGCCCGTCACAAGATTTTCTCCAACTCTCAATGGACTCCTGTGTGCTCTGAATGATGGCTGAGAATGTAGAGATATTCTCAAAGTCCAGTTGGGCAAAGACCCTCATTTCCGAGAAGAAAGGCTGCAACTTTCCCTTCAATCCGTCTACTTCTACCTCCTCGGGAGTTAGCCTCTTGGAGAACAACACCTCCAGTATATTGAGGATGCCCTCATGGATATTTCTCATTGCTTTTCTGATTTTAGATGACTCTGCCGCTGCCATGTCGAAGAAGCCTCTGCTAGTGAAGGCAGCCGAATACCACCCCGGAAAGTCATATCTATCCCCAGCCTAGATCACTCCTTCATCAACTAAAGTCTGCATGGGTATGCGCATCAAAGCAGCCAGGCGTGGAATGGTTTTACCCTGAAATATATGTATGTCATTCCAAGCCTGCTCGATGTTCTCCAAGCGTGAGAGGATACTGGAAGCGTGCTGGAAAGAGGAAACAAGATCAATCATGAATTTCTCGGCCTCAGCACGGACACCGCCTACCCACTTATCTCCTTCTTGAATAGCCTTCTTCAATTCTTTGAGTCTGCTGATCAACTCCTGTGGCAGCTCAGGTGGAAGTTCCACCGTTGGATTCTCTTGAGCACACAGACGTGCTAGATGCCGCACATATCCAACCAGTGCCCTATGCTCCTTCAATTTCTTATACTTCTCTTCCTTTCGTACCAGCCTATTCCTCAGTGCCTGGAAGGAATTTTCAGCCTCCTCAACTACTTGTGCTTCAGAGGGACGCCCTAATTCAATCGTTGTGACCATATAATTCTCTGGCATCACGTCACCTAAGTCATATTCCTCCCTCGGAACGACAACATGGAGAGTGCGCGAACCAGCCTCATCAGTTTCCATCCTAGAATATTTCCTGGCTCTCTTCCTTTTAGGTGTCTCACTTGTTCTATTCAAGAGCTCCTCCATTTCTACCGCTAGGTCGGTGTCATCTTCCTGATCTCTCCTTATCGCGCGTAAGAGCCAATTTGGAGCATTCCGCTGAGCACCATAGATAATAAGGGGCTGCTCCTTTGTTGCCTCAACGTCATGAACTTCCTCTTGAGCAACATTTGGTCGAGGCTCATCCGTCTCCATATGTTGACTATCCTCCTCATGAGTTCTAACCTCAGGTTCCATAATATCTTCCTCCTCAAAAGCTGCCTCAAGTGCACGATCAAAGCGAATATCTATCTCTGTTTCTTCTCCTTCTTCTAGCTGATCGGCACTCTCAGGAGCATTGGCACTCTGACTGTCTAGTTCTCTTGACAACAGCTGGTTAACTTCTCCAATTTCTGGCTCCTCATTCACTCCAGCCCTCTGATTTGCAAACATCGAGACTTCATGTACGCTGGAGGATTGAGCCAACAACTGAGTAGGCGATGTCTCCTCCGATCTCTGAGGTTCAGGCTGAATTGGTTCTTCCTGCTGTTGCGGCTCTACAGCTTGGGCAATTTGTTTCCTCTTCTTTGCTGACACTGGTGGCCTCCGATCGCCCATGAGATTGTACGAGAGGGCAATGGATCTTCTCTTCAGCCTATGAACATGCCCATCCACCCAACTCCTCGTGAAGGTCAAGACAGGCATAGACAAAGTGTCTAAGTCTGTAATCTATGGCTCAGCCCAATCCGGGGGTGGAATTAGCGTGTTCTTTATCGACTCATAGTCCGGGTGCGTAAGTTTGGCATCTTCATCAACTTTATCCGGAACCTGGACCACTTCGTACTCTCTGATTAACTTAAGAGGCAATCTAGAGAACATTCTTCTTCTAATTTCACCTTCATCTTGTGCATTTGCCCAAAAATCCTCTAATTGGGCTTTGTGCCTGTATTCCTCGCCCAACACCGTTCCAATCTTCCATCGAGGATCAAAGTCGTGCCGACTGATATGGAGAGTGAGGTGATAAAACTGCAACTCTTCTTTTGCCTCCTTGGCTACCTGCAAAGAAGGGCACTCCTCAAGCGAGTTTCCCAAAACAATAGGGAAGTGCAGACCTCCTTTCTTCTTATTTTTTATAATTTTGTCATAGGCGACAAGTTGCCTAGACACCTCGAGCATTATCATTCTATTGGTGGGATATCTTGGTAGTCGGTAGGCGTATGAGTGGTGCCCCGACAGCCTTAAATAAGTGAACTTCGGGAATTGGACAAACCAAAACCCGTATTGCTCGATCAACTCTTGCGCCTCCTTAGATATTCTTTGCTGCAATCTCCGCTGAAGAGTCCTCGTGATGTACATCGTGAAGGCGTTGTTCACTCTCTTTAAGTGAAAGGTACTCGTGAGATGCAACTGCCTGCAAGCTTCATGAATCTTGAATTGATTGGAACCACACCCAATTGGCTCCTGGTACGCCAGCCCCTTATATCTTGTCATTCGAGCCAACATGTAGATGACATATGAGCTCATGTAGAACGTCCTCATTCTCCTTAGATTCTTGAACTACTCATTAATGTTATCACTAATCATCTGTGCCCAATCTACATACTCTTTTCCTTCAAGTACCACGCTGATATAGAAAAACATTCACGGCTCGAACGCATATGCTTGTGGGCTGCCATTAACCCGGCTGAACAACATGATCAAATCGCAATATTCCTGCTTCAGCTCCTCTGAAATAATTTGCTTTGGCAACTTGGCGCCAGGAGGCTTTGGCTTTCTCATCCATGTAGTGTTGATCCTCTTAGCACACTTATCAAAAGATGTAGCATACATCTTGTCAGCTCTCTCCTTGGACTTGTACAACATTTTGTCCGTGGCAAGGATCCCGAATGCTTCGCCAATTGCATCAGCTGTGAAATTAGCTAGCGGCATGCCATCTAGAGAAACAATTGTCTGGTGGTCTGAATTGTAGTAATTTGCACACTCCATAATAAGCTCTGGACATCGAACTGCTGGCGGGAAACCAGCTGCTGCATACAACCCGCTCCTCACAATGTTGTGCGAAATCACCGACGGAGGATTACCACCCTGCCCATATATTCTTCTCTTGAAGGCTTCGAGGTTGAAAGAACCGAGGTTGGTGTCAGTCAAACTTCCCAGCTTCGACACAAACTTGGACTCCGGAATAAAGGACTTCCTCAATTGTTTGATAATAGCCTGTCTAGAAGCATTCTCTTTGCCAGCTTCAACATTTCCAGCTCTGGCCCCAGCCTTGCTCGTTCCAGCAACATCTCCTCTTCTACTTTCAGCCATCTGCAAAACAAAAAAGGAAGCATTATAATTCTAACTTTTAAAACTAAAAAGTTTGTGAGATGGCTGGCAAGTGGAGTTGGCTTTAAAAAGAAAAATAAAAAATTCAGCAGTAAAACTCCAAACCTCGAGAAATTTAAAACTTCAAACTCTTAGCAACTTGCAGCCACAATAATTTCAGCTCTCCACAAAAATCAATCTCAACAATCTCAACTTCAGAATTTACTTCTTCTCAGCATTCAGCAAAATAAACTTCAGCACTCGTAATCTCAGCAACTTCAGCAATTTCAACTTCCAGCACTCAGAAAAATAATCTAACTTCAGAAATTTCTCACTATTCAACAATTACTCAAACTCAACAATCACTTTCAGCTCTCCAGCACAAATTCCAGCTCTACAATTTTGTGAATAGAAATGAAAAACATTGAAGTTTTTATAACTGAAAGTCTAGTGCCCAGTTTAGCAGTGGCCATAAATTCACTTCATCATGACTTAGAAATTTTCCAATTTTAGGAGAGAATATTCCCAGTAATCATGCAGTCGTCATAGAAATTGGCTATTATTAGAGATTCTTTCCTCGTTCGAATTTAAAATTTCCCTCCTCGACTGCCAGTTATTTCCAGTTGACTGAAGTAATTTTGAGAAATTTATTAAAATTTACTCCAGCATTAAAAATCTCATCCCTTTTTAAAATGGCGTACTTAGAATTTTAAATTTAATTTTAACACCATTTAATCTCACTTGAGAAATTTTATTCATCTCGTCAGCGCCTTAGAAAAATCATCGCGAGCTCCAATATTTTAAATTGGCTAGGCAAAATTATTTTCCATCCAAAATAAACTCCGAAATAAACTTTCCCCCATGATAAATATCTCCCGACTTTAAAAAATCTCATGTGTCCAAACGAAGGGGGTATTTGATTTTAAAACTTTGGAAAATAATTATTTTAACCAAACTTTATTTAATTCCTCCAGCTTGAGCAAATTTAAAATTATGTGTTGAGAGCAAATCCAACACCATAGAGAAGAATTTATCACTAAGTCTTGGGCGTATTTATCCACTTGCAAAAATTTCCTTTTGATTTCTTTTGCTAGGCGTATATCTTCTTTGAACTTTAAATCTAAACGCCTTAGGAAAATCTTTTTAAAACCACACCTAAACCCAAGCGCATATAACATCATAAGCCTTTAATTCCAACGCCTTTTAAAAAGTCTTCCTTTTAGCTCCCCATGAGTATTCAGATTTTCCACACTTAGAAAAAAAAAAAAAATCAACACTTCTTTCTCAAGGCGCATAGAGGAAATGTTACTTTTAAACTTGTATGCCTTAGGAAAACTTCAATCACCTTCTAAAGCTGGGCGCATCTCACACTCCAAACCTTCACTTTTAAAATTCAAACGCCTTAGAGAAGTTTCTCAATTTTATCTCTTGTGCCAGGCACATATAGGTCTCAGAGCTTTCAGTTTTAATCTTTATCTCATTAGGATGAGGCGTATTTTGGTAACCAAAAGATTTAATCACGTTACCTACTCCTTCACAGGCGCGCTTGGAGTCTTGTATTCTCAATCTTATCCAGCCCCATAAACTTCCAATCTCCATCATCTTCTTGGGCACATACAAGGTTCTGAACTTTCAGTTCTCATGCCTTAGAAGTTTCCAGCTCCTCCTTATTAAATTGAGGCACATATAAGATACTTAACTTCAATTTTCTAAACTGCACTCATCTCCAAGTGAAGGCGTACTTGATATCTCCATTTTTTAATTCTGAACACTTAGTTTTATTTCCATTAATCTCTAGCTTCTTAAGGCGCAAATGAGGGGGTCATGTTTCAAGTTCCAACACCTTAAAATATTCCTCAACCTTCCTCTAATCAAAGGCGCATGTGAGGCATCGAGCTTCCAATTTTATGTCTTAGCAAAATTTCTAGTTGACCTCCTTAAGTTGGGCGCATTCAAGAGGGGCTTCCTTCACTTTAAGAACACTGAGTAACTTTTCCAATTTCCCCTCTTTACTCAAGGCGCAAATGAGCCCTTCTACTTCAAGTTTAAAATACTTAGAAGAATTTTAAAACATCCTCTCCTTAAGGTGCATTCTCATGGGCAAGCTTCCATTTGGGGGCGCATTCTAAAGGTGGTACTTCCACTTTTCAATACTTAGCATTTTTTTTAGACTCTTTCTCCAAGTCTAGGCACATCTCAAGGGTCAAGCTTTCACTTTTCTAACACTTAGAAAATTTCGAGGCCTCTTCTTCAAGTTTGGGCGCATATCATAGGGTGAGCCTTCAATTTCTACGCCTTAGGATACTCTCCAAGTCCTCTCCCTAGCCAAGGCGCAAATAAGAGGGGCTACTTCAAATTTGAATGCCTTAGATTATTTCCAAGGCCTCCTCACTTCTTGGGCGCATATGGGAGTGGTAGCTTCAAGTTACACATGCCTTAGTAAAATTTTAATCTCCCTCTTCAACTTGATGGGCGCATTTGGAGGTAGCCGCTTCCAATTTATTTGCCTTCGAAAATTCTATTGCCTCCTCAACCTCTTGGGCGCATACAAGGTGTCAAGCCTTCAATTTACAACACTTAGAAAGTTTTCAAGCTCCATCATGTTGCTAGGGTGCATATCATAGGGTGAGCCTTCAATTTCTAGACTTAGACAAATTTTCATCCATCTTTGATGCTGGACTCCAAATTTTATCAAACTTAGTGAATTTCATGTCCTTTGCCTGATTTGGGGTGACTCGTTCATGTTAACCCTGGCTTGCCCTAACTTTCTATTTTTAGAAAGTTCTCCACATTTTGTGCTTTGAACTAATTTCTGATTTCGAAAGGCCTGATTTTTGCTTTGTTTTGAACTTCGGGATGTGGTTGAGCTGTGGGTGCCTGATATATGCCTTGTACCTGCTATTTTTAGCAACTTACTAAAAATAGCAACTACTCAGAATAAGTTCAAATTTGGCGTGCTGTTTGCCTGAAGAGTGTTGGTCGTGGCTGGATGTTGCTTCTGCATGATTGTTGTGTTCTGCCCTTGAATTTAGGAAACCCTAATTCCTCTATACCAGCCTGCTAAAAATAGTAAGTGTTTCCTTTTTGAACCTCTGCAACTTCGTTCAGCTTGAAATTCGCACCATGGGGTCTTCATGATCAAGTTGATCTGCTCATACTAATGCCTGATGCCGACTTTCTATTTATAGCCTGTTTCAGGAACGCCTTACTATTTATAGTAACTGCTCCGTTGGTCTTCAAATTTTACCAGCGGACTCCTTGGAAGATGTTGATCATAATGGGATACTCCAGTTTTCGGAAATTTTGGCGTCTGACCCCTCATTTTGAGTCCCGAAGCTCGAAACCCTAATTTGCTTTGCATGTGCCTTGAATGACCTCATTTTAACTCCGTTTCTGTTGCATGTCACTGTGTTCGTGATTCTGAAGCGCCGGGCATCTACCAAAGTGTACCAGCTAAAAATAGTAAGTAGCTGAAAAGTGACCAACCAGCTGTCAGATGATCTTGCATGTCACACAGCTTGAGAGATCTTGAAAAACCCAAAAAAATCATCAACATGCAAGCACTGGCTAAAAATAGTAAGTTCCTGAAAAGTGACCAGTTCCCCTTGCATGTTACCTCGTTGCGAAGCTCTCAGAAAACCTAGAAAGATAAGGCTGACATGCGCTGAGAAAACTTACATGCAAACCCTAATATCTACCTCTGAAGGAAAACCGCTAAAAATAGCAAGTTGTTCGTTCCTGCTCAAATTTTGCCAGCAATGAGTTCAAAGTGCTCGGAATGTAGTGCAGTTGTCAGAACGTGAAAATCTCGAGAAAACAAACCCCAAATTGACACTTACTAAAAATAGAAAATTGCCAGAATTCAGTGAAAATTCAGAGGGAGCCTGCTTGAACATCCTAACAGCAGTGCTAAGCTCAGAAATTGATTAGCCAACTCAATTTGACCTCAAAGTAGCCTGAAGAATGTAAACCCTAATTCATTAAAAAGCCCCCCAGACTTAGCCAAAATTCAGACCTAGGTCAAATGGTAAGTACATCAGATAGAAAGGACCGACAGAGAGAGACAAACCGAAAGACCTGAATGAAGCAAATATTAGGGGGTCCCCATTTTGAATGGGGCGATGTGTGAAAAAGGTCACAATAGGTTGACTTTCTAAAAATAGAAAAAGCAAAATCCCTAAAAATAGGGAACCCAGTTTGGTCCAAAAATGCCAAAAATGAAAAAAGCGAAAAAGCAAAAATCCCTAAAAAATAGGAAGTGTTAAAATTGACTCAAAGCACAGGTGATCCTCATCTCCCGGACCTTTTGAGCACTTCCGTGACGTTTAGGCACTGATTCAGGCATGGATTCTCAACTTGGCTCAGATGACTCTTAGAAGACTAACTTGAAACTCTCAAAATGATGACCTCATGAAACCGTTGCGCAAAAGCAAAACCCTAAAAACTAGCAAACTACTGGGGGTCCCCATTTGCAATGGGGCGATGTGTGAAAAGGCCACAATAGGCTGTTACAACCATAGATGAAAAACTTGCCAAAAACCTGGCAAGTAGTTGAAAACTCGCGAGTTTTTTTTGAAAATGAGTTATTCAGGTATTTACTCGCCAAAAAAAATCGTCGGATTTTTGTGAAAAACTTGTCGAGTTTTGGCGAGTTTTTCAGAAAAAACTCGGTTTTTAAAAAAAACTCGGCGACTCAACAAAAAGACCCCCGCGGCCGGAATAAAGGCAATTTCGATTCATTTTTTGCCTCCACCAATTGCTCTTCCTTAGCAAAAATACTCTCGCATGAAGGTTTGTGTAGTTTTGGAGGTCTTAATTTGGGCTTGCTAGCGGGGGCTCCGCCCCTCAACCCCACCCTGTATCGTGACAAGGAGCACGCCCAAGGCGCTGCCCCAAGACCCTGCGAGGGGCGCTACCCCTCGACCCCACTAGGGGCATTGCCCCCAGACCCCCATGAGGAGCACTACCCCTCAACCCCGTTGAGGACGTTGCCCCCAGACCCCCACAAGGGGCGTTACCCCTTGATCTCGTTGGGGGCATTGCCCTCAAACTCACCTTGAATTCATTTGATTTTCTAGGTACTCTCCAAGTCCAAGTTTCCAAGTTTGCCTACAAGTCTTCATCTATAATATTGTCTAGTTCTACCTCTCCCCTAGTTTTCACTAGACATGGGAAGAGGAAGATGTAAATCTGTAAAGTATATTAATATAGTATTTACTTTCAGTTTTACAAAAACAATTTGCGATTTTCATTTTGTTTCAGACTATCAGTATCAGCGCATTCCACATGAGGATGCTATTTTGTACCCAATTTGCTTTCAAATCAATCAGATACAACTAGACTCAACTTGTTTCTTCTATGTACTCATTTATTGACTAATTGGATGCATCTTGTCTTTGAATTTTGCAAAAAAAATGCATTTTTAGTGAAGTTTAAGCAATTTTTTAAGTTGCCGAGTTTTTTCCGAGCCAAGTTTTCCGGGCTTGCCGAGTACTTGCAATTGGCAAGTTTTTCAACTATGGTTACAACAACCAAATCATTGCAGGAATGTTGAAGTTCAATAGCAAGTTGAAAGTTTACAAGTTCAGTAACAAGTTGAAAGCCCGTAGATGCAGTAGCAAGTGAACAATCCACAAACAGCTAGATCAAACTAGAAATTCCACTTCACGTTCACTTAGCCAAAAAAACTCTGCAATTGAGTACATGATGATGTCATCATCCTATTGATGGCTTGCATCATGCTGATGTCATCATCGAAACTATTCATCTAAACTAGTTGATGAAACTCTGAAACGTTCACATCACTTGACTTTATCCACAAACTTCAGTTGGATAAATAACTCCCGAAAGAGGCAGTTGAATAAGGAATTCCCACAAAACAGCAAGAAGTGTAAGCTCTACACACTGGTAGCAAGCGGAAGTTCTGCAAGAAGTAGAAGTTTCGCATAACAATAGCAAATGTAAGTTTCATAGACCAATTTATTGCCCAATTCAATAGCATTTGCCCACAAATCCACTTGCCCACAAGATACATGCAAACTCTAGTTGGATGTGAAGTCCCCGAAAAGGTCAAATAGGCATGAAGTTCCTACAAAGTCAAATGGCTCCAAGTTTCCTACAAATGCAGATAAGATAATTTGAACCAGTTGCAAAGAATGAAACTTATCCATTTCAACACCAAAGTCCCACAAGCCGGTAACCATTCAAAAGTCCGCAAAGCCAATAGTGAACCAAAAACCCACAGAGCCGATAGTAAACCAAAAACCCCAAGGTCATAACTTCGCCAATTTTTGCCCAATCTTCACCAAATCTGAAATACATATACCCATTACGCTCTTCTACAAGGTGATGCTCTCAATTTTCCCAAATTACCTTTAAAGTCCCCAGAAGCTACAACCAAAAACCAACAGAAACAAAGCAAACTTAACTGAAACTTAGAAGTCTTTTTGGTTGATGCAAGATTGCCCTTGCACCTGGATGCTCCTACATCAAACACATGTTCCACAATAGCTTCAATAGCATAAGCATAGCATCCACCATCATTCTAGATTTTATGTGCTCAAAGCACTTATTTGTAAGTTACAAATGCCCAATCTTTGGGACTTCAAAATAATCTTATTTTAATTGCAAAAAGCGAGCTTTAGAGCAAAATGGTTAAAGGCTACTAGAAATTAAAAAAACCTAATAGCAAATCTAATCCTAAACAAATAATAAAATAACAACTAATTATAGGGACCCAAAAATTGGCCCTCATCCCTTGTCCAAAAATAGAAGACTAGAATTAACAATTGTTGGAATTAGTCATTGCTAAAAATAGCAAAACGGTGAACGAATGGCAATGGCCTCAATGATTCTGATGAAATTTTTTATCTGAAACTTGACAAACTTTTTAATTAATCAAAACTTTGCATGATGGCATGCCAAACACTTGAATTTGAAACCCTAACTGTTTGTTCCAACCAACTAGAAAACAATTTCCTAGGTTTTTGACAAGGTTGAAAAGCTATGGTTGAAACTTAAATCCTTCAAAGAAAGGTATGATGAAACCCTTACCACAAGACCTTGGTAAAATCTAAAAACCAAAATATGCAAGTTGCCACAGAAGTCAGCTATGAATGATGCTTGAAGGACTACTATGAGCTACCTTGAAACCTTGAGATTTCACCCTCAGGTCTGCATTACAATGAAATACCAAGCAGTTGTAACAACATTAGTAAAACAATGATGATACTTCTCAACCAATATTGCTGTCATAGGCAACCAACATCACTGTTTGTAGCACCTTCAAAGACTTGAAACCTTGCATATTAGCAAAATTCTACTACACAAAAACTGCCATAAATGCTCTCTTTGCTTATTGCTTAAGTGTTTGCTGATACAAGTGACTGAAAACTCTATTTTTTGCTACTGTAGAGGACTTAAAATTCTGTCATGAGTGCCTTTGTGTTCCATTGGCAACTTATTTGAGTACCAGCACCTCAACAATGGTTCATTTTTGGCAACTTACCCAAAACTTATCGAGTACAGCACCTCTTCCATACCAAGAAATGGGTTAAAGATCAGCCTCTTCATGTAGTCATTGACAATAGAAGCCAAAAGAATATCATCACACAAGATGCATTCAAGCACCTAGGCCTGGCAACTAAAGAACACTCTCAACCATACTCTCTAGTTTAGTTTCAAAAGGATAGACATTCAAGTCACTTGCCAGTTCACATTCAAGTATCAAATCAAGCCCATGCATGATGCAATCACTTGTCACATTGCACTAGTTGAGGTAAGCCACATACTACCCAGCATGCCATACATCATTGACCATGATGGTTTATACAGAGACAAGCCACAAATTTGGATCATCAAGTGAAAAACTACTTCTACAACATTTTGGAATCTTTTCTACTAAAGACCAAAGTCAGTTTGTTTCAACTAAGTAAATTCATAACCTTGTGTCATAGGAACATAAGTTTGTGTTGCTCATGTTTCACCTAGACACACCTAAGTGCCAAAGTAAAAAGGCATTGGCAGCATGCCACACTGCAATAGCAATAAATAAATCATATACAGCAATGGTATGGAGATGTATTTGATAAGCATTTGATCAAGATCTCTTCTGAATAGTCCACTATATTGCATGTCCATTTGGGAAAACAATATGATCTAATAACAAATAAATGAGCTCCCAAATCAAGGAAAGATTGAGCCAAGCACTTCTCTATGTGGCAATCTGATAGTCTTATAGCCAAAGAAGGATAGTTCAAGGCATCTTTGCATTGATTGTTGCCCACCCAATAAATGTGAAGAATTGGTATCCCTTACCACATATTGATAGCCTTCTAGACAAGCTTCAAGGCACACAATACTTCATCAAGATCAACTTGATTTCTAGTTACCATTGGGTTCTCATTAATCTTGAAGATTTTTGGAAGACAGCTTTCAAGACAAAAGAGGGATGGCACAAATAGTTGGTCATGCCTTTTGGCTTGAGCAATGCACTAGCCGCATTCATGCACTTGGTAAACAATATTCACAAACCTTTCAAACTCATTTGTCATCGTCTACTTGGATAGCATCCTCATCTTCAACAAGACTTGGGAGGAGCATGTTCAGCATGTTGCATGCATCTTAGACACATTGGGCCAACCCAAGTTGCAAGTCAACTTAAGTATGTCTATATTTAATGGTGCACAAATCCAATACTCGGGCTACATCATTGACTAAGAGTGCATCCAAGTAGATCCAAAAAAGATCAAATTAATCCATAGTTGGCCAACTCTACACAATTTCACAAAGCTAAGGAATTTTCTTAGACTTGCAAACTTATCTCACAAGTTCATTCATGAATTTTCAAACCTATCTTGGTTGGTGAATCAAATCATCACCTCAAGGCTATTTCCCAGAGGAAATACACTCAACAACGTGTTGTGGTCGAGGTGTATCACACCAATCCTAACAACCCCAAAAATCAAGCTACCCTTCAACATCCAAACCAATCCATCAAATTATGGAATCGGTGTTGTTCTCCCTCAACATGGACATCAACTCACATCTTACTCAGTGACGCAATTCAATGCTACTCCACCTATGAAAATAAACTATACACAATCATTCAAGCTATCAAGCAATGGTGACATTACATTCTTGGGAAGGAGACCAACATTCACTCAAATCATAAGCCGCTTCAATTTCTGCATACACAAAATAAGCTAGAGAATGTGCACCATATGAAGTGGATGACTTACTTGCAGCTATTCCATCCAATCATCAAACACAACAAAGAAAAAGGTATCAAGATTGTGGATTGCCTCAACCAACATCATGTCCAAATACTTAAAACAAGAGACCACAACTTCAAAGACTAGGTTTTTCTTTACTCATCTGATCCAAATTTTGCATAAGCATATATTGCTTTGTCAATCACTAGTTGTCCAACCCAATTCTCAACAAGCTTGGGTACCTCTATGTTCCTAAAGACACTCCTCACGAATGGCTCATTTAGGAGGTGTAATATTCCAAATTTCCAAGATGACATGACACTTTGGGGTAAGCAAAAATTTGTGTGCTCCCCAATAGCATTTTTTTTGGCATCATAGAACACTAAATAAAATCATGTATCTCATGCATTGCCAAGCCAACTAACAAGGAGCTTAGAATGTATACACAATTGTCAGTCCCAGCCAAACCATGTGAAGCTATCAATATGGTTTTCCAATCTAATCTACAAATGAAAAACCACCAAAAGGAAATTGTGCCTATCATTGAGGATCATTCTTCAAAATGGTCACCATGATTGCATCAAGAAAAGCATAAGCACACCCAATTCAACAAGTCTCTTCTTCAACCATGTGTGGATTTCATTGGACTTCCAACATCCAATGTATTTGATTGTGACCCAAGGTTCATACACCCTTTTATCCAAGCCTTGTAGGACATGTTAGATACACAACTAGACTGATCTATAGCACTTTAATGCCAAATAGATTGGGTAATAGAAGTGATTAATCATATCGTTGTGCGTTTGCTGTGAATGTAGAATGTGTAACAGTGCACACCCACACACCTAAAATGACAATCTTACATTCATGTAAATAGAACTTTACATAGTTCTATAGGGTATAGTCCATTCTAGCTATTTCTCAAGTTTCAAGCAGCCACGTCTCTCAACATCTCCCATCATGTACCACCAAGCACCATGCCACACCATCAAGAAAAGGAAATGGGCAAGGCAAAGAAATTGATGCAAAAAAATCCAACACATTCGCTAGTATGTTCAGCAAATAGATCCTCTCTCAACAACAATAGAAGTACAAAGAGCACCATGGCACTTGCCCCACACCTCATGAATTCAAGGTAGGTGAGAAAGTATAGATGTAACTTCAAAAAGAGCACTTCAAGATCCACATTGGAAGATCAAGCCTCTTGCTATAGTCCTTACACCATATTGCATGAAGTTGGAGGGAATGTCTTTGTTCTTGATCTACCACCATACTTGGGTCTACATCCAATTTTCAATGTGAAAATCTTTAAGCCATACTTTCAACTTTTTCTTAAGCCCACAATCACTCAGTGTCCTTCAAAGTTGAACACTAAACATCTTCATCCAATGCTAAAGGATCAAATCATTGCAACTATTGTAACACATGCTTGAGATGGCACACATCAATCGTTTTAAGTGGTCCAAACAAGACGATATGCTAATCAAGCTAAGTGGTACAAATCTCCAATAGCACAAAACTTAGCTTCCACCGCTAGAAAGCAACAAGATGGAGACCATTGCTTCTAAAGAAAGGGTGAATAATCCACACTAAGTTGTTAAATGTCATGCCCTTACTCTTACAACATAGGACATACCACATAGATCCACACGATGCCTCATTGCACCAAGACTTAAATGTTGCGTCATTATTAGAAGTGTTTCCACCACATAGCTTCATGCCAAAAGATTGGCACCATCTCATGCAACTTCATATTATCACATCTCAACTAGAACAATAGAAATTAATGAACACCACCAGCACGTTCTTTGTGGTTCACACACCTCCTTGAACTTTCACGCCACATTGAACTATATTAGATTGTGCTTCCGCAGCCCACACCACATCATGCCACATCTGACCGTGCTTCCACAACCAAAACCATATTAGATTGTGCTTCCAAGGCATGTGCCACATTAACACACTTGCACAGATAGCCCCTATGTGGAAGACCAACTATCACACCTACAATGAAATGACTTGTCAAATGTTACTTAAACCGATATGTTAAAAGATCAATTTTCATTTCCAAATTTCATGGCAACATGGAACTCAACTTCAAAAGGTATATTGAATAGGGAAGCAAGAGAAAATGGCAAAGAAATGGAGGTTTCAGGCACTTTGTGTGAAATCACCAATTTCCAACAAGCAACAACTTTGCAACTATTAGGGTTGTTTCATCACAAGACACGATGGTTTCATACAAGGATAGAGTAGTGATTTTGTCAATGGTGGTTTCACATTTGTCAAGACAGTGTCATCTAAAATAGTGGTGGTATTGTAATTGTAACCTAATGACAAGCTATGATTTCATCACAGCTTCTCACTTGCAATTCCTCAATATTTCTATTTCCAGTGTCTTTTAATGTTCCTTACAGATTTGAATAGACATGTTAGTCTATAAATTAAGTCCAATAATGTGGGATAGCATCAGTTGTTGGAGATCTAAGTTCCTAGAGCGGATTCAAGAGAGTTCAAAGTTTGCAAATGTAAATGAGAGCAAAAACATTCACCACAAATGAAGACAAAGGATTTACCTTGGAGAAACTCGCATGTGGGAGAAACTCTAGTAGAATGTGAGCTAATTACCCTCTCAAATTCACAAATTTTCAGGAAATTACAATCTTAGGCCACTCATGCACACAACCAGCTTGGATCCTATGAAATCGGTCACTAAGATCACTATTGGCAAAGTATGTAATGTTGATTTCCATCAAATAATATGTATTTTGGAGAGTATTGTATGGTACAAGATTATAACCATCTTAATTTATAAATCATAAATCTCAACCTTTTTTAACTATTATGATGTAACCATCATTCTTGTAGTGTAATAAATACACAATTGTAACACACCTAGAATAGGACAAAATATACAAAGCACACATCCACAAATTTGCAACTTTAACATCTAGACACAAATTGATATCATAAGCATAGTTTGAATATAAGCCATCATACATCTTCCCCAAGAGTATGCCATGTATAGAGCAAGACCATCATTCTTGTAATGTAAAATATACACATTTATAACAAAATAGAGTGGGACAAAATACACAGCACGCATCCAAAGATTTGCAACTTCAACGGCTAATAGGCATATCTAGAATGTAAGCTGTCATAGATCTTCCTCGAGACCATTATTAAAAACAAGTGCACAAAGCTCAAACAAATTAATCAATCAGTCATCTTCTACATTGATTACAGTAGCATGAATTACATTTATGTAATATTTCTCCTATACCCACTCTCCTAACTAATAACTAACAACATACTAATCCAATGTGATTATTAATCAGTTACATTATTAACTCCACATATTATTTACCTATACACACAAATAGTAATGTGGAGTACATACTAACATTTACCCATGTGAGGACTAATTCACAACATTCCCCCCCTTAGTGCTAACATGGGCTGAAGAACTTTATTCTGGCACTGCATTGACAATTGGCTTGATTGGTCATTACCTTTGTCTTTTGTTGTTAAGGTTCACCTATTTCATATTTGCCCCCTGGCAATGGAAAATTTCCTTGGATATCATTTTCCACCAATAATGCATCCAATCCATTGTACAAACATTTCAAAAATTTCCCCCCTTTTTGAAAAAATTCTCCACTTGATATGTAATTACACCCTTATTATCAAAATATCCTTATTTCTCCAACTACAAAGAAACAAATGTGAAACTTGATCTTAATGCCTTTATATTACAAAATACGCATCACTTTATGATATTCAACCTTCATTTTCTAGTTACAAAACCAATTAAAAAATAAATTCTTGATTTGGAGAAGCGTCTTGAACTCCATTGTAGTCGACCTGCCTTCTTTCTATAACCACCAACTTGATCTGAGGTTGTTTGATACTAACTTCTCAACAAACTTGTTTTCCAAACCCATTTTTATCCTTTTAAGTCAATTTTATATGCAATAACTATCGGCTCCTACATTGTGAGGAAGCCAGCTGGTTCCAACTCAACCTCTAATGCTAAAACGGACTTGTTTTGTGTTTTCAATAGTTTTGATGAATTTTAAGCATATAATATAGAAGTGCGCCAAGCAAGAAATGAAGATAAAACTGAATAACAAGTAAATTAAGAGTAACTGCAATGCTATTGTAGATCTGGCAATTAATACAAGTAAATTGCATACAATAGACGTACCCAGAAGTCCTCAGATTAATTAAATAAAGAAGATCTGTACATGCCAGGCAAGAAATGTTGAAACTAACAAAATGCAACGCCCACCTCCAAATGGTGATCTGTCCCTAACAAAAACTAGATCACAGGGCCTAAGGTTGCTAGGCGTCCAAGATGCAAGTGACAGAAAGCCCAAATAGAAGGCATTTCATCCTTTTGGTTCACACGCCTCTAGCTAGAGAAGCACGCCTCCCAAGGAATATGTACGGCCCTCTGAAGGAATTGTACGGCCTTTTATTGATGCTGAAGAACTGAGGAAAGATGGCGTCCCAGATGAAGAAAAAGCCCTTTCCTTTATTGAAAGATGACAATTACTTAACATAAAATCTCTGATGAAGCACAAATGGACTCCTATATGAAGTCCTCTCAGAAGCAACAATTCAACTGGTATCTCACAGCCTCACAATCGCAGAACAATGAAGAAGTCTCGTTCTCCAATGTTGAAAATACTCTGAAACCCTTGTCTCAGGCACTAGTATCAAGAAGCCAAAAGCAATGTCAAATGATCAAAAGTAATTGAGGTCGACTTGTTTTTGCCTCTTATAACCCCAAAATGGCACAAATCCCAAAAAGACGACTTGACATTTTAAATACATTTAAATGTATTTGAGTCACTTTGTAAACTTTGCAATATATTTTATCATTTGGGCGTACCATTTATTTGACTAAAGTGATTTAACTCACTTTATAATATTTAAGTGGCTTTATTTTTATAAAGTCAAATTATAACTTTATAATATTCCCAAAAGTTAATTAAATAACTTTACCACTAAAATATTAATATCTCCCTCAATTCTCAGTGTTTTGACGTGTCGTCAGACGCTGGCAAACACTGAATTGCAAAGGCTTGCACTAAGCCCAATACTGAATTGTAGGGGTGGAAATGACAATATCCACCATTATCTGCCACTAAGACCCCCCTATCCACACATGTTAGCCTACGAGGGTCCTATTGGTGTACGTTTTATCATCCACCGAACACACAGAATAAAATGTCTAGAGACACTCTATCCTCTCTTGAAAAACCACTGCGTATGCTAAGATTGCGAGAAGATCATATGGCGATTCCAAGGTTTCTTTTGTCAGGTCTTGACGTGTGGATAAGCTCAATGGGCGTTGTGATTTGTTGGTAATAAACAAGGGGACTTACGTTAAAGAAATTTTCACAAGTTTGGGACTTAGGCGGATTTATCATTAAAGGCTTTTCAATTAGGACTTCAATTCGGATCTCAAAAATAGCAAAAAGATAAGGGTTTAGGGGATCTATTCTACACCTAAGAACTTAAGAGACAGTAAAGATCCAGTGAAAGGGATAAACCACACTTTGTTTTGCCTCCTGTTGGACAGCTTACGCAAAGTGGGTGCAAACTTCAAGGGGTGTGATAATGATTTTCAAGCCTCGAATGAGACTAAAGTTAAGCTTCCACAATTATAAGCTCAGGCTAACTTACGCATCGAATGCAAATCATCCATTCAAAGAAAGTATGAGCAATACTTCACCATTGAATCTAAACGATCAATCTCTCATTCATTTAACCAATCCTCAAAAGCAAATTCTTCTTAACTTAATTCTAACTTTAATCTATGGCGGAAGAAGATATGCAACCTCGCTTACTACTTGACAATAAAATTTATTCAAAGCAAATCATGCATAAGAGCATTTATTCTCGAAAATAGTCTCAATGCAACAATTTCATACACTGTCTCCACACAAATGAAAGTGAGAGATCACCAGTTTAAATAGAGTTTCAAAAATCAAATGAAGGGCCGAGATTAAAACAATATCGACGGCCAAGATTATTACAACTCAACCCTAATTAGGGTTGCCCAAAATAACATGAGTTACCAATCAGTAAACAATCAGTTAATAGGCAGTGAAGTGGCAATTGGAGCTATCATCAAGGAGAGGCGTCTCTATCCGCTTGGTTAGCATTGCGCTCGATGAATCTGGACACGACCGCGACAACCTCCTCCATCGTGACGGGCGGCAGCATGCTAATCCGGAATTCCAATCCATCTAAGTCCTCAGCACATTTGGCGAAGGTGCTTGCCCAATCTGCCTCCTGCTTCACAAAATCATTCCGGATAGTCAAGAGACTCGCCACTTTTGCAAAGTCCCGTCTCAGAATTGGTCCAGTAGCCGAGAAGAAAACCTCCTGAACCTTACGTTTCAACCTCTCCAGCTGCATGTCATTTTCCCGGACAATCTCACGATCAAACACCTCTGCAGTTGTCATATAAATTTTCTCCCGGATTTCTTTGACTTGCTCTTCAATTCTGAGCCCATCTTCTTTCGCCCTCTCCAGAACCTCTCTCCGTATAGTCACTGCCCAAAACCAATGGTGAAAACCATACGCTGCTCCTGCAGCAATCACCTTTCTTTCAACCAACTCTTCTCTTGGGAGGCCTTTCAGGACCCTAAGGCTTGGAATAAGCCTCTCCTGCATGTCTGGAATACATTCCCATGTCTCTGCCATATCAACAAGTCTGGAAAGAAAAGAAGAGGTTTGCCCATAGGCAAGTGCCAGTTTCTCCATGAACGAGGCTGCTTCCGTGCCTTCGCTTATCATCCACTCCTGAGCCTCCTTGGCTGTGACCATCCCTTGCTCCACATCCTTGGCTATCTCCTGTGAGGAATTAAGGAGGGGAGGAGCTACTATATCACCCTGATTGAGTGGCTGGGTTAAATGCCATATGTACTCCTTCAGGTGTTCAACTTCCTTTTTATACTCCTTTTTCGCCACTTCTTTTTCCAGTCTCGCCTTGACAATTGAGACGGAATTATCTAGTTCCTCCACTTCCTAACCTTTTGTAGTTGGGCCAAGATCTATAGTGGTTATGGCGTACTCTTGAGGAGTGATCTCATTTTGTGGCTTGTCCACTGTCGGTACTGTGATGTGTATAGAACGACTGCCTGCCTCGTCTCGTTGAATAGTGGAAAATTTCTTGGCCGACTTCTTAATTGCAACCTGTTCCAACCTTGCCAAGAAATCTGCAATATCATCCTCCTCTTGGGCTTCTTCTGGCACCTGAATCTTCATCCTTTCTATCAGCCAATCCGGGATGGTAGGCTGCTCAATGCCATCTTCTACCTGAACATCCTCCTCATTTGGAACATCCACTACTTCTCTGAGAGCGGAAATCATTCCCTCTTCGAAGTCATTATGTCAGACTTCCATCTCATTATCTAAACCTAGTATTTCCGTGCCTGTAGGTGATGAGGGCTCCTCGTCATCCAGCTGAATAGGCTCATTGTTCTCTTCTTGAACTATAGGAGGTACAATCATTTCAACCAAGGATTCATCAATGGTGGCCACCAGCTCGTCAATATTCCGGGACACTGCAGAACGAGATGGCTCTCCCTTCTGTCTTTTCTGAACAGGCTCTACACTTGGAACTACCTCCTTCCTTTTCTCTCCAATCTCAACCAAATCCTGATGGGATGCACCAGCATTGGAGGAATACGATTCTGTCTCGCTCAATAAATCATACGTGAGCGTTATTCTTTTTTGTCTCATCTCCTAGACATGATGGTCAACCCACCACTGAGAGTATTTGGTCACTGGTCTCATCAAGGTTGCTAAGTCTGAGTGCTCAGGCTCTGACCACCTTACGGGAGGAAGAGGTCGGCTTTCCTTGAAGCGTGGCTGGATGTAATTCCCATCGTCCTGCAATTGATCAGGCACCCGACAAAGTTCAATTGCCCTCATGAAGTCTACTGGCATTCTGGACCATAATCTCCTTCTGACCTCATATTCATCAGCAGCGTTTGCCCAGAAGTCCTCCAGTTCTGTAATGTCCCCTAAATTTGGACAAAGTGACTTAATTATTTAATATCACCTAAGTCTTAAATTATTTTTAAAAGAGGGATATTAAATAATTAATAAATTAAGTTATAAAGTGACTCCTTGAAATATTTAAAGAGTGAACATTATAAAGTCACTTTATGATTTTGAATGGGGAAATATAAAAGAGAAAAATGAGAGATCATTCGGCACTTTTGAAGATGCATATTTCTTTCCTCACAAGAAGAGCTGGAGCTTCTTGGTCTAGGGTTTGAAGACCCTCACATGTATAGTTTCGGGTGTGAGATATCACCCCTAGCTGAAAGAGAACGATTTTTGGATGAAAGACACTTGCAGATATTATTGAACCACTATCAGCTAGCTGCATTCGAATTTTGAAGAAAAATCATGGCTCAAGATGTCTTATATTCTCCACACGAGTTGAGTGATGGTTGCTGAGAAAGTAAACGTGTTTTGTAGATGATGGAAGTTTTGGTTCGAATAAGAAGCTATGATGCAGATTGAAGGTGACATGAATAGTGCCGTGAACAGTGTCGCGAACAGTAACGTGAGTAGTGTCGCGAATAGTAACGTGAACAGTAACGTGAATAGTAACGTGAACAGTACTGCTACAGTGAGTGAACAGTGTTGGCAGCAGGTATTTCAGATTTGCTGGAGCTGATTTGGTTTGTTTCATTACCATATGGTCTCCTACATTCTTCAACCAATTGCCCCTGGAGTTATGCATCATCCCGGGTATGTAATGGAGTCATTCTTAGTAGCTGTGGATCAATGATAAAAGATTAGCATCAGCGTGTCAATCTGAATTAGCAATTGAAATCTGATTCTTTTCCAATGTTTACAAATTTTTTGGAAATAAAGGGTGTATGAAATCATAGTATATTTATGCTGTCTTAGCTTCCTTTATAAGTCTGCAACAGTAAACTTATCAATACAAGTTCCGAAGTAGTGTCACAGAAAATTTAAGTGACCATTTTCAGATTGGTATGTCTACCAAGTGTTTGTACAAATGCTCTCATATGAAGTTGAAGACATTTGAGAGAGATGTTTGCCAAGTGTTTGTACAAATGCTCTCATATGAAGTTGAAGACATTTGAGAGAGATATGTCTGCCAAGTGCTTGTTAAAATGTTGATGCATAAAACTTGGTTATTTTGGTGATCCTAAGTCAAAATATCAGATTCCTATTATCTTGCAAGTGTTTGACAAAATTCCTATGCAAAGAATTTGTGTTTTGTAATGTGTTTTTGGGTCAAGAACTCAGAAATTTCAGATCAGACCTTGCATACTAACTGTTTGACGTAATGCCTATGATACAAACTGAAAATTTAAGGACAGTGTTAGTTAGGCATCTTACAAGTTCCACCCTGTGCTTGTACCTTGTCCCATCCACTGTCCGGATGTGATGATGTGGGTCAAAATTGGCCCTGGACTTGTAGGCTGTGAATGGGTACCACTGGATTTCCAGCCTGGCGCTTTCAACTGCTTGCGCTGAGGGACAGGACTCTAACATATTCCCGATGAAAAATGGGAATGTAACAGATGCCTTCTTGGTCGGCCTCTGGATGTTTTGATATTCTTCTAGCTGCCTCAAGACTTCGAGCAGAATCATCCGATTTGTCGGATAAACGGGCAACTTATAGGGATTTCCAGTAAATCCCTGGATCCTGACATATGTAAATTTTGGAAACTAGATGAACTAGGATCCGTATTTACTGATCAAACTTTTCGCCTCATGACTCAGCCTTTGATGCACTCCTCCTTGAAGTATTCTGGTAATATGCATTAAGAAGGCATCGTGCACCCACCTAAAATGAGACTTCTCCTTCAGCTGGAGTTGTGGGTAGCAATCATAAGGTTTGAGTTCGTTTTCTCCGTTGCCAACTTTGCCCTTGCAAACTAGTCCTGGATATTTATATGACCTGGCCAATAAGTAGACAATATACGAGCTCATGTGAAAAGACTTAGTCTCCTCCAAATTGACCAATTGCTCGTGAAGATTGTTACTTATCATTCGAGACCAATTGAACATTTTGATGCCAGAAGTGATTTCATCTATGAAGTAGTACATCCAGCTCTCGAAAAATGTACCTTGAGGGTTGCCAGCTATTCTATTCAGCATCAAAATGATGTCCCCATAGTCCTCTTTAAAGTCCGTTCGACGTGGCCTTTTGGGCATCTTCTTTATTGACGGTTTAGATTTATCCAGCCATGCCTTGTTAACATTTGTGGTGCATAAATCTGGCTGACTGTCATACAAATGCTTAGCTTCCTCCTTGGTCTTATAGACAGTCCGAGAATGTGCTGGGATGCCGAAAGTTTCTTGAATTGCCACCTCGCTCAAGTGTGCCAAAATTTTGCCGTCAGGTGCAATGATCTGCCTCTTCTGAGCATCATAGTTGATAGCACATTCTACCATCAATTCTGCACAATCCATCGCAGGCGGGAATCCAGCTGCCTGAAAAATCCCATTTCTCACCATCCGCCTGGCTATTGGTGTCGGAAGTCCGTTCTGTCCATACACTCTTTTCTTGAACTCTTCGAAGTCGACATGTCCCAGATCGGTGTCTGCAACATTTTTCCACTTAGAATTTATTTTAGACTCTCGCTGGACACCTTTGCTGGCGAACTTCATGGCTGCCTTCTTTGATGATTCGCCCACCGTGGTCATCAACCTGCAGTCAAAATACTAACATTAATACGAAGACTTTTTAAAATAATTTATTTCCGCGCCTTGGTTCGAATAATTTACTTTCAGCTTATTAAATAATTAAATTTCTGCGAAAAAGCAAGCTGAAAGTAAATGGATTAAGCTGAAATTTTAGCCAGAACTTAACCAACATGAAAGAGACAGAAGAAGAATGGCGAACTTAATCAATTGAACTTCAAACCTCAGTAAAAGACTTCCGGCTGCAAATCAGATTCAAACTTCGAGAATTAAATCAAAAAGCAAGTGATGAAGTGCGCCCCTCTTGCACAGAAGAATTCGACTTTCAGCAAATAAATCTTTTCACTTCTCGAGAAAATTCTTCTTCAGCTTAAAATTACTTCTTCCTCTGGGAAATTTAATCTTGCCTGCAGAATAATTACTTGCCTTAGACTTTCGAGAGAGATTTAACTTTTCTTCAGCTGTGTTTGTGAAAAATGAGTTGCTGAAACTCATTATAATGCTGAAGATCTTGATTTGTTTTAGCAACTTCCTTCTTCTCTCTCGATCTCGATTTGTCTTCTCTTGTTCAAACAGGCAAGTTTCCTTTATTTTTGAAAAGAATCCGTGTCGAGCTTATCCAGGCAAATCTCTTTGATTTTCAAAATTCGGTTTTTGCTTAGATGTTTATCTTTATTTTTCGAATTTTGAAAAACACATTAAATATTCAATTAAATTCGATTTTTCCAACTTTAAATGCATGGCGAATTTAATTTTTCCCATCGGATTTTATCTTTGTCCGGCGGAATTTATTTTCTTCCAACTCTCGTCTGGCGAATTTAATTTTGTCCAAAGCGTTTCAAATTTCTGAGTATTGGAAATAAATTATTAAAATATTAAAATATTTTAATTTATTCCAACCCGTTCGTTTTGAACCCATGGCTATTTTGATTTTCTCTTCATTTTCTTTGGCTAAAAGTTTATTTTCCAATTTTATTCCCAATTTCGTCTAGACAAGTCAAAATTTTAGCCATTTCGTCGACAATTGTTATGCCAGATCCTTATTTTTTCCTGCCATGGCGAACTCTTAATTACACCGAGCACATTTTCTTCTGCCAAAGTCAAATTTTCTCTCGCTCGAGCGAATTTAATTTAGGCAAAGCCTTGGTCTGGATGTCCTCCTTAGGCGAAATTCCATGATGCTTGACAAATTTTTATCTTCCTTAGCCAAAGGCGGACTTTCCTACCTCTTTGCCTTGTGCATTTTTCTCTGTGTACTTGGCCAATTTTTCTCCTAAACATCCATACTTAGGCGATTTTAATTCTTCCCTTTCCCTTCATTCTAGGCGAACTTCATTTTATTCTTTTCCATGTCCCAGGCAGACTTTCCCAAGTCTTTTCCATCTTTCCTCAAGGTATGGCGGACTTTCTCAAGTCTTTACCTTTCAAAGTTAGCCTAAATTCGCACTTCTCCTCTTAAAAATGTTAAAATACTTAGTCAAAATTCCAATTTTCTCCCTTTTAGGCCTCTATACTTAGGCAATTTTCGGATTTTCCCTTTACTAGGCCCCAAACACTTAGCAAAAATCGTAATTTTTTCACTTTATAGACCATGGCGGACTTTCCAAGTGTTTAGCCAAAGTATGGCGGACTTTGCAAGGTTCTTGCCAAGCTCCTCAAGGCTTGGGCGGACTTTAGAGGCCTCTTGCCAAGGTGTGGCGAACTTCAAAGATCATTTTCCAACCCTTTCTAAGTCAAGGCGGACTTTACAAGGTCCTAGACAAGGTGTGGCGGACTTTAGAACCTCTTTGCCAAGTCCCCTCAAGGTATGGCGGACTTTGGATGATCCTTGCCATCTTCTTCATATTGCTTGGGTGGACTTTCCACTTGCCTTGCCAAGTCTAGGCGGACTTTGCAAGGTCTTAGCCATCTTTCCTTTACTGCTGGGCGGACTTTGGATAGTCTTTTCCATTTTCTTCGTCCCACTTTTCAAGGGCCAGCTTCTTCTCTTTGAACATGGCGAATTTTCCAGACTAAAGCAGATTTTCACCATGAATTTCATTCTTTTGGGTTGATTTTTCTGTGATTTCTACCTCAGATCTGACTGATTTTCAATGATTTTTTCAGAATTTGATGCTTTTCAGTTTGATTTTCTCAGATTTTTGACTGATTTTTCCATGCTTTTTCTGATTTTTCACTTGATTTTTCGATTTTCTCTTTGATTTTTCAATATTTTTTCAATTTTTAGGTTGATTTTTGGATCTAAAGATGGAAAGTTGACTCGTTGACCAGGGTTGACTTTCTAAAAATAGAAAAAGCAAAATCCCTAAAAAATAGGGAACCCCGTTTGGTCCAAAAATGCCAAAAATGAAAAAAAGAAAAAGCAAAAAAGCAAATTCCCTAAAAAATAGGAAGTGTCAGAATTGGCCGAATGCATAGGCGATCTTCGTTTCCCGGGCCTTCTGAGCACTCCTGTGACGTTTATGCACTGATTCAAGCATGGATTATTGACTTGGCTCGGATGACTCTCAGAAAACTGACTTGAAACTCTGAACAAGGTGACCTCATGAAACCGTTGCAAGGAGACAAAACCCTAAAACTAGCAGACTACTGGGGGTCCTCATTTGCGATGGGGCGATGTGTTGAAAGGTCACAACATAATATCTTCCTCAATTCTCAGTGTTTTGACGTGTCGTCAGAAGCTGGCAAACACTGAATTGCAAAGGCCTGCACTAAGCCCAATACTGAATTGTAGGGGTGGAAATGACAATATCCACCATTATCTGCCATTGAGACCCCCTATCCACACATGTCAGCCTACGAGGGTCCAAATAATAGGCCAACCCATCTGCTACTAACACTGACTAGAGTGGGGACATTACATACATCCTTCCTGCCAAATACAAAATGTCCAACAAATAGAGTATCCTTGACTACAATCGTCTTCAATTCCCTCAACACAACTAAGAAATCATTCCCCGCAATAGAAGAATGATAATTGCAAGAGTCTTCATATGCATTTATTTTGACTAGAAAGGAACAATTTATGCTTCAAATGTTTGCTTGCAATTGTCACAACTGCAAATGTCGGCATTGTTGGTGTTATTCACAACTTGAAATGTGTGAGATTCTATCACACGACGCATTTTCTCCTTCACACAGACTATCATTTATACGTTCATGTTCACAAAGTAGAAACATAATGAATTTCCTTTGGCATTGCCTTTACTTACCTCGTATCATAATCTCCTTTGAGGGTCTGCAATGTAATGTTTGGTCTAAATTGCCTCTTCATGAATTTCCTTCACACAATCTTTTGATCACGAGATCCCACAATATTGTCAAATATTGAAGACAAAATTATACATGAGTCAAATAATAGATATTGCACAATATTTTCACCACACTTGTATTCACGTCATCTGGAAAAATATATTGATGAGGACTACAGCAATTGCTTGCTATTGTACTCAAATCACATTTACAATAGAAATGGATAATTGCAAGATCAAGCAGAAATTATGAGATTAGCCTAGCAACCATATATTCATTCTAGAAACTTTTACCAATATAGAACAGCATACCAAAGTGTTAATATTTAATAGCATTTACATCATCAAAACAGTGACAAATTCATAGACCATTAATGCCTACAAAAACTCAAACCCTTTTTTTTCCCCCAATTTTGAGTATGCAAAACAAAATGGATTGAATAAGGATGGAGGAGCAAACAAGATGGAAAGAGAAGAGAAGTACAAATGGATGATGAATGTCACAAATTTGCACATGGTTTGCAGTGCACACCTATTGACAAAATGCAAGAATGGTGGATGGACAAAACAATGGCTATTGCATGTGGTTTGCACTACATAGCCATTGTGTCAACCACTTTGGAGAATGGAGGGCGAATAGAGAGGTCTCACAAGAAACCTGCTCTAATATCATATTAAAAACAAGAGCACAAAGCTCAAACAAATTAAACAATTGGTCATCTTCTACATTGATTCCAATAACATGAATTACATAAATATATGATTTCTCCTATAACCACTTTCCAGACTAATAACTAACAATTTACTAATCTAATGTAATGTGATTATTAATCACGTACATTATTCTCTCCACATATTATTTACCTATACACACAAATAATAATATGGACTATGGAGCACAAATAATAATATGGAGTACACACTAACATTCACCCATGCGAGGACTAATTCCCAAAAACCATGCCATGTACAAAACATACAAACTAATATTGTTTGTTGTTTATGTTTTGTATGTTTCTTGCACATCTCCCTTACATCTCCCTTGTTCATTCTTCACTTATTGTTAGTAGTGCTTCCACCTATAACACATCTAGAACTCCACATTTTAGTGTTGTCCCCAAAGTCTCCTTGGGATTGAGATCATATAAACTAGAATCCCAACAGGTGTTCATATGTTTTTTCAAATGCTTGAATGTTTCTTGAAAACTTATACACTTGGATAAAGCCTCAGAAAACAAAGAATTAATGACCATGCTTTATGAGTAATCAATAAATCTAATTTTACTTGGGTATTTGGGAACTCTAAATTACATCAATGCTCTTCAAATATTTTAGTACCTCACAAAAGTTCAAAAGTCCAAACAAATAAAAGAGGAAGAAGATCCAATGAATTAAAGTTTTCTACTTGTCCATTTAGGAAATCACAAGGCAATGCCACACCAAGTATGTATTGCATTGTACCTTCTTAGTAAACAGATTGGTCAATGCAGTTTACTATGAAAAAATGACCCTGAGATGCCTTGTTTGGCAATGACCAACAAACTAACAATTCAAGAGATCGCTATTGAATTAGCGATCTTCCTTTGAATTTTAGAGGTACAGCTCCCTTGTATGATTTAATTGGTTTTGGGATATGCCTTTAACCGGAAAGCAGGAAAGGAAAACTAACGAATGTGCATAACAATGACACAGACGTAATTGACAAATTGGAATAAAAAGAGTGCAAATAAATGATGCACAGATCATCATGTAATGTCCCCTTCTCATCAGTGATTAGTTCAGACACTCTTCAGCCTATTCCGTAGGCTCGTTGAGGTAAAATTAGGGTTTCCTTACTTGGAGGTTTGAGGCAATTTTGAGTCTTTACTATTTATAGTAAATACTTTTTATGGCAGTATGCAGTTGTCAGTCTTCAGGTCTTCATTTTCAGTTGGAGCAATCATATGAGTTCAAGTTCTGGCTTCTAAAAGCTTTATTTTGGTGAATTTCTTAAATAAGGGCATTAATGTTATAATTTGCAGTTGGCCCCCCCTTGGCCTAGGAGAACAACTTTAAGTTGTGTTTAAATATGGGGCTTGGAAAAGGACGCCTTCATAAAGGTGTTTTATTTTTTAAAAATAAAGTTATATTGTGCTTTGCAAATGGGACGCCACCTTGAGGAATTAAAAGATTTTTGGAAATTTGAAAAGACATTTGTGACTCTTGGCGTACCTTCTTGGGAATTTGAAGAGTCTTCTAATCTTCTATAAAATGAAAGCTTTGCTCCAGCTTTTATGATCCATGAAATTATGTTAAAGTTATGCAATTGAAATGACAATTGATATTTTGTTTCGAGGAAAGCTTACCTCCTAGCCTCTTGTCCAATTTCGTGTTTGAAAGATAACACCTAGTTGGCTATTTTGCTGCTTCTCAATATCAGACTAGCAGATTGAGCTTATATGTTGAAGAATTTTGGAGTTTTTGACAATTTTGAGTTGCTGGTATACAGCTGAAAGTGAAAATTGAATGCAGCTCCTTGTATAATTTTAATTTGGTTCTGGGTACTTTTGAAATGTAATTGTCTCCCATGGGCGCCCCTTCTCACCAATTTTGGGATTTTATTGTTAAGATTCTGATTTTTTATGTCAAAGTCGCCCTCAAGGAAGGCCGTACCATTCTAGAGAGCTTTGGGATTTGTGCCAAAAATTATATGTGAAGATTTGATGCTGTTTTGTGATCAAAATTTGGGCGCCTACCTCCTAGAAGGCCTCTGCAAAAGACATCACTCGATTCTGAGGTATTTTGAATGAGTTATGAATATTTTAGTGGGTTCACAGTTGCTGGTTCTTCATTCCAGTTTGCTGATTTTTCTTATCAAACTTTAGAAGTTCAGATTTTTGATTCATTATCAGCAATTAGAGAGACAATTATTTGTATGGGATCATCCAATACTCATGTGCTTTGAAGCTATTGTAATTTACATGTAATTTGCAGCTCTCTTTCTTATTTGTAAGACTGTAAACAGTAGTACTCTTCCAGTCCCTTTTTGCTACAATTTATTTCTCATTTCTCACATTAAGTACCCCTGGATGGTTTACCGCCAATGTGGATAATTGAATTTGTATCTCTCTCGTACCCACTCTCAAGTGGTGAATCCCCACTCTTAAGTGGATGCCCGCCGCAGCGGATTAGATAGTTGAATCTTCATGGCTAGTTATCCGCCTGAGTTTACTTCCTATTTGTAATAATTACTCTGTCATACGTTAGCACCTCACCCTCACTGGGATCTTGTGTGCACATTCTTGACGTTGAGTTTTATTTTCAGTTCAATTGTATTCAATTGTTGTATCAAGTTGAATCCTAGGGATCCTCTGACCATATGCCCGCCCCTCTTCCTTAAGTGGTTTTAGGGCGCATTCTTGGTTAGAGTTGTTTTGATAGCGGTTTTGTTGGAGCTAACGCTAATCAAGTTGGTCAAGTGCTGGTTTGTGTTGTGCAATTCAACAAAAAAATTGGTTAGCATATTTCACATCAACTTCACACCCACAAATGACAATTAGGAAAGAACGAACAATAGATCTTTTCAATAAATGAATTGATTGGAATTCACAGATTCTTTAACCAACACATACATATTCTGAAATAACAGAAAATGTACCAAAGAATGATCACAAAGATGCACAAGAAATCTGTAATCAAAAGGAAACATAAATAAATAAACAGATTTAAAACATCTCCTCTATTTCTCTGATACAAATAATGAGATCACAAACTCAAATCTTTAGTACAGCAGACTATGCTTGAAAAAGAAATAAAAACTGCTCCTATCTTCCCCAACACTGAATTGAATAATCAAAAATCCCCCTTCCTCTTCAAATGATTTTTAATAAATAGAAAAGGAGAAGCCCCTTCAATTTCCGAACTGAATAATTCCCCCTAGGAGAACAGCTGACTGCCATAGGCATGTGTTAGTGGTTGCAAGTAAATGTTCATTCCTCTAGGTGGAGGGGAAGTATCACTCGGGAGAAGATCTTGGTCAGGTAACCGGTAATGTAAACTATCTGAGCATACACACACCACAGTAGTTTGGTTGAGCCTAGACATAGAAGTGGGAAGTTGGTAAGTCATCCCTAGTTTGAGATATCTGCATTAGTAAAGATCTTGTATACTATCAAGTACATTATTGGGTGATGTTTATCTGTTTGAGCTTTTGAGTCCTTATCCTACTGTGCTTGTTTGTGGTTGGTTGTGTATTGGGACATATGCATACCTGTGTATATATGCATATGTCAGCGTACGCATACAATGGATATAATGAGATGTTCATACACGTACAACGACATGTGTATAGATATGCATATATGTTTATAAGCGAGTGATATGATGTCATAGTCGCATAGGTCATGATCATTTGGATATAGAATGGGATCATTTGATTGGTCGAGATGATGGATAATATATATATATATATATATATAGATATATAATTTATATTATTATCATACGGCTATTGACTTGATCGTATTTGTCTATATGTCAAATGTATTCTTATTTGATTTACATTTGAAAGAATGTGCTTAGATATGTAAATATACATATCTACGTCGATAAGAGCATATACATCGGATGTATATATATATATATATATATGTTGAATGGCAACTCATGCATATGATTATATAATATGCATAGGAGTACCGGTTGCACGTTTACAATATATACATATATCTACACACCATATACCTACTTATCAACGAAGAAGAATTTGTATATGTCTAATATTATAAATATCAGATAATGCTAGTATGCTGGTTTATATAGGTGTATATGCATATATTTGACAATACATACAAACATATATACTAGTATGCATATATGTGTGTGTGTGTGTATATATATATACATATATACACAAGAGCATTCATATATATATATATATGTGTGTGTATGTGTGTGTGTTTGACTATCAAGTGATAGTCTATATCTAATATATGTGTATATATGTATGTATGAATATATGTGTATTGCTTGATAGATAATGATAATATGGATATGTGCACTCACATATCAAACGATGCTTTGAAAAGAATATTATATACATATGTTTGTGAATATATATGTCATATATATAACATAATATGTGAATATATATATTATATTATATATAGTGTATATATAATATGAATACATGACTATTCCAATAGCGCTGTTTTATACATATGAATAGCACGAGATATACCTTGAATATAGGTTGAATATAAAGTAAACTTTGACTGCATTTACAAAGGTTGATCTAGAAATATATGGTGCACTTTACAAGACATTGATAACCAGCTTATATCTATAAAAGTGAAATGCGTATTCATATAAGTGTGCAGCTTAAATATTATTGGTGAAACTCTGCTATACTGTAGCTTTGACTAGCACTTTAAATACCTAATTATAAGAGCATTAAACATAGGCGTTCTAAGAGAAGGAGGGATCTCTTAACTCAAAGTAGATCACTGTCATAGAAGGATGTCTTATATGTTAATTAGAATCGATTAACTCTTATTTAATGGAAGCCGATTTATAAGGCTGTTTTATAGTCGATAGAGACTATGAAATAGAGGCCAATATTGACTATGTCAATGAAGGCCGATTTAATAGCTTTTGACTACTAGTGGAAACCGATTATCATAATGAATGGCACGCGATATATGGTGTTGCATTACATTTGATATTGCTGGTTGTAGAATGCTTGACTTGGTCGACGCCTTTAGTGAAGACCATGCTTGACTTTGTCCAACGTAATAAATTGCTTAAGTCGATTCATTTACCAGATGGGTAGATGGAAACCTGCTGTCATATAATGGAAGTTGACTGAGTTCAGCCACGCCAAATATGAAGGAAATAGAATAGCAAGTGACGCCACCTTTGAGTTTGAATTGCTGTAGATATCTTCTCATTGTGACAATTTGAATTCTCCATGTGCATTTTGAATAAGTCTTAGATTGTTGTCAAGGAAACTAGTCGATATGTAGGAGGTTTTGTTGAGTCTAAGCTTATTCGATCACCACCTTATTGCTGAGTTGCTTTGCATGGGCTTGTTGTCTTTTTGCATGCCTAAACTGTAGGCTTTGAGGTTGCTTGGTTGCTCTACGAATAGCTGAGCCAATTCATTAGTGAGGACGCATTTTGTACAAGAGATTATACATCTTTTGCAGTTCATAATTCTGTATTTTTCCAGCCATACTTTGCTTTGCATTGAGTGAGAAAGAGAGTGAGTTTTACTTACTTTGTGAGGGAGAGATATTTGAGAGGAGTAGCTATCAACTTGAGAGAGAAAGAGTTCAGTTGTGACATTCTTGAGAAGCTGGTTTCAAGCTAATTGCTGTTGGGAGAGGGTTGCATAGCTGCCTTTAGTTGGAAAGCGATATTAGGCATGAGGATCTCTTCTTCTTTGTTATTTTACTTTTGAATGATGTGTCTTGCATGCAAGGTTGAGATGTCTTTCCCAGTATATGCATTAGAGAAATTAGAAAAGGAAATTGAAGCTATTATGTTGTTTTCATAATGTGTTTTTTTAAGTACTCCATGATAGGAGAGATTGTTTGACATAGGTATTTAAGGGTTGGCATGTTACACCTAAGGAGAAAGCCTTTAATCAAAAACGCTAATGGTTGATGCTACTAAGAAGGAGACTACTGTTGGTCGTCGGTGAATGAAGGAGGTTTCAAAACTCCTTCGGTTCCCTAAACCAATTTCGAAACCACATGATATCACCGATGACTTTAAGTCCACTTTCGCCTTTATTTTATCTCCTTCCAATGTCGTACCAACCTTTTGATTGGTTTCTATAAACTTTGCGGGCTCCGAATCTAGTTTGCAAACTTCTCCGAAATACCAATAACTTTAAAGAAAATGAGATGTCGGCTTTGTTGAAGGTTGTCATAACCATTTCGAAACTCGAAATGGGTTTTAAAACTTTTGATTACCTCCGCAAAGCTCTTTTATGCTCTGCCTTCA
The DNA here is from genome assembly GCA_007258455.2 of Sequoia sempervirens. NCBI lineage: Eukaryota > Viridiplantae > Streptophyta > Pinopsida > Cupressales > Cupressaceae > Sequoia > Sequoia sempervirens. The sequence goes on along the minus strand of VDFB02058242.1, from coordinate 78,613,384 downwards.
AAACCTTTGTTGGAAATCTTAAAAGTTGTGAAAACTAATGAGAAAGCCAAAAATAATTTTGAAAACATTTTGGATGTTTGCTAACTTATGAACTTCGCTCTAATCCTTATTTTATGACATGCGATCATTGTATTGAGATTTTTTTAATAGTTTTCACAACTATGCTGCATATCAATAACTTGGATGGACTTGGGTAACCTTTGGAGTTAAAAATCAACATTGGGCGAAAATGTCATGTCCCCCAAATTGTAACACTAAACTATACAGCTTCTAAAAGCAAAATAAATAAAACACATTAAAAATATTAGTCATTTAACATTATTATAATTATAATTATCGTAAGGTATTATTATAATTATAATTGTCAAATATAGCAACCTAAATATTAAATACAGAATAAATATACACCATATCAAGATAAAATGTATAAATATAAAATAATAAACATAAAATGATAAATATAAAATAATACAAAAACTACAAAAGTGCAGCGATTATATTACAAAGTGAGTGAATAATATTAATGAATATGATTACCATTATGGAGGGCGACAAATTATTATTAAAGCAGTGATTATATATCCAAAAGGCAGCGATGGAAACTCATCTAATATGATTTAGTAAGATTAACATTCATTCAAAGCCAAGCGATTAAACTAAGAGACTAAGAGACACGTCAAGGAGGTGTAAGGAAAGAACATGCCTTTTGACCAAATCAGGTATTAGAAGAGAATCATTTTCAAAGCAGATGGCATGGCATGGAATAAGGAAGAATAAATAAATAAATAAACAATAGATATGAGTAATAAGGGATGTAGCGATTAATGCTCAAAGACTGCAATTTCATTCCTAAGAATGCAGCGCTGAGTTAAGGAAGGATGAAGAAGGTGGGATCTGAAAAAGGGAATCAATAGAAAATAAATTAGAAATCTGAGCAAGAACAGCAGATAGAAAGAAATAGGGTATCACTAGGACTATAATCAGATTTAAACACAGACATTTGGAACAGCAAGTAAGGATAGGATCAATCATAGAAGAAGACTGCGATCAGGTTTGGGAGTCAGAAATCTGGAAAAGCAGCAAGTAAGGAATGAAGGAAGGTAATATGATTGGAGAGCAGATTGAAAACAAAAGAATAAGGATCAGTAATTATAAAAGGCCTATTAGATTAAAATACTAATATCAGGAATATATTGGGAGGTAAGTCGACATATAGTTATCAATATATATATAGATGCATATGTATATATAAAATATATATCTATACATATATAAAACATATATATATATATATATATACACATTCAGGCAAAGGTAATTATCCTAAATCAATTAGGAATGATTATATATTTAGATCTTTGTATAGAATATGTATAGATATTATAAACGATTATGCACTAATGATGCTTGCAGCAATTATTTTGCCTTAGTAATTATGATGCTCTAACTAAGTATGGATAATAGATTTTTATCCGTTTGATCTATACTAACAATACCTTCTGAGTGTGAAGAACAGATTGATCTGGAAAGTAAGAAAAGGACAGAGCAGCAGCAGAGATAATCTGTCAGTATCAATTAATTTATGATTTCAGAAATATAGAACTAGTGCATCAATTAGTTTAAGCTTATTTTTCAGAATTATAAATTAATATATATTGTGGTAAGATTTAATGAAGGATTATAATATATTATTTAGGATGATTCGTGCATAATACCTTTGATAGCATATTCATAGCTCACTGTATATTACTAATGTGATTATTGCAAATATGGATTCTCATTCAACTAGTTTATAAGGGGCCCAATCATGAGGAAATGAAAGGGGATGGAACGATGAGGGTATTAAACTCCTTACTGAATGGACCACCCCATATGAATGGCATGCGCCACATGGGGTCACCTCATATGAATGGTATGCATCACATGAGTTCAAGGAGGCTAAGACACCCCTTCAAACTCCCCCTCTTCCATGATCCCCCCATGATTGAGCATCCTCAAGGGTCAGTTAAGGAGCCCAATTATGAAGAAATGAAAGTGGATGGAACAATGAGGGTATTAGACTTCTTGCTAAATGGACCACCCCATATGAATGGCATGCACCACATGAGTTCAAGGAGGCTAAGACACCCCTTCAAACTCCCCCTCTTCCATGATCCCCTCATGATTGAGCATTCTCAAGGGTCAGTTAAGGAGCCCAATTATGAGGAAATGAAAGTGGATGGAACGATGAAGGTATTAGACTCCTTACTAAATGGACCACCCCATATGAATGGCATGCGCCACATGGGGTCACCTCATATGAATGGCATGCACCACATGAGTTCAAGGAGGCTAAGACTCCCCTTCAAACTCCCCCCTCTTCCATGATTCCCCCATGATTGAGCATCCTCAAGGTGGAGTAACAATTGGATTAACAAATTTACATTAGAATTATTAATGTTAAATCATGATATCCTAACTGTTAAGTGATTGTTGCAATTGATTTCCAACTTGTCTGCAGGGACTACTTCAGGCCAAGGTATCTTCTAACTCCGTTATTGCTCGGGAAATTGATAATTTAGGGTGAAATTAATATAACCCACAATTAGGAGACACTACAGAAAAGTATATGGAACCACAGTCATAACACAAAATTCATTTTTGCTTCAGAAACCCAAAACTCCAATTTTGACATTTTCCATAATCTGTTCCGCAAAAACTTAAGACTTTAAAATCTCCTAACCGGTAAGGAATTTTGGCGTAAAATTGGCCACATTGGATGAAATGAGGTTAGGAACGATCCTGCAAAAGGATTTGGTACCAGCTATAACAGATTTTCAGAATTAATTATTTTGGTAACTTGGCAGGTTGAAGTGTTCGGGGGTGCACCGGAAACTTAAAATTGGTCAGGTCAAAAACATGGCCAACATACCTCAAGACCCAAAATGGGCATAAAACCCAAGGTGGCGAGACCCATTGCTACAATACTAAGAGGTCCCAAGAAGGGAAAAGCAAAATGGCAATAATAGAAAAGTCACAGTACCATTACAAACCCCGGTAACTTTTGTGATGCCACCAAAGCCCAAGCTAGACCCATTTAAAAATCATAAACAAAATTCTCACCTCCCCACCACCCCCCCAACCCTACCCAATAGCCAGATTTAAAGGCTTTATTAATCAGATTTATGAAAGATCTGGATATTCTCTGAAATACACCATTTTTCAAAGTGCAATGCACAATTAGGGCCCGGAACCTAGAATAAACTAGGGCACCATATAAGTGTCACTGAGCATGGCAGTTGATACATTGATCTAAATCAAAGCACAAAACAAAATCAGCCTCAAATGATGTTTTTTGTTTCGATTTTCAGCCAGTGCGATTCAAGGCACAAACACTAGCTACATTTGAGTCACCAAATCAAAATTATTGAATAGAAACAAAATCCAAGTCATTACAAGGCAAGAGAGTGTGGATCCATTTTAGTTGTTTATCTGCATACTGATCAACGAAATTTGCCTAACTGTCCATGTTCTTACCTTAAGAAGCGGGGAGCTTTGAGGTAAGACATACTTGCTTGTAGTTACATAATGGCATGGAATCACATGAGAGTAGTTTACCTTTATGGATGGGATACAAATGATCATGTAGCATTGACAATTAGAACACAAATTTGTGAAAGGTTTAGCTGACCACATAGGTTTCCCTGTACATGCATGGGCTATCCTTGCACAGACAATGTTAGACATCATCACAAATCCATAGATAGATGTGCATGAATAGTGACATGATAACTAGGTCCATCTTCTTGCATTTGTCTTTCAGGTTTGAAAAATTGATCATTAATAAGTTAATAACATTATAACCTTGATTAGTGTTTTGAGTATTGGCATTTCATCTCCTTTCATACTAAACCAATCCCCAACCCCCAGCAAATGATGTGCACTTCCCATAAGCCTGGCCCCAATCAAAACTCAAAGTTTCCACGCCACTTATAGCTTGAGCGATATATTGGCTTAGAAAAAAGGGTTGTAAACCCTCAGAGTCTTTAAGGATTAGGGAATGTGCTCCATCTGTTGAGCTACATGGCATTTTTTGAAAAGGAAAAAATAATGATCTGCCTATTGTTTGTCTATAATTTTCTAATAAGATCAAGTTGCTTGAACCAAGAATGTTCCCTGTTTCTCTCCTACACTCTCAACTGAGTTTAATATATTTGAAGAAAACTCTCAGATTTCTATTCCAATAAACTTGAAGCATACAATTGAGGTTTAAGAGAGTATTTGACCTCTATGAATCCTGCAAGACAGCTCCACATCCGAGGTACAAAACGTGACTGGCGACTCAACAATGCACAATCATTTGCTTTATCGATGACTAGCATGATCACTACCTGTACGAAAATTCAAGTTATATACAAATACCAACCAAGGACAAAAGTTCTATCGATACTGTTTGTTGTGCAAGTATAGCATAGTTGAATAGAAACAAAAATATGATACGCAAATATTTGAGAAAAAGAAAACTTTACTGGCAACAATTTTTTGGTAAATATAATCGATTAGGTGCATTTTCTATATACAAATGGGTAATTATTTTCAGAAAGTTTTACGAATATCTTGAATAAGCTGTTTCAAAAAAATTCAAAAACAATCGTCAGTTAGGTATTATTTTATATATACAATTGTGAAATTATTTTCATGCAGTTATATCAGATGTTTGAATAAACTGTAAAAGGATAGAAACATCGAAGTTTAAGTTTTCCTTGGTGCAACTCATTCCTGTGAACATGGGTTCGTAAATAAAAGACTAAACCGAGATCTTCAGGTGGGTGCCCACTTGTTATTATTCACACAAGCGTCCACATCCACGGACTTGCAATAGATAAGATGAGATGACACTTGATGTCCAAATTCATTTTTAGAAGCTATCAAAATATGTTTGCTTATTTGAAAATTTGTTTCTGAGTATTTAGCATTTAGTTTTAGAACAAAATTCCTAAACTTTGTTTGATTGTCTTGATCTGTGATTGTAGGGCAATTTACAGTACCAAATGACAATCCCAGAAGCATATCATCAAAATACGAATCATGTTTCATCTTCTTCTAGGTATACACCTTTGAGATTATTTGTTCCTGAGGTGTCTTCAGGAGGGTCCATCTACCAGTACTTTGGGTGAGTTGGTTCTTAATTTTGCAATCCTTATTTTTCTTTTGAGACAATTTATGCCATGTAGGTAGGCAGGATGCTCTAGTCTGTTGACAATACTCTAATAATACCAGAATTTTTTCTCTCTAGGAATTAAGATTCTGAGAATTAATGGGAATCAACTAAAAGTACATCCAACAAGACTTACAGGGTCCACACGAGGGTAAAATCTCTTCTTGCAGTTACTATTCTGGCATTGCCTTCGTCTTCCTGCTTCGATGGCCAATGTCGTTGTCCCACACTTCCCACAGAATTGGGAAAGACCATGCCATTCTAGCATCGCTCTGGCCTGTCAGGCAATAAAAGGGGGTAAAAAACCATTCTGAACGTGGAAAAGCAATGCGAGAGACAAATTGAAACCAATTTCATCAACACCCACATGGCCTGCAATTGATAGCTCTGCCATGGAATTCTCATCAGAAAAATCAGTGGCTACCATCAAGGTTCTCAGCTCCACGTAAGCACCCTGCCCATCCAATGGTGACTGCTGACCTGTCTCTGTAAAATCAAGAGCCCAATACACCACCCCATCTTTCTGACCTAAATAGACCAATCGCTCTTCGCCCAATTGCAGGTTCGAGCTCTGGAACGAGTCCCTGCATTTATTAAGGCTTTGCCACGCAAGATGCCGCGTGGGCACCTGACTCGCATCATCAGACGAAATTGTAGATACCACCAAGGGCTTACCTTGTTTAAAGGGTAATATTTTATGATCCACGTGATCATCTGGTGCGTTTAGCCAGAGCTTGTGGATTGAAGCTACTGCTGAGTCAATGTCAGAGGAAGCTGTGGATGTTAAAGCATTACTTATCAGGGGATTCCCAGCAAAGGTATGCTCTCTACTGCTCGTCGCCATTGCAATTCAAGGCGTGATTCGTGTATTTTTTTATGCCAAACTTTGTTTCATTTCAATTCGACGCCATATGTTTTTTCTATGGGCAATTGTGATTCAAACAATTTGTTGAAGTCCCTGACTAACGAGTATCACCCTGAGTGGCCTATAATATCACCTACCGATGATCATTCAGCCCCACGGTGGTCAGCCTCACAATTTCATTAACTGGTTTACTTGTGGTTGTGCTGGCTTAATTGGGAAGTCGGTAGGCGATGAACGTTGCATATTTGACTTGGGCACGAATAAAGCTGAATATTTGACTTGGGCACGAATAAAGCTGATCTAAGGTTAGACAAAAAATGCTGCTCGTTATTTTCAGTCACTTGTTAACCGTTGTTTCATTTTTTATTTTATTTTTTCAATTGGGGGAGGCACAATTGTTCTCGTTGCTTGATTAGTCAAACAAATTTTAACGTAGCATTTTAGGTACACAAATTGGGTCAACTTGTGAGTGCACTTTTTTGCAAAAAGAGTTTTTAATTATATAGAGTAAACGGGGAGGCGGCTAATCTTTTGACAAAACGCGCGTATGTACATACAAAAACGCATAAAAACATGTATAAAAACATATATAGAAACATACATAACATGATGAGACGGTGTCGTGAGGGGCCCGTCAGGTGGATGATAAAAGTGACAAAACCGGCAAATAAGAGGAAATGTCACGGCGAGGAAAGCAATGAGATAATAGAGGCGTTAGCTCGTGTGTCTCGTCGCTTCGAATTACGCTGGCGTATTTTGCCTTGTGCGAGAAGTTATTTGTTCACCATGGGCGGGAAGGGGTGCTGACGTGATTAAGACATGCATTTTAAATTGTAACAAGTACTGTTATTAGAAAACACTCTATGTTGTGGGTTTTCTCATTCTACAGGTTGAAAGTGAAACATTGGAGAGCAAGGGGGTGAAGCTGCAGGCGGTGGAGACAACCAACTAAGTTGAGGTGAGGGATTTGTAACCGATTAGGTTGTTACTCTTAAAAGGTTTGAATGGGTTGTTGTTTTTAAAGGTTTTTAAAACATTATGTGTGTAATATCCCCTTCTCGAGCATGATCTTTCAAGTGACCGTTGGCCTATTCTGGAGACCCGTAGGCTATTCGAAAAGTGAAATTAGGGTTTCATGTTTTGAAGGATGCTCTTGCTTGAGGTTGGTTGTTTCAATGGCGGATTCTTTCTGGGTTTTCAGAGAGCTTCGCAGTGATATATTTTTCTTGGCATTCTGAGCATTTTCAGGAATTTACTATTTTTAGTAAATTCTATTTCTGGCAGTGGTCCTGTTGGTTTCGGCTCGGTTGGCTTTCCATTTCAGACTGATCAGTTGGCTTACTCATTTTTGGCTTTGGGGCATAACTGGAGAGATAAGTTGAATTATTTTTAATTAAGTCATGTTTTAATGTTATATTTTAACATTGACCCCTTTGGCCTAGCAACTTCACTTTAAGTTGTTTTAAAAGATGTTCTTTATGGGTGGGCGCCTCATTGAAGGAATTAATTATATCTTTTATTAAAAGATTTATTCCAAGCATAAGTTGGACGCCAACTTCAAGGAAGGGATAAAGTTTTTAATTAAAAGTCAAGTATTGCTTGGGAAAGTGGGACGCCATCTATTGGAGAATTAGGGTTTGACTCATAACAAAAGATTAGGGTTTCGAGAAGATCAACTGTGAATTATAAAAGGAGGCCATTGGTTCTCATTTCATTATCTTTTGTCTACAGGAATGTTATGCTGTCGGATTGGCTTCGGGATTGCTTCGAGGAATGAAAGCCTCCTAGCTTGGCATTGCTTCTCGCTTGAAAGATAGCGACTAGTGGTGAGATAGTGTAGTTTGAGAGATTTGTATTGGGAATTGTGCATTGTAGTCAGTGTGTAGCTTTGTAGATCAGATTTATGCATATTAGTGAGTTTATGGAGTTGCATATTCTTCATAGTAGATTGTTATTTTTATTCATAAGTCAAAAAATGCAAAAAGAATAGTTCTGAGTATTGTTTAGATCTCTTTGTCTATGAAGGGCGTACCTTTTCCCCAAGTTGCAGATTTTTTAGTAAAGTCTTAAATTTTTAAAAGGAAATCGCCCCTCTTGCTGGGCCGTACCATCTGCATTTCTTGGGATTTGTGCCATTAATTAATATCTGCATTTTGAGTTAGTTTTCTGCTGTCAGCTTGGGCGCCTTCATACTGGGAGCATTTTGCATCAGAGATCATGAAATTTGAGTGATAGATGAATGAGTTATGAGCTTGTTATTGAATATTTGTGTTGCTGGTTATATATCTAAAAGTGCAGGGCTGTCATAACAGATTTGTGAAATCTACACCTTCCTTATTGGATTGGTGTTAAGAGATCATTAAAGGCTATTTGAAAGATTTCTTGTTGTTGCAACAAATTTTGAAGATCTCTAATACTTGATCTTGCAGGCATTAATATTTCATTGTACGTTGAACAGTAGTACTGCCAGCATCTCTCTTGGTCTTACTTTACATTCTGTAATTACAATTGTAATGCTTTATCTCTGCCCTATGGTAGCTCCTTTCCCACTCCAGGTCAGAAAGCACATTCTAGGTGTTGAGTTACTTTCAGCATTCTCGCTTATTTTTCCTTAATTGCATTGTAATTCTTAGCATCTCCGTCATATGGTAGCTCCCATTCCATCTCGGTTTGGAAAGCGCATTCTTAACGTCGAGTTATTTCAGCTTATTAGTTGGTAGGGATCCTCTGACCACATGCTCGTTGTTCACCGGTGCATTCTTGGTTAGAGTTCTTTGTATCAGCAATTATTTAAGATCCTCTGACCAATGCTCACACCTTGCCCACATCGAGATCCTGGTGTACATTCTGGTTAGAGTTGCTTCAGCATCATTTTGGTTTAGAGCTAACCCTAACGACTGTGTATTGCTCTGATTATTGTATTGAAAATTCGAAAAAATTGGCTCAGAATATTTCAGTGGTATCAGAGCCACGTATCCTGCCATCCTGTGAAACAAACCATCTATGAGTGACAGAGAAAAGAGATACGTAGCAAGGGAAGACAAGAAGGCTGCAAATCAGTTTTAGCTCTATCAGGCTCCAGAAGGTCAGACAGCTTCAGAGGTCTTGAGGGCTCATTGGGAGTCTTCTCAGGAAATAGAAATGGGAGATAATGAGAGGACATCGGGGGGTAACAGAGAATATAGTGGGAAGGGAAGAGAAAGATCGGTAAGTCTGGGGAAGAGATTTGAGAGGAAGATGGATGCCTTAATGGATATGGTATCTCTCATGATGGGGAAAGTGGGCCAGAACACGCAAGTCCACAAAGCAATCCAGGACATAGAGGAGAACACAATGCCACGAACTAGCATGATGGACATGCCGCTCAGCCTGCTTCAAACAACACATACATTTCTTCCAGGCCATTCAAACCCACCTTCTTAGCACCAGTAAATGCTCAACCTGATCTAGAGGAAAATACTTCATTTGTTGATCAGTTGAGACTCGGCTGTACTGAGTATGATTCTCTACCTGATGAAGTCAAGATGGATATGTCTTATAATGATTTTATGGATCATAAAAGGAAGAACAAAGGACAAGGAAGACATTATGAACAAAGAAAAACAATAGTACATGGGGATTTGCATCAAGCTGTCAACAAGGTCATGCTTCCACATTTTGATGGGAGTGACAACAGCTCAGCCAGAGCTTGGATACAGAAGTTAGATAATTATTTAGCTCTTAGACCCATGGCAGAAGAGGAGGCAATTAAGTTCGCTACGCTACACCTAGATGGGGTGGCACATGAGTGGTGGTACCATGGCCTAGTCACCTTGGGTCATCGGTCTATCACAACCTATGATGAGTTCACCAATAGGCTCATCGAGAGATTTGAGAAAAAAGATCCTGAAATACATTTAAGAGAATTGGCACAGTTGAGGCAGTATGGCACAGTTGATGCCTACATAGCTGAGTTTCAGAGACTCTCAGTCATGGTCACTGGAATCACGGAGAGGAGGTTGGTGATCCTTTTCAGTGAAGGATTGATGGAACCACTCAAGGGTTGGATTAAAGCTTTTGATCCACCCTCCCTACAGGAGGCCATGAAGAAGGCAAGAAACATGGAGTGGGCAGCTCCTAAGGCAAAGTTTCAACCCAGGCCATCCTTTCACAAAGGGGATAAAGGGAAAAGACCTCATCAAAGACCTCCTTTGAGACGTCAGCATAAGGAGTTCAAACAGCATAATCCTCATGTCACAAGATTGGATCCAGAGACACTGAACCAACTCAGAAGAAAGGGGTTATGTTTCCGGTGTAGGGAAAAATGGTCTCAAGATCATGTTTTCCCAAAGGGAGTTAAATTTAATCAGATTGAGTACTATTCAGCTGGTGAAAGTAATTCTGATTTTTCAGACCAGCAATCTAATTTTGAAGATAGTGAAGTGGAAAGAGTTCCAGAAGAGTCTGAAGATGAAAAGGAAAGCGGAGGTATTTTGGCTCAACTTTCGAGCTTTCAAAGGAATGAATCCTTCAAGGTTCAAGGGATGATTAAGGGGCAGCGAATAGTTGCTTTGATTGACACCGGGGCAACACATAATTCATTGATGAAGTTGTGGTGGCAAAGAAGGCACTGCAAACAGAAGAGTTTGAAGGCTTCAAGGTCATGGTTGCTGACGGATTCCACATTTCATGTACCAAGAAGATCTCAAACATGACTATGCAGTTGGGAAACTATGAAGTCAAGGACGACTTCTATGTAGTCAACATTGGAGATACAGATGTTGTTTTGGGCATTCAATGGCTGCGTTCACTTGGAGAGATCTCCTTAACTCTACAAACTATGGAGCTCAAGTTTCAATCCGATGGGAAGAGGGTAGTACTAAGAGGAATGTCCAATGGGGGTCCTCGGGTTGTGTCATTCAAGAGAATGGCAAGGCTGGTTCGTCATGATCAAGTTGAGTGGGCTGCAGAATGTATGATTCTTCCTGCTAGTCCGGTTGACACTAAGAGAGACTATCCTCCTGATGTTCAGTCTTTACTCACAGAGAAGAGCAAGGTATTTGCTAATTTACCTCCTGGACCACCACCTGAACGGGGTTCAGAGCATATCATAGAGCTCAAGGAATGAGCTAAACTAGTTATTACAACTCCATATCGGTATCCTAAGAAGCAGAAGGATGATATTGAGAGAAATATTCAGGAACTCTTGGAGATGGGTTTCATTCGTCCAAGCAAGAGTCCCTTCGCTTCAGTAGTGGTTCTTGTGAAGAAGAAGGATGGTACCATGCGCATGTGTGTGGACTATCATGCTTTGAATCAAAGCACCATCAAAAACCGATACCCCATTCCAAGGATAGATGAGCTCATTGATGAGCTACATGGGGCCAAGTTCTTTTCAAAGATCGATTTAAGATCGGGCTGCCACCAGATTCGGATGAGAGGATCTAATGTTGAGAAGATAGCCTTCAGATGTCACTATGGCCACTTCAAGTTTCTAGTCATGCCATTTGGGTTGACTAATGCTCCTGCTACCTTCCAGTCTTGTATGAACAGAGTCTTTCAGAAGCAGTTGAGGAAGTTTGTGTTGATATTTTTTGATGACATCTTGATTTTTAGCAAGACATGGGAAGAACATCTCAAGCACTTGGAGGAAGTGCTTAGCATCTTAGAATCTGAGAGCTTGTTTGCCAAAGAGTCCAAATGTGAATTTGGAATGAAGCAGATACTTTTCCTTGGCCACATAATCAGTGCTGAGGGAGTGAAGGTTGATCCTGAAAAGATCAAGGCAGTTGTTGATTGGCCACCTCCTAAGAACTTGACTCAGTTGAAAGGGTTCTTGGGTCTTTGTGGATTTTATCGAAGATTTGTGAAAGGATACTCATAGAATGTTGCTCCTCTTACTGATCTCACAAAAAAAGGGACTTTTTGTTGGTCAGAAAAGGCTCAAACCATTTTTGATAAGTTTAAGAGGATCATGAGCTCTTGTCCAGTTCTGGCCATTCTAGACTTTTCCAAGCCTTTCAAGCTACAATGTGATGCATCCGGTGAAGGAGTTGGGGCTATCTTGATGCAAGACAAACATCCCATTGTGTTTGAGAGCAGAAAACTGAGGGGTGTTGAAAGGACATACTCTATCTATGACAAGGAAACGCTTGCCATCATGCATGCATTAGCTAAGTTCAGACAGTATTTGGTGGGAAACAAATTCGTGGTCAAGACTGATCACAATAGTCTTGTTGTGACCTTTTCACACATCGCCCCATTCGAAATGGGGACCCCCCCTAATTTTTGCTACATTATGGTCTTTTTGGCTTTGGTTCTTGTCTCTCTCTCTATCTATCTCTTTTTTGATGTCTGCCTTTCGAGGATTGTGCCCGTCACTGAGCTTAAGCGTAAAATTGACCAAGTCTAAAAATTAGGGTTTCATCTTTCTTGGTCAGTCCAAGGTCGAACGAAGTGAGTAAATTGAAAACAGAACTTAACATTGTTGTTAGCATGCTTCCAGTAGGCTCTCAGCAAAGTTTCATCAGATTCTGAGTACTTACTATTTTTAGTAAGTGTGCAATTACAGGAAATCTATCAGCATTTTTGAGATTCCGATAGTCACACCGCATTCAGAGCACATCAAGTTACTCGCGTGCAAAATTTGAGCTGAAACAAACAACTTACTATTTTTAGCAATTCAGCTTCCAGGACAAATTTCAGGGCCTAGATGCAGAGTTTTTCTTTGCATGTCTGGATATTCCTTCTGGGTTTCTCGAGACCTTCGCAACAGTATAACATGCAAAACGAGACGACAACTTCCAGGGTTCAACCTTCCGAGGCTATTTTTAGGGTTTGCATGTCAGGGTTTCTTTTGCATGTCAGATGATTCCTGGTGGGTTTTTCGAGAGCTTCGCAGTGGTGTGACATGCAAACGAAGATAATCACTCAGTAAGGAACTTACTATTTTTAGCAGGTGCATCCCGGTAGCTGCCTCCCAGCACTTCAGAATCATGAGCTGATCGCAATGCTCCAGAAACGAGGACAAACGAAGATCATTTGATACGCATGCAGAGCAAATTAGGGTTTCCAACTTCGGGGCATGAAAAGAAGGGTAAAAGGTCAAAAAATTTGAAAACCGGTGTAAACCACCGTGATCAACATCCTTCAGGCTATCTGCTGGTAAAATTTGAAGTCAAATGGAGCACTTACTATTTATAGTAAGTCATTTTGGAAACAGGCTAAAAATAGCAAATCAGTTGCATGCGCCGACGCCAACAGCAAGGTCACATGATGAGGAGCACCTCATTCAAATTTCAAGTCAATCAAAGTTGTGGAGCTATCAGAAGCAAGCAGTTACTATTAATAGCAAATCACCTTCAAAAATGGGCTAAAAATAGCAGGCCGACTAAAAATAGCAGTGTCAACAGGGTAACAAGGTCATGAGGATGCAGTGTTTGAAATTTCACATCGTTCTGAGCTTCAGAGATGCAAAATCAGAGGGCTTACTATAAATAGCAGTGCATGGATAAACTGTTGAAAACGAGGAAAAAATTTCTAAGTCTGGAGCTTCATCCTGCAGCCATGGAAAAATGCGCCCAAGTTGATAAAGACATGATAAAAATTTCTAAGTATGGAAGCTCGTCCTCCTCCTAGGCCAAAATGCGCCCATCAAGCTAGAGAAAGTTAAAGAAAGTCAATGCCTTTCATCCTACTACTAGGCTAAAATGCGCCCACCTTGAGAGAGTTGATATCAAAAAAAAAATTTCTAAGTGTTGAATATCCTCCTCACCCCTCCAAATGCGCCCATCCTCCTCCTAGGTGGAAATGCACCCAAAAGAGAAGGAGTCAAACAATTCAAAGCTTTTCATCCCTCTCCCTATGCAAAATGCGCCCAAAAGCATGCATGTCAAGACAAAAACGAAGAAGGTGAAGAGTCACAAGATGGCGTTGGAAAAAGTTTATCCTCCTCCCACTCTCAGATGCGCCCATGAAACAAGAAGCTAAAAGAAGTCAACAAGTCAATGATTTTCATCCCTCACCTACATGGAAATGCGCCCAAATAAGGTCAAGTGAACACAAAAAGGGGAAGTTGAAGAGTCATCCTCCTTGCATGCCTAAATGCGCCCAAGTTGAAGTTGTAAAAGTGAATGAAGGGTGGTAAATGAGGTAAAAGGTGAGTAAAACATTCCAAGGCGTGGTTGTTATCCCTCTTCAAGTGCTACATGAGCCCAAGGTGGTAAGATGTTAGAAAATGTTCTAAGGCGTGTGAGGTGAAACCAAGATGCTAGGCGTGGTTTTAATTTTCTCCAAGTATGTTATGCGCCTTGAATATGAAATGAAATATAAAGATGATGTGATGAGAATTTTTTTTCCTAAGGCGTTGGAGCTTCAAGTGAAAATATTTTCCAAGTGTGAAATAAAATGCAAGGTGGTGAGTAAAAGATAAAATATGCTAGGCGCCCTCATGAAGATTTTCTAAGCAAAGTTGACGTTTTTTCTCACAGGCAAAGATGAGCTCGATTGAATAAAAAAATTCCGAGGCAAAATTTCTCTAAGGAAAATTTTTCAAGATGATTTAAAATTTTTCTAAGGCAAAGTATTTTCTTCCCTAGAAAATACGCCTAGAGATCAAGGTGATGGAAATTCTTCTTGGAGCGCGAGCAGACTTCATGGTGATGAAGTCAGATGATGGCAATGCAGGATGATTCAAAAAAATTCTCAAGCCAGAATGTAGGATGATCACAGATGAAGAATGAATTTAAACTAGTGGAATAATATTTTTTTTCTAAGGTTCAAAATTTAAAAGATTAAATGAACCCGTTCGTTGGGCACCCATGGATTCATCGCGTTCTGGAGAAAATTTTCTTCTGGGTACTGAACATTTGTGATGATAGATGGATTTCCATGTCTTCCGCACTTCGCCAACACTTTTTCAGTGAAGAATTCAATCAGTGCTCAAACTGTGAAATTTTCCCTAAGGGATAATTTAAAATTTTCTAAGGTAGAGCGAATAAAATGAGCTTTCAAGATGAATTTCTCTGGACAACGAATTTAAAGTGAGTTGCTTAGATGATTTTAATCTAGTTCTTCACAAGTAAATTTTCCAGAGCTGAAGAGAAGTAAAGTTCGAATTCAAGTGACAAAGCTCCGGCTGGTGAATTAAAAGGATGAATTTAAATTAAATTTTTTGAAAGTAAATTAAAAGATGCCAGTCAAAGTTGAGCTTCTAGAAGAGCAAGATTCCTGACGTCGAGAGACAAGTGTTAGAAATACCAGAGAGGGAAAATTCAAATTTTTGAAGTGGAGTAGTGGAAATTAAATGTACTGGCTATAATTGGCTCCTTCTAGAATTTGATTTTTGGCCATAAAATTGAGAAGTTTCTCACTTGTTTTTCACAGTTGAAGAATTCAAATTTGCTCTGAAGTTTGTTGCTGAGCATTGCTGAAGCTTGAAGAGTTTGAATTTTTGTTAAGGCTGAAGTATTGCTGGATTCAATTTGAAGCTGAGAAGGACGACTTAAGCTTGTTGCTGAGTTCCAAAATCTAAAGTGAATGATTGCTAAAGAGATTTCGACTTAAAGAGGAGTTTGTTGAAGTTCAAAGTTGCTGAAGGCTGAAACTTCTGGAGGTGCGCACTTGCTGATTAAAGAAGGTGCGAATTTGCTTGTGTTGTGGCTGAAGCTTGATTTGTTGTTGAGGTTTGAAGTTGCTAGTGTTAAGAAGGACGCCTTGAAGCAAGAGTTTTAAAAAGTATGAATTCACAATTGCTGATTGAGGTTGTTGATTGCCAGTGTGAAGTGGGCGATTTTATTAAAGCTTGAAGTTGCTAAAGCTAAAGCTTACTTAGAAATCTTTCTAAGTGATTGAAGTTCGAAAGCTTGTGAAGGAGAAGTTGAGGTTTGCAGAAGAATTGAATGTTGCAACTTCTCAAATTTTAAAAAATCGACTACAGCCCCTACACGATGTCTTATTTATTTTATAAATTAATTTGCTGATGAGTGTTTATTGTCCTGTAGATAGCTGAGGCAAGGGTGACTGGCAAAGATAACAATGGTGCATCCAGACAGGCTGTGATCAAGAAGCTGAGCAAAACATTCATGCCAAAGTCAAAGTTCATTTCGAAGTTGGGCAAGCTGACAGATACCAACTTGGGCTTCGTCAACCTTGAGGCCTTCAAGAATAGAATGTTGGGGATTGGAAGTCATCGACCTTCGACCACTTCGCACAACATTGTTCGAAGTGGGTTATATGCAGCTGTTGGTTTCCCACCAGCCATTTAGTGTTCGGAGCTGATGATGGAGTGTGCCAACTATTACGAGAAGGATCACAGGTCAATCATGTCACCGGATGGCCAAGTGCTAGCCAATCTTACTCCTGCAGCCATTGGTGAAGCTTTCGGGATCCCGGTGCACAGGAATATGGTCTACAAGTCCAGAGAACGAGTTGAGCGAATGTACACTTCCGCATTCGAGAGATGCATGGAGACAATCAACACTCACTGGATGAGCAATCCTAAGCCTTCTCGTATGAAGCTTCCGAAACAAATCATCGCTGAAGACTTAAAGTAGGAGTATTGTGATCTCATTATGATGCTGAGCAGAGTTGGAGGTTGTCCACAGTCATTCATTTTTGAGCCATGGATGTTTTATTATATCAACCTCGTGCTGGAAGGGAAGGACTACGTCAACTGGGTTGTGATGATTAGTGACAATTTGCACGAGCAACTCTTGAGCTTGAGAAGAACGAAGACGTTCTATATGAGCTCTTACATCATCTACATGCTAGCTCGTATGACGAAGTACAGAGGGATTTCTTACAAGGAACCTGTTGGTTGTGGCTCTCACCAATTCAAAATCCATGAGGCTTGTCCGCAATTACACCTGGCTAGTACCACTCATTACAAGCGTGTCAATGACGCCTTCACCATGCACATCACGAGATTGCTTCAGGAGAGGATGCATCACAGAATCTCGAGAGAATCCCAAGAATTGATTGGAAGGTATGGGTGCTGGTTTATATAGTTTCTGAAGTTTTCTTACATTAGGATGCAAGGTTTTTCATCGTACCCATATAGGCTGCCTAAGTACCCAACTGATCGAATTTTAATGCTAGAGATATCTAGGCAGTTGCTCGCCTACAATAAGATTCAAAAGAAGAAGAAGGGAGGTGTTGACTTCCCGATTGTCATGGGAAATTCGGATGAAGTGTGTCCTTCAATACAGGCAGCCAGAGAAGCCGAGAGTGAACTTCAATTTTATCACTTTTCATATCACACCAGCCGACAGCACTATGATTCACATAATAACATCAAATGGGTACTGTCAGAGGAGTTTAAACACAAGGAAAATATTGAGGATTATTGGGCTGATGCGCCAGATGAGATTGAGGTCAGGAAAAGAATGTTCTCTCAGTTGCCAATTACTCTGATCAGGGATTGTGAAGTTGTTCCGATTCCAGACCAGGTGAATGAGGATATGGACGTTGTCCATCCAGATTATGCAGCAGTAAGAGATACTCTGCTTCCGCTCCCAGATTGGTCAGAACTAGAGGTTGCTGACTTGGACACACTTTCTATTCTAGTCCTGACATTTACCAGAGCATGGGTTGACAGGCGTGTGAGCAGGTTGAAGAGTAGGTCAATTGCTTTGACTTACAATTTGATGGGAGATCACAGGACACCTACCACCGGCAGGAAGAAACAGATCACACGAGGTCCAGAGTCCAGAAGGAAAGAGCCAGTTCGGCAAGAGCCTATTCGGCTAGAACCTCCACGAGTTGCAGTTGAGTCACCCATGCCATTGGAGACGCGTTCTCCAAGTATACAGGAGGTCTCTTTGTTTGCTGATCAGAGGAATGCATTGAATCAGGTGCAAGTGGTACAGGATAATAATCAGCCACCATGGAGAGAATCGGTTGGCCAGAGTGTCAACGCACCTAGTAGGGTTGATCAGCAGGATGATGAGGGGACTACTACTGACCCTCAATTTCAGCAAGAGTTAGAGGCGGCTTTGGAGGATGATGATGATATAGTTTCAAGAGACACTCAGCCACTTGAGGACGATGAGCCTCGCCAGAATGATGTAGAGGTTGAACAGGTTCGAGAAGTAGAGGAACAAGAACAGCATCCCTTTGATATATAGTATACAGTACTTGATTGGCTCAGGGATAGGATGAGAAGAAGCCCTAGTGAGGAGATTGATCCAGGAGTTGAAATGGAAGAGTTCTTGAACAGGATTAGTGCACCTCCACAGAAGAAGAGAGCACGAAAGTTTTCGAAGATATCAACAGATGAGGATGGCTCTCGCACCCTTCACGTTGCCGTGCCACAAGTAGATTGTGACCGAGATGAAGCAGTGCCAGAGAATTACGTGGTCACAACTTTGGAGTTGGGACGCCCCACTGGTGCACAGATTGTAGAGGAGTGTGATAACTCCTATCTTGCCCTCAAGGATAGATTATTCAAGAAGGAAGGAAAGTACAAGAAGTTGAAATGAGAGCATAAGGCTTTAATTGGATATGTGCAGCAGTTGTCTCGTTCTCATGGGCAAGAGATTCCAGTGATAGAGCCTCCAGCAGAGATACCCAGAGAGTCAATCAGAGGCTTGTTGGAGTTAGGGAAGATGGCACAGGAAGCAGATAAGTGGGTCACAGGAGTTCGTGCTGAGACAAAAAAGTTTATGGAAGACCTTGCTTTTGCTTTTCAGCAGGCTTCTAGTATTTTGGCACGAATAGAGGCAGTTGATCAAGCTTGGGGAGATGCTTCTATTTATCAGAGCAAGGTAATTCGGTGTCTTGAGGCATTGAGGCATGTTCCTTTGAGGTTGCTGATCAATGGAGGAGTCATTCAGGAGAATGACATGTATGATTTCTCTAGATGGTATTCTTCAGCAATCACAGGACGTGGCTTCTTCGACGCAACACAGGCGGATTCAACCAGGGTACGGAAGGCAATGGCCAATATCATTGATGGAGTTCAGAATACTTTTGAGGCCATATTCGCTGGGCGGTTGAATCTAGATGAGGTAAATGTTGATAATTTGAGGGGTAGGCTAGTGCCTTTCTTTTCTGAAGTGAGGACCTTCGTACAGGATGATTTCGAGAATACTTCTACTTTCTCCGCCTTGATCCAGAGCACGCAGGATTCCTTAGTTGCTTGGAGAAAATCATGTACAAGGCATGAACATTCAGTCACGGTGTTAGAGTTCCAGCTTGACTGCATTCCACCCATTTCAGTTCACGAGGTTGAGGCTGTACTTGGCAGATTCATTGAGTTTGCAGCTAGAGAGAAGGAGAACGAGAATGCACTACTGGACGAGGATCTTCTAGAAGACTGATTATGGGCATTAATTGCCTTTTCTATTTTGGGAGTGAGTGGGAATCTTTGATTCATTTAATGTACCACTCCGCATTCTG
This sequence comes from Sequoia sempervirens, assembly GCA_007258455.2. Taxonomy (NCBI): domain Eukaryota; kingdom Viridiplantae; phylum Streptophyta; class Pinopsida; order Cupressales; family Cupressaceae; genus Sequoia; species Sequoia sempervirens. The sequence goes on along the minus strand of VDFB02058242.1, from coordinate 78,593,945 downwards.
GCAGTTTTTAGGGTTAGGGCTGAGGTGGCTTAATCTTAGCCATTCTATTGATTGTAATCCTAGCCGTCTTTTGGATCGGGCTATCTATAAAAGGGGGAGTCCCCCTCATTTGTAATTCATTAGACAGTAGATATCAGATTAGATTAGCATTATAGCTAGATATTGGAGACTAGAGAGTAGAGCATAGTAGGAATTTTGCTTAGCATAGTGTGGAGAAGAAAGAAAGTTTTCCCTTTGAAAACTTTTGTGGAGATTGTTGTGTAACACTTTCATGATAATAGATCTTTTCATTGATGGTGGAATTCATCTTCGTCATGAATAGCTAGCAAGGTCTCTTCTTCCTTTCGGATCCAAATAGCTTAATTCTCATTTCATGCAAGTAGTTTACTTTGATGTGTGGTGTTTTATTGAGGTAGCTTTATTTCATTCCATACCACTAGCAGCTTGTTGATGATAAGTTCGCCTTGTGTGGTCCACTGGAAATTGTCTTGAGTTTAACTTCGATTGCGATTTGTATACTTATATCCGTCGTCTTGATGGTATATGTATGCTAAATTGTAATTTGAACATCTTTTGCTATCCCTTTGAAGATTGCACTAATTTCGCTGAAGCTGTCTGACATGAGGCTAGGTGAAATTCGATTGAAGCCTGCTGAAATTGAGCTCCACATATCCTGCATTTAGAATAGAATATAAGCTTCTTAGGCTTTACACTCATTCACTTTTCGTACATTTCTGGTTAGCTTTAGGAAAATGTACCTTATTGCCAAATCATACACACAAAATCCCCTTCAAAGCACATATCTGCTATTAACTGCAAGAACCTTGAACAATTGTGTAAGTCCCCTCGTAAGAAAACAACAATTCACATCAAACCAACTGAGGGTGTTCCAAGTATTTCGGAACCTTGGAGTTGAAGGAATGAACTCACTCGCAATCTTAGCATGCTGAATACTTTGTTCAAGAGAGGATAGAGTATCCATTGGGAGACTTTATTCTGTGTTGGTGCGGTCTCAAAAACCACGTCAACAAGTCTCAAACACTTCATGCATCAGAAGGATCTGAACGAGAGGCAACAAAAGTGGGTGAGTAAGCTTCAAGCTTACGACTTTGACATTGAGTATGTCAAAGGGAAAAATAACGTTGTGGCTGATGCTCTATCTAGGAGACCCCATTTGAGCTCTTTGTGTGAGCTTACTGCTGATTGGAAGGACATGTTGCTTGCTAATTATGCCAAAAATCAGTTTGCAACTAGCATCATTGAGGGTACTTTTCATGACGAAAGGTACAAGGTGATTGAAGGGTTGATAAACTACAAGGGTAGAATCTTTTGGGTGGCTGATTCTAAGCTTAGAAAGAAGATTTTGTTGACATTTCATGACATTCCACTTGCTGGTCATCAAGGATTCTTTAAGACATATAGGCAGATCCGGGAAAGATTTGTTTGGAAAGGGTTGAAAGGAGAAGTTTGACACTACATTTAGGAGTGTCCCGTTTGTCAAATGAACAAGAATGAGCATACTCTACCAGCTGGTTTGCTGCAACCTCTCCCTATTCCCAATCAAAAATGGGAAATCATATCGATGGACTTCATCACAGGGTTGCCCAAGGTCCAAGGGAAGGATTGTATCTATGTTGTAGTGGATAGACTAACAAAATTTGCTCACTTCTTCGCCATTACCAGCTCTTTTTCAGCAGCTCAAGTTGCAGATCTGTTTTTTCATGAGGTGTTTAGGTTACATGGACTGCCAAAGAACATTGTGAGTGATAGGGACAACAAGTTCCTAAGCACTTTTTGGCAAGAGGTCTTCAGAATGAGTGGTATTGTGCTTACTCCAAGCACTAGTTATCACCCCCAAACAGATGGACAAACTGAAATAGTGAACAAGTGGTTGGAAGGCTACTTGAGAAACTATGTTTCAGAGCAACAAAGAGCGTGGGTTAAGTGGCTTCACATAGGCGAGTACTGTTATAATTCTTCCTTTCATATGTCAATAAAGATGTCACCTTTCTTGGCTCTTTATGGTTATGAAGCACCTAGCTTTGCTGATTTGGTGTTTAGTGATAGCAAAGCTCCTCAAGCCAAGGACTTATTGCAGCAGAGTCAAGACATCATGAAATCATTGAAGAACAATCTTTAGATTGCACAGAATCAGCAGAAGATGTATGCTGATCAACGACGTGTTGAGCGCTCTTTCGAGGTTGGGGATATGGTTTATCTCATACTACAGCCTTACAGACAATCTACTCTCAAGAAGAGTGGAGCTGAGAAGCTCAAACCTCGCTTCTATGGGCGTTCAAGGTTATCAAAAGGGTGGGAGCAGTAGCGTATGAGTTGGAGCTACCTTCAAGTAGCAAAGTGCACAATGTCTTCCACGTGTCTCGCCTCAAGAAGGCACTTGGACATAATGTTATTGCTACATCACAGTTGCCTCCTTTGGATGAAGAAGGACAGTTGGTTTTAATTCCAGAGGAGATTCTTGATTCTCGAGAGCGTTCTCTGAGGAAAAGAACAATCAGAGAATACTTGGTGAAGTGAAAAAACTTGCCTATAGAGGATGCAACTTGGGAGAATGATGAGATTTTGCAGCATCCAGGGTTGCGATTGCTTGAGGACAAGCAATCTTGGGGAGGGCGGACTGTAATATCCCCTTCTCGAGCATGATCTTTCCAGTGACCGTTGGCCTATTCTGGAGACCCGTAGGCTATTCGAAAGGTGAAATTAGGGTTTCATATTTTGAAGGATGCTCTTGCTTTAGGTTGGTTGTTTCAATGGCAGATTCTTTCTGGGTTTTCAGAGAGCTTCACAGTGATATGTTTTTCTTGGCATTCTGAGCATTTTCAGGAATTTACTATTTTTAGTAAATTCTATTTCTGGCAGTGGTCCTGTTGGTTTCGGCTCGGTTGGCTTTCCATTTCAGACTGATCAGTTGGCTTACTCATTTTTGGCTTTGGGGCATAACTAGAGAGATAAGTCGAATTATTTTAATTAAGTCATGTTTTAATGTTATATTTTAACATTGACCCCCTTGGCCTAGCAACTTCACTTTAAGTTGTTTTAAAAGATGTTCTTTATGGGTGGGCGCCTCATTGAAGGAATTAATTATATCTTTTATTAAAAGATTTATTCCAAGCATAAGTTGGACGCCAACTTCAAGGAAGGGATAAAGTTTTTAATTAAAAGTCAAGTATTGCTTGGGAAAGTGGGACGCCATCTATTGGAGAATTAGGGTTTGACTCATAACAAAAGATTAGGGTTTCGAGAAGATCAACTGTGAATTATAAAAGGAGGCCATTGGTTCTCATTTCATTATCTTTTGTCTACAGGAATGTTATGCTGCCAGATTGGCTTTGGGATTGCTTCGAGGAATGAAAGTCTCCTAGCTTGGCATTGCTTCTCGCTTGAAAGATAGCGACTAGTGGTGAGATAGTGTAGTTTGAGAGATTTGTATTGGGAATTGTGCATTGTAGTCAGTGTGTAGCTTTGTAGATCAGATTTATGCATATTAGTGAGTTTATGGAGTTGCATATTCTTCATAGCAGATTGTTATTTTTATTTATAAGTCAAAAAATACAAAAAGAATAGTTCTAGGTATTGTTTAGATCTCTTTGTCTGTGAAGGGCGTACCTTTTCCCCAAGTTGCAGATTTTTTAGTAAAGTCTTGAATTTTTAAAAGGAAATTGCCCCTCTTGCTGGGTCGTACCATCTACATTTCTTGGGATTTGTGCCATTAATTAATATCTGCATTTTGAGTCAGTTTTCTGCTGTCAGCTTGGGCGCCTTCATACTGGGAGCATTTTGCTTCGGAGATCATGAAATTTGAGTGATAGATGAATGAGTTATGAGCTCGTTATTGAATATCTGTGTTGTTGGTTATATATCTAAAAGTGCAGGTCTGTCATAACAGATTTGTGAAATCTGCACCTTCCTTATTGGATTGGTGTTAAGAGATCATTAAAGGCTATGTGAAAGATTTCTTGTTGTTGCAACAAATTTTGAAGAGCTCTAATACTTGATCTTGTAGGCATTAATATTTCATTGTACGCTGAACAGTAGTACTGTTAGCATCTCTCTTGGTCTTAATTTACATTCTGTAATTGCAATTGTAATGCTTTATCTCTGCCCTATGGTAGCTCCTTTCCCACTCCGGGTCAGAAAGCACATTCTGGGTGTTGAGTTACTTTCAGCATTCTCGCTTATTTTTCCTTAATTGCATTGTAATTCTTAGCATCTCCGTCATATGGTAGCTCCCATTCCATCTCGGTTTGGAAAGTGCATTCTTGATGTTGAGTTATTTCAGCTTATTAGTTGGTAGGGATCCTCTGACCACATGCTTGTCGTTTGCCGACGCATTCTTGGTTAGAGTTCTTTGTATCAACAATTCTTTAAGATAATCTGACCAATGCTCACACCTTGCCCACATCGGGATCCTGGTGTACATTCTAGTTAGAGTTGCTTCGGCATCATTTTGGTTTAGAGCTAACCCTAACGACTGTGTATTGCTCTGATTATTGTATTGAAAATTCGAAAAAATTGGCTCAGAATATTTCAATGTGGGTTGCAGGTTTCGTAAATCTCAGTGTTTTACAACCTAGAATTTTAGAAAACAGTATGAATGTCTTGAAAAGCTTTTATTATTAAGACCATAGGAATGTAATGAAATGCACTATTATATGAACACCTAGTGTTTTCCAACAACCATTAATACTCTATGTTGTCAGCTTTTTCATTTTGTAGGTTAAAAGTGAAAGGTTTGGGAGCAGAGTTGCAAGTGGGGTAGACGAAAAATTGACAGAAGTGAGGTGATGTGATTGTAACCGACTGGGTTGTTACTTCTAAAGGGTTTTAACATTATGTGGGTTGTTTTCTGTAAAGGGTTTTCAAATGTTAAGTGGGTTGCAGGTTTTGGAAAACCCAATGTTTTCCAACCTAGAATTTTACAAAACAGTACGAATGTCTTGAAAATATTTTGTTATTTAGACTGTAGGAATGTAATGATAGGCATTGTTTTGTAAACACTCAATGTTTTCCCACAACCATTAACACTGTGTGTTGTTGGCTTTTTTATTCTGCAAGTTGAAAGTGAAAGGTTGGACAACAGGGGGAGACAAAAAAAAAAACCGAAGTGAGGTGAGGGGTTTCTAACCGTTTGGGTTCTTAGTTGTAAAGGGTTTTAAAACATAATGAGGGTTTTTGTTTGTAAATGGTTTTCAAACATTAAATGGGATGTAGATTTTGTAAAACCCAGTGTGTTGCATCTTAGAATTTTAGAAAACAGTATGAATGTCTTGAAAAGATTTTGTTATTTAGACCTTGGGAATGTAATGAAAGGCACTGTTTTGTAAACACCCATTGTTTTCGAACAACCATTAACACTCTGTGTTTCACCACTTTCAACAAGTTTATTCATTATTGTCGATAATGGCAAGAAATTGGTATTCTTACTATTTGTAATTCACACATACATATACAGGCTTAAAAACCACGAGGGCTTGGGTATTTTGTGATGTGGGTTGTAGTTTTATAAACACCCAGTGTTTTCCATTTCATTGCATTGCACATCTTTCAAACACAAAGCATTACTTCACATTGCATAGCTAATAAGTAGATGCTAACAAATGACAAAATTTAAACTGCAATATCATTTTTTTACAAAGTCAACCTAAGCAATTATGTAGTTACTTCACATTGCATAACTAATAACTAGGAGCAGTTGTCAATTGCATTTGCTTGTCATGGCATTTCATGAGACCACATTTGTTTGAGGCATTTTTTTAAACAGTTCATTGCCTTGTCTATGAAAGCATAATAGTAAGCAACAACATAGACAAGGCAGTGAACTATTTGAAAAAATGCCTCAAAGATGTGTGGTCTCATGGTGATTGAAATGCCATGACAAGCCATAGACAAGGCAATGAACTGTTTCTATGTATGATTGCTTATCTATGTCTTGTCACTGTGTTTTGGCAGACATATACTAAACTCCCACTGTGTTTTCCAACTTGCAATAATATTATGCATGTATATGGTTGCTGAAAAATATTGGGTGTTTACTATCAAAGCATAATAGTAAATATGGATTGTCATGGCATTCCAACACCATGTATGGTTGCTGAAAAATATTGGGTGTTTACTATCAAAGCATAATAGTAAATATGGATTGTCATGGCATTCCAACACCATGGTGATTGGAATGCCATGACAATTCATAGACTAGGCAATGAACTATTTCTATGTATGATTGCTTATATATGGCTTGCCATTATGTTTTGGCAGACATATACTCACCTCTTGCCGTGTTTTTCAACTTGCAATCATACTATGCATGTATATGGTTGTTGGAAAACATTGGGTGTTTACTATCAAAGCATAATAGTAAATATGGATTGTCATGGCATTCCAACACCATGGCAATTGGAATTCCATGGAAAGCCATAGACAAGGCAATGAACTGTTTCTATATATGATTGCTTATCTTTGGCTTGCCACTATGTTTTGGCAGACATATACTTGTTGGAAACAAGCAACACTGAGAGGGGGGGCATGAATCAGTGTTCTACAAAAATTAATCCTTTTTATTCTGATCTTTAATCCACTTAAAACATTTAATTAAAATCAATATGCAGAAATTGAAAGCAAGAAACCACACAACCATAACACAAGGATTTTTACATGGAAACCCTATTAGGGGAAAAACCATGGTGGATGGCCAATCCACAATAAGTTCTGAGTATACTCAAAATAAATATTACAAAATAGGAATGCACTTGCATTCAGGCTCCCTGCTTAGAGCTCACTGCTCAAAGATGGACTCACTGCCCTTACAATAGTTTGGAATAGATCCAAAAGAGAATGAACTGAGTATATAACATCTACCAATGCTTGATTGCAGTTTCAGTTAAGCTCTGACAATGAACTTTTGTCCTGATGACTAATATCGAACTTTTGCCCTATTCTGCTCAAGTTCGCACACAAAATCTTTGTGCACAAGTGAAACTGCGCATTATATCGCTCAAATACTCCTTAGACATTTGCAACATACACACACCTTCTTCATTTCTTACAATGATATATCCGATCATCTAAATATATTCGCAACTAAGGATTTAATTGCCATAGGTCAGCTAAATAAAACTTAATAATATTTGCAACTTGTCAGCCCAAATCATGAACAATTTTGATGCGTATCTAAACAATTCGGCTAGAAAATAGCTAGGACCAATAATTAAACATTTGAATTTGAAAACAACTTAAATAAGTTCACTTTATACATCCACAATGCACCACTTACGCTGAATCGACTCTATCAAGCAAATAGACAGAAAATGTCCTACCAGACCTCCAAACTCGTATAGTAACAAATGCAACACCACAAAATTCAATGGTAAGATAATCCATGTGCTCGACAAGTTATTTCAACGATCCACAACACAAAACGATGGTCCGGTGAAGCTATCTGACCAAATACCTTGTTCCCCAAGTATTCTGTCGATAATATACAAATTTTCACTTTACCTATCGGTGTGATTGAATGCATATTTGCGAACCATAGGGATGAATTCAGTTGCCATCAATGACAACACTAGAAGCCAAAAACCATCTCTCAAAACCATAAGCGAACAATCTCCCCCTTTGGCAGTGATGGCAACACTTAGTTAAAAATGGCTAAGTGTCGAAACTGATAAGCATACTGCCAAAATAAAAAATACTGAATACTGCTCCACTGCAAAATATTACCCCCCTAAGAATATTAATTCATTTTTCACTACACTCTCTCCCCCTTTGACATCAATGACAAAATTGGGGAAACCAAAATTGCAAAATTGTATAAGTATATCCGGAGACTTACAGAAATTTGAAGATGTCTGCAAAGACATTCTTCAGTCCACCTAAGTTAGAGTCCTAGATACTCCCCAGACTCTTCAAAATGGTAATAAGACCACATAGAAGATGTAATGTCCCCTTCTCGAGCATGATCTTTCCAGTGACCGTTGGCCTTTTTTCTGGAAACCCGAAGGCTAGTCGGATGGTAAAATTAGGGTTTCCTTTTTTTGAGGATGTCTTTGCTCGGAGTTAGTGGATTCAATGGCGGATTCTTTCTGGGTTTTCAGAGAGCTTCGCAGTGGTGTGTTCACTTCGGCGTTCGGAGCATTTTCTAGAATTTACTATTTTTAGTAAATTCTATTTTTGGCAGCTTTTCAGTTGGGTTCAGCTTGGTTGACTTTCGGCTTCAGTTTGGTCAGTTGACTTGGTCATTATTGGCTTCAGGGCACAATTGGAGAGATAAGTTGATATATTTAATTAAAAGGTCACGTTTTAATATTATATTTTAACGTTGACCCCTTGGCCTAGTCTATTGACTTTATGTTGTTTTGAAAAGTGTTCCTTTTGAGGGTGGCGCTTCATTAATGATTATTTTATTATTTATCAAAGTCAAAGCAAGCTTATATTGGGCGCATTTATCAAAGTATGGAATTTAATTAAAAATATCAATTGAGCTTGAAGAAAAGGACGCCACCTCTGGAAAAGATTAGGGTTTTGTCTTGAAGAGGAGTTTAGGGTTTTGAGAAGTCAACGAGAAAATTATAAAAGGGAGGCTTTGAGCATCATTTCACATCTTTGGTCTACTATACTATTATGCTGCCGGATTGGCTCTGGAACTGCTTCGAGGAATGAAGGCCTCCTAGCTTGGGCATCGCTTCGTGTTTGCAAGACAACATCTAGTGGTGATTCAGTATTTGTGAGTTGCATTTAGTTTGTGTTTGTTCTCAGCTCATTGCATTGATAAATCTGTTTTAGCATATTAGTGTTTTCAGCATTTTAGCATCATTTAATACAGCAGATCCATGTTTTTCATTGTAAGTCAAAAAATACAAAAAAAAAGTGTTCTGGGTATTGCATATATCTCACTATCTAGGGAAGGCGATTCATTAGTTAAGATTTTAGAATTTTTAATTAAGAATTGAATTTTTAAAAGGAGGTCGAACCTTTCAGCCTGGCCGTACCTCTTGAATCTGCTTTGGAATTCGTGCAAATTAAATCAGCAGCTTTTGGGTCAGTCTCAGGGTCTTGTGTTGGTCGCCTAAGTCATTGAAGTATATTGCATTCTATTTCGAGTCAATAGGAAGTCATATGTGAAAGATATGAGCATTTGAGGAGTTCTAGAGACTGCTGTTTATTCATTTAATGAGCAGATTTGTAACAGAAATCAGAAAACAGTGTTTTGATCCTTGAAGGCCTTTTGGTTTTGGTATTCATATCTAAGATAAAAGTGATTCTCTATGATGTAATGCTGATCCTTTGATTTCACAAGATTTTGGCAGGCGAATTCTTCTTATTTGTAAAACTGACAGTAGTACTGGCAGTCTTTCTTTCTTGTGCGAATCTGGTTGTAATTCTCAATTTCATTTGAAGTTTGTAATAGATAAATCTCTGCCCTATGGTAGCTACTTTCCCATCTTGGGTCAGCAAGCACATTTTGGGTGTCGAGTATTTCCAGTTTCAGCATTTATTTCAAGCATTGAATTCTGTAATCACTCCGTCATATGGTCGCCCCTCACTCCGCATTGGATTGGGTAGCACATACTTGACGTTGAGTTTCTTTTTGTATTTAGAGTAGAAGATCCTCTAACCAATGCTCGCCATCATCGGCGCCATACTGGTTAGAGTTACAGTATAAGCAGTTTGATTTAGATCCTCTGACCAATGCTCGCTTGCATCGGCCCCATTCTGGTTAGAGTTGCTTTCTTGCACGTTTTGGTTTATCCTCTAACCTTAACGGGTGCACTGCTTGTAATTTGAAATTGTGAAAAATAAAAAAAAATTGGCTCGTAATATTTCAGTGGTATCAGAGCCAAGATCTTGCCATCCTGTGCCCATCAGAGTTCACTTGACAGAGAAAACAGATTATACATCAGAGGTCAGAGCTGAGTTCAGTATTAGCTTTCAGAAGTTTCAAAGATGTTGCATTTTCTAAGGTCTATGGGTCGTGAGAAGTCAGATTCAACTATGGCATCGGAGGAAGGAAAGGTTAGTGATGTCGTAAGGGACTTCATTGAATATGCCAAACAGTTTAAAAGACAATGTGAAGATGAGGCTGTCAAACTCCGTGAGCAATATCAAACCATGCCAGATGATTATAGGTACAATGTTTCATTTGATTCCCATTTGAAGTGTGTGGCATCACTGGAGCCCGAAAAGTTGAAGATGGTGGACCACATTAGGAAAAGGATAAAAAGGGAAGCAGAACAAGCTTTGTTCGAAGAATCAAAGAAGGAAGGAGATGAAGTGCCTATTTGTGAATTGCAGCCGACAAATATGCAAGTTGAAGAGAAAAATCAGTCATCTAGCATTGAAGATGGCACAAACAAGGTGCACATATCACATCAAAATGAACGTGAGCTTGATGAAGATACCTTGGCAAGTGAAGAGTTAAGGGTAGAGACTCATAATACGCCCCTTGACTTGCATGTGATAGCAAGTGAAGAAGAGCAAGTTGAAGGAAATACTATTGGTGTATTTGAATCAGCTTATGACCGTTACCAAAGTGATGATGTTGGTAATGATTTCGATGTGTTTGTACCTCCTCTTGTTGAAGATTTTGTGATGGATAGTTTTCCTCTTGTTGCTGTTCAAACTCCTCAAGAGTTTTCACAAGATGAAGTTATGACAAGTGATCAAGAAGACCTTTTTGGCATACATATGACTATTCATGATGAGATCAGAAAAATACCTATAGATGATGGGTTCATTGAAGATATAGATGATAAGGTTTCCCAAACAGCTAGCACTAAAGATTCTTTACTTCATTTTAGTGACAGTGTCAAGGGTGGTTTTGGGTTTGATCTTCAAACCAAGCCATTGAAGGGAGGTATGTATGAAGATATCAGTTTAAGTGAGTTGGGTGGTGACCTATTCAAAGAGTCAACCCTCCAAGAGAAGCACAAAGAGCACTTTCCTTTTGATCAAAACAATCAATCCTCTAGCACTTGGGATCCAGGAGTGAAGGCATTTAGTGATGACAAAGAAATTGTGTGGGATGAGTTTCCCTTTGATCCTGATGAAGTTCAAAATTCTGATTGCTTTGCAAGCTATGAGGGAGCTGCCATAAACTTTGATCATGAAGACAGTGAAGTGGAAGTGGATCTTGAAGATCATATGACTCTTGACGATGGAAAGTTTGATGGAGTTCCTAAACACAAATCCAATTTATCAATGCTTGAAGCTGGTTGTAAGCATTGGATTGAAGAATTTGTGGAGTCTAATTCTCTTTGTGATATTGAGCAATTTCAGCTAGTAGGTGGTGAAGGAAAGGAGTCTTGGAGCAGCTATGAGGGTAGCAAAGATGAAAAACAAAGTTCTGATTTTCAGTTGCAGCCTATCAGCAGTTCACCATCTTTGCATGTGCATGAGTGGAAAGATCAATGCAAGGCATCTTTTGAAAAAGAAGTGCAAGCGCTATCCCTATTTGATCGCACACACAATTTGGTTGATGATCTCTATTGGAAGGCTCAGTTTGAAGAGAGACAAAGTGGAGTTAAGGATGAAGTTGCTCTTCCTAAATTGCAACTAATCAAAGATTCCTTGGAGACCATGAAATCCGAGTTCATAGGCTTGATTGAAGATAGAGATCATGCCGTCGAATCTGCAAAGAAGGCCTTCATTATTTTCGAAGAAAGGGAGAGTATGGTTGATGAGCTCACTTTGGAGCTTAAATCAACAAAGGACAAGTTGAAAGAAACTCAGTTGGCTCTAGGAAAGGTTGAAGATCAGTTTGCAGATTTCAAACTTTTCAAGGAGCAAGAGGATGCACAAAGAGCCGAAAAAATCCATCAAGTGATTGGAGATCTTGACTGTCTTCAAGAGGAGTTTGATCTTGAAAGCATTTCAAGAAAGTTAGAAGTTGCATATGCAGATTTGGGGCAGCGAGGCGAAAGGAATGGCTTCCAAGTCTTTGACAATCCCTTCTTTGAAGTGGGTACTGAAGCAACTTATGACAATCCTCTCTTTGCTTTGAAAAATGAGTCAAGTAGTGAAGTGACCAGGCATGAGGTCAAGCATGAACTCCAATCTAAGGATGCTTTGATCTCACCCCATGTGGATGTGCCACGTATGCTGATTAGTAATGAATGCATAAGTGGGTTTGAGGATGAAGGTTCTACATGGGAGGTGACGAAGCAAGGAAATTTCAACATCTATGACATCAAGGTGTTGATGAGACAAGTCTTGGTAGCTGTTGGTAACTTTATTACAGCAGCAACGAGTGAAGATTTCAGACCTACTACTCAGGAGGAATGGGAAAAAGGTGAACTAGACTTTGGTGGGTGCACTCCTGACAATCCATCCCTTGAGTGGAATGATGTTTGGAATCATATTGATCAGTTTTGGGAGCTGAATTTGAAGCCACTTTATTTTTCATACTCCCTTAAGGTGGAAGCTTTCATGGTTAAGCTTCAAGGATTTACTAGATGGGGCATCAGTTTCGTGAGAAGGCACGTGGTTCTCACTAGCACTTGGGAATGTGTAGAGATTTCCTTGCAGTGTGTTGAAAATCACTTTCAGTTGGGTATCCATGCTTGGGATTCTCAACTTGGGTTGTTAGAGTTTATTACTTATGGAAAAGACTCTTGGAGGGATAAGGAACAAATTTCCAGACTTGTTGATGTTGTTCCCTTCATTTCCAGCTACTTGATGGTTCCGTTTGTTCATCAACAAATGGATTGGAGAGAAATTTTGAATATGGGTTGGAAGATCAACGATCGGTAGTTCTTGGAAGTGACTTTCAGCTCAGACAAGGGCAGATTTTGAGACACGAGTTTGCTGGTTGGAGGCAGACCAGCCACCTTACTTATGGAGTTACTTTCATTCAGGAGAGTTGGTACCTCACTTCTGATCAAAGAAGTGGTAGTTTTCTGATGGAGATGGCTTTAGCGTGTTTTTCAGCCACTTTGGAGGTTTGTAATGCAAATTCTGATGGTTTATTTTCATTATTGGTTCATGACAATGAGCTACCCCATACTTGAATCTATATTTTGAGACTCTTGGGGTTGGGGTTGTGAAAAAATTCTTCAGACTTCATAGTTGTGCCATGATAATTCAGTTGAGGCATAGGGAATTCATGCGGAGTCCTGAGTTTGAATTTGTTGAGCTTTTGCAAAGGATTGCCTTCCTCTTTGCAAAAAGATTTGAAGATGACACATTTGCAGTCATGGTTCGTTTGTTATCATGTGGAGGTATGCTGAAGAATTCAAGTTTGATTTGAGTAGACTATCCTTCATATTGCTTAGAATTCTGATTGACAGTAGTATGGTTGATACTGTTAATTCGGGGCATCGTGGACATGAGATGTTGCATGATTTTGATTTCCCTCCTTTAAGATCTTCTAGTTTGAGTATCATAGATGGTAACACCTTGGAGTTACAAGGGGAGTCAGTGCAGCATTGGCATGATATTTTCATTGATGTGATCAGAGTGGTGCAGCATCGGCATGGTGGGTTTTTCCTGAGACGCATTTGGGAACCAGGGATCATACTTGTTGCGTATGGATTAGTTTTCAAATTTCTGGAGTTGTGGTGGTATTGCTTGAGGACAAGCAATTTTGGGAAGGGCGGATTGTAATGTCCCCTTCTCAAACCTGATCTTTCATGTGACCGTTGGCCTTTTTCTGGAAACCCGAAGGCTAGTCGGAAGATAAAATTAGGGTTTCCTGTTTTTAAGGATGTCCTTGCTCAGAGTTAGTGGATTCAATGGCGGATTCTTTCTGGGTTTTCAGAGAGCTTCGCAGTGGTATGTTCATCTCGGCTTTCTGAGCATCTTCAGGAATTTACTATTTTTAGTAAATTCTATTTCTGGCAGTTTTTCAGTTGGGTTCGGCTTGGTTGACTTCCTACTTCAGTTTTGGTCAGTTGACTTGGTCATTATTGGCTTCAGGGCACAATTGGAGAGATAAGTTGATATATTTAATTAAAAGTCACGTTTTAATATTTTATTCGAACGTTGACCCCTTGGCCTAGTCTATTGACTTTATGTTGTTTTGAAAAGTGGTCTTTTTGAGGGTGGCGCCTCATTAAGGATTATTTTATATTTTATCCAAAGTCAAATCAAGATATAAGGTGGGCGCATTTATTAAAGTATTGAATTTATTTTAAAAGTGAATATTCAACTTGAAGGAAAAGGACGCCATCTTTGAGGAGATTAGGGTTTTTGACTTTGAGAGGAGTTTAGGGTTTCGAGAAGTCAACCTGAAATTATAAAAGGAAGACTTGGATCATCATTTGGGTATCTTTTATCTACAGGAATGTTATGCTGCCGGATTGGCTTTGGGATTGCTTCGAGGAATGAAGGCCTCCTAGCTTGGGCATTGCTTCTCGCTTGAAAGACAGCGACTAGTGGTGATTTAAGATAGATTTGTGAGTTTGCATTTAGTTTTGAGCATTGTTTCAGCTTGTGCATTATTAGATCTGTTTTGCATATTAGTGGGTTTCAGCATTTTGCATTTTAAGCTACAGCAGATCCGTGTTTTCATTTGTAAATCAGAAAACAAAAATAATCTCGTTCTGGGTATTGTGTCATTGCATCTTATTGGTAAGGGCGCCCCTTCATGAATATTTGCAGATTTTAATACGAAGCTTATGATTTTATAATGCAAATCCGTCATTCCTTGAAGGCCGAACTTTCTAGAGTGCATTGGGATTCGTGTCAGTAATTAATAACCATTTTTAGATGCCATTTCTTATTACTAAGTTAGGCGCCATCATTTTGAGGGTCTATTGCATCAGATTTGAGATCATTTGGGTGAGAAATGAGAGAGTTATGAGCATATGAGTAAATTCATAGGTTGCTGGTTTTATGACAAAAAGTGCAGATTTGTATGACAGTTTAAGAAATCTGCATCTTCCTTATCTGGTTGGTGTTGAGATTTCATTGTATACTTTGCAGAAGCTTCCTTGTTGAATGCATCATTTGAAAGAGCATCTTAAGTCTTGATATTGCAGGCAATGACATCTTTGTAAGCTGGCAGTAGTACTGACCAGTTGTTCTTATTATTGCTCATCGTTATTGTAATACTTATTCTTCCTTCAGTTCTTGTTGTATTAGATAAATCTCCGCCCTATGGTAGCTACTCTCCCATTCTGGGTTAGCAAGCACATTCTGGGTGTTGAGTGTTTTCAGCTTTCAGCATTTCTCTTTCAAGCATTGTTATTGTAATCACTCCGTCATATGGTCGCCCCTCACTCCGCATTGGATTGGGTAGCACATACTTGACGTTGAGTTCCCTTTCAGTATTTAGAGTAGAAGATCCTCTGACCATATGCTCGCCATCATCGGCGCCATTCTTGGTTAGAGTTGCTTTTTGCATAAGCAGTTTGATTCAGATCCTCTGACCAATGCTCACACCTTGCCCACATCGGGATCCTGGTGTACATACTGGTTAGAGTTGCTTCAGTACGTTTCGGTTTATCATCTAACCTTAACGGGTGCTTGTAATTTGAAATTGTAAAAAAAATCGAAAAAATTTGGCTCGGAATATTTCACCATCTAATTGGAGCTGGAAGGACATGATGGAATGTGTCAGAAAGAGACAAGATTAAAGCATTTCTGAATTTTAAGAAGAGTTTGTCTTCATTCGAATTATTGGGAGAAGACTGCCGCATAAGCCAGTTGATGCTAAAAGACAGAGTTTCATTGTTTGGGATAAAGACAAGGTTGGAAGATGCAATTTTGGAGACAAATAATAGAGCAGCCACATATAGACGAATTGGATTAAAGACAAGATCCAGTCAGCAAGAATAAGACGATTTCAATACTTCCAAAACAAAGTGCTCTTCTAAAGGACACAAGAAGGAACTATCGAAAGCTGCTTGGAAGAAGACAAAGTGGCTAAAGACAAAGTGCCAGAGCTTATTCTTTGACATGAATCGTTTATCAATGTTGGAGAAAGACGCTAATATTTTTGGAAGTTGCCATCCTTTTGCTGAAAAGGTCACGCATCATACTAGAGTTTTGCTGCGTACATATCTGGAGAAGCCGCTTGAGTATTGGCATCATTGGCATCTTATCAGGTTCCTTTGTTATCATTGCAAGTAACTTAAACATTAATTGTTGTCACAAATACTGCAATATCAATGTTATTTAGTGGATCAATTCATCATGACTAATAAATTTGTAACCAACATTGGCAGTCATTAATTGAGTTTAGGAGGTATGCTAAGTGTTTGTAGTAATGCCAATCCAATGTAGATGCCCATAGTGGCTGTGACAGCACTTGTAACCTTTGCATGTATGCAGTCATTGAAGTGGAATAAAGTTAGAGTTTGCAAGGTAATTGTTTGACATAATGCCTGTACGCCGTAGTTGGAAATTTGCATAGGAAGATTGTCTTATTGCATCACTTTGCATCATAGAAATACTTGCAATACATTTTGATTGCATCTGTAGACAATTTGCACTGCTAGATTAAATCATTTATGCATTAAAAACAAAGAAGAAACCCATAACCAGCAGTTAAAGAGCTCACAAGCAAACTGTTTGACGGAATGTCCGAGAGTCAAAACAGCAAAGTTTACATCTGTAACAGCTAGGGACACTACAATACTAAACAGTTTTGGAGCAAAACCACTTCACAGGTTTGTTTATATCACACTATGGTAAAGTTGCTATGTAATGTGCCTGACCAAATCTGATATAAAAACACTGATTTGCAGCCTTGGTAATTTTTTCAAACACTTGTCTTGCAACCTTCTTACTTGTTGGTTTTTGTTTCAGTTTACTTTGAATTGGTTTTTGATGTTTTCCAATGATTTGGAATGCTTGGAAATGAATGTAGAGTTGTCTTAAGCAAGTAACTAAAATGAATGCAACACTTTTTATATTTGTCAAATGCATATATATGAGTTTCTAAATGAAAATGCATACCTATAGCCAAGAGACATTTTTACAAACATTTGGTATGAAAACTAATTCAAAGTAATGCAAGTACATATGAGAGACATTTTGTCAAATAGCTGGCAAGCAAACTCTTTATATCTGCAAATGATATTGCAATGATATGAGAGTTCTTACAAACTGAAAATGAGATGCAATCAGACCTAAACTATTTGAGCTTACATTCAACTTCTCATATGAATATGACTGAAACTAAATGCCTTAACAGCTTGTTTGCTTGTGGATTTTAGTAAATGCCTTAGCTTGTTTTCTAGAGCATATGTGGATTTTGTTGAACCAACCAAATATTGGATCAACCAGGGCACACTGAAGGGCACTAATTCTTTAACAAATATTTGTTCCATTCCCATTCAGTTAGGGCTTAATTACTGTTTTATGTCCTTGATGTCTTCATTTTTTGAAGGGTTTGGAGCTTGGTTAAAAGAGGTAAAATTAGAAAAGTGGCATGCACCATGAAGTCTCTTGCGGCCACAATGGTCTTAATTTGGACTTGGTGCAATGCCTCTTTAACTCTGCTAGGGCTGCCACCCAAATCCCACTTGGGTGTAAAAATTAAAAAAAAAAAATTGTTTTGGGCTATACTAGGTGGAAAAGGAGTGTTTTTTTATTTGGTTTGAAATAATAAAAACAATGTTTTTCACCTATATTTATGATTTTTTCAACATTTTTTGAACTCTCGAATTTCTTCCTAATTAAATCCCAAGTAATTGAATTACGTTCATACTTTTGGTTTTCCGAGTCAATTCCAATCTTGATTATTGCTACTATGCTTTTATAGTCGTGCTTATATGTGCATAAACAGTTATAGGTAATACATAGAAGTTGATAAAATAATTGGAGCTAGCAACAGATTTTTCCCATGTTAGGGGCTTTATGTACTTTCTAGTTATTTGGGCTTTAGTCATGCAATAAAAAGTTGTTTTTGCAGCTTTTTAAAGAACAAAATTGAGAAACATAAATTATCCTATATTTGGCTTTAATTTACTTATTTATAAGTACATTTTGTATTTTATTTGCAAATAATTTAGTTTGCTCCACATCACTGGTTGTAGGCATTCAGGGGACTATATGAAGAAGTTGGGCTTGGATGGGTGTATGCCATCACAAAATATGAACCGGTCAGTATAGTTATTTTTGTGTATGTTTGGTTATTGTATTCATTGGATACCATGTACAAGTAAATAAATAATTTAGAAAGATCGATGTGACCTTAATAAATAACTGTTAAAAAGCATTAACTTGCCTTTGCTTTTTGCTAAAATGTTTAAAAGTGTTCTTTTTTGTTCTAATAAATCAAATGCACGTCTGTTTGGATGTTTGGAAGTAGCATGTTTGGGCCTTTTGTTTCTTCTTGAATAAGTTTAACTTATGGGTGTATGTATGAAATGTTTCCTATATAGGATTATCAGCTTATAAATAAATGAATGGAAATGTCAACTACATATGGACAAAAACTTCTAGTTTCAATTGCACTAAATGATGCACAAGAAAAGAGAGTGAAATTGCCACTTCAACCAATTTAGTTTGTTCAAGCATAAGGACCTTAGACATAAAACCTTTGGAACTAGCTAAACCATACTTAAAAGAGTCAATAGACAATCCATAGTTCAATGCTACAAATTGTTGTTCTAAAAGAGCGAAGCTCTTTTCCTTTTGGATTTCTTCCTATGCATAAATACCACACAAATTCTCACAGAATTCTATACCACTCTATAGATCAAACGAGATCCTTAGGTATTGTAATAGATGACACCTGCACTTCAAACTATGTAATCAATTCAAAAACATACTTTGGAAATAAGCACTAAAACAGGTAGACCATGGTCAATATCACACGCAAGGGTATTAGCTAAGGCAAAATGTTAAATTAAGTTAAAATCATAGATGATATGAAATAAAAAATAAATTTGAAGAAGCGTTCTTGATAATTCTGCTTGTTACTTGAGCATGAACTTTAGGTGCAAAATACATAATCATAACGAAAAAAGCTACAGCTTGAGTTTCATCCATGAAATAGGTAGATTTTCCATTAGAAAGATAGTATGAAATTCCTTAAGAACCTTTATGGAGAATACTCAAAGATAGTACTGGCTATGAAAGACCAGTTAAACAAAGGGTACCTAGTTAGAGTTGGGGAATTATGTAGAGGATCCACTATTGTAATCAAGGTTTCACTATCAAACTCCACAAAGGTGAGAAATAAGAGGTGACTGTCACAGTTGCTGAATCATAGGTGTAGGTTATAGTGAATGTGAGAGTGTTCAATACTTGGTGGAACTACTTCTCTACAATCTATAAATGCTAATATGGAGGGGGATTTTGGTACTGATTTCACAGTGGTTATCATTATCATAATGTATTATTTCTCAAAATTGCATCAAAATTATCTTCAATATTAAATTCATCACAGGAAATTCACTAAAAGACCTTTGATTAGTGGAATAATTTTTACCAAGACTTTTGTTTGCTAGAATCTTATATTTGGCTGCATGCCAAATCCTATATTTTATTAAAATAAACCCTTCAAGTGTTTCACTCATTTACTGGTCTTGAATATCCATGGTGCAATCTGAGAAGTGTCTGGCTGTGTAGTCATGTTGATTAAACTACCAATTAATTGTCTATATTTGGTGTAATCATTGACCAAATATGTGCCACTAGCTCTCTAAAGATTCATATTTGATCTAGAGAAGTTAGTGAAGGATAACAATCTTCCATTTGAAGTCTTTTCAACAATTCTGAAATATATTTTGTTTGTGAAATGAAGAGGCTATGATATTATTGATTTACCTCAATACCCTAGTAATAATGTAGGAAAATAAATTCTATCATCTCAAGACTCAATCCTTTTTTTTAAATGCCCTCTTCGCCTACTTTAAACTTCTTATGGCTGTCATCACTTCTAATGCATAGGAGGTTATAACATAGAAAACAATGATCGTTATCTTCTCTCCCCGTATTTGAACATACAGAGTCATTAGATGCACTCCTTACAAAGTCAGCTTATTGTAGATAGTTTTCAAGTTTTGAATACCAAACTTTGAGAGCTTCATTTCAGTCCGTGCAATGCCTTCATAGGTTGATTGCCTTGTGAGCCTGATTTCAAAACTTTGAGGCCCAGTCATGTACATTACTTCTTTCAAATCATTGTCCAATAAACTATTTTTCAAATGCATTTGATTTACTATTCAATTTTTTTATGTTGGGAGTGCAAGAATAATTCAAATTGTGTCCCTTTTTGATATGGGTAATAATTTTAGTCATGGTCAATTCCTTCTTATTGAGTGTATCCTTGGCCAATATTGCTTTTTACTTACAAATATATTCATTTGCTTTATACTTAGATGATAGATCTATGAAGCACTTGCATTCAATGGGTCTAACTCCTCTAGGGAAATTGTTGAAAAAAATTCAAGTGCAATTCTTCATAATTGCATCATACTCTTCCTTCATGGTATCCTTCCATTTGTACTGATTTATTACCTTTCAAAAGCTGAAGGTACAACAACAACATTGGTAGAAAGAGCATAATAAGCTTACTTTATTGTACATCTGGAACAGATTTGTTAAACTAATTAGGCCAAATAGATGCAATTTGTTGTTTTTCTCACTTAGGGATAGACAGATTTTGACTTTGCTTTGAAACAAGTGTAATGTGCCAACCCTTCAGTACAGTAAAAATTTCTAAATTTACATCATACAAGTAAATAAACGTGCTAACAAGTTATTGCAATAAATTTTTTCTTTCTTTTATTGAAAATATACGAACAAGATGCCATATTATATTACAATAAAGATTCCACTTCATTACAATAACTTCACAAGTACACGTAACAAGAATTCATACCTCTACAAACATAGCTCCGATGAGCTTTAGAACAAATAGTTGTAAGATGGTCCAGGAATCCATCCTTTCAAATCTTGGTTCTTTGGTTGCCTGCTGTGGAGGAGAAGCATCACTCAGGCGCTTTTCTGCCAACCACGGAATCATAATGTGGTCCCCCGCATATCTATCATTTTATAGACAACCCTCTCCTTCGACGAAGAGATTAGTAGAGTAACCGATAACAACAACCAACCAAGCATATTGTTGTGTCCTACATAACTAGAACCTGTGCAATCTGGCAACTCTCGAACTAGCATGTAATACGGGATCACGGTGAACTGACAGTGTAGTCTCAAGCATCACACAGTCTAAGTGGATGTCGTACATTGCACTACTTTGATCAAAGTGTTTCATTCAGTATGTTCTATTGAGGGTCATTTGTCACATACACTATTTAGGGCTGATTTGACTTAAGGCTATCTTCAGCTATGCATAGGTATTGTCCTTCAATGGGTAAATCCATCACCCTAGACTAACCTACAACAAACTAATCTACTTGGTAATGACCTACTTAACTAGTAGGTTTATAAGCTAGGTATATCCTTCAATGGATAGTTTGTCATCCCAAATAACCTATCTTCAAGACAATCTACTAGTAATGAATCTATTAAGCAAGTGCACAAGCCCGCTCCCATGCTTATCCTAGGAGTAACACAAGCTTTCCGAGTTAAACTAATAACTTAGCTGGTGTACCTCAAGTGACTCTTGCATTCAATCAAGCCTAGTTTATACTTAACTGAGAAACACACTCATCTCCTACTATGGAGTAAATATAAACACATTGCATCCTATGTTCTAACATATCTAGTATAATTAAATACCTTTGTTGTATCACATGTAACATAATTAATTACCTATGTCAAGCAATCTCTTTGACATATCTAGTATAGTTAAATACTTGTGTCAAGCTACCTCTTCAACATATCTAATACAATTAAGTATTTGTGTTAAACAAACTCTCCTATCCTAGAGTACTTATATACACATTAAACAAGCAGCCTAAAGGCTTCCAATCCCTTTACCAAGCAACATTAAATACTTCTATAGCTCAAACAGAAAACACTTTCCATGCAATATAGAAAACACAATAATCCCTTGCAAGTAATAAGAAGGTAAAAGCCCCATGCATGTTATCGCTTATTCCAACAGTGATGACAGTGCAGCCTTTCCTTTAATTCAATTCAGCTTCTCAACTCAATTCACACTCCCTTTCTGGTTGATAGTACTCTCCTCTCAGAAAAACAACTCTTGCTCACAAAATTCCCTCTTCCCACATTCAAAAATAATGACAGATAATGACGAATTCCTTTGGTAGAATTCGTCCCTCACAAAGGTATTAATGAACTCTCAGAAATATGATAACTTGATGCAAATGATGTTCACTCAGAAATTGAATACTGGCTGCATATATTGTTCACACAAGAATTGAATACTAACTGCAAAAGAAGTATAAGGTATTCTCAAAGACAAAAGCTAAGCAAGATAATGAGAATGGTGAATGAGTACGATTTTTAGGAGAGTTGGGTGACTATTTATAGTGAGCCCAGCCTCCTACCTTCCCTACAACCATGGCATGTGAATTGACACTACTGCCATTTGAAACATTAAACCTGGAGGTGGCGTCAATTCCAGTCCATACTCAGCAAATAACAAGGTGAGTCGACCTCTATTTCTACTAGCATTATGAAGACTAATTCCAAAAGCACATGGAGAAATTTACAAATCAACACGTACAGAATTTGTTTACAGAGGTGGCTCCAAACTCATAAAATGGCAGGTTTTTCATAAACAGAGAAGAAGTCAATCATCTTTCTATTACACATAGCCAACATTGATTGTTTTTTAGGGTTGAGTCGATGGAATTTATTTACTGTGTTTGAATAAGTCAAGCTTTCAAGTTTAAATGCATTCCATAATTTTATCCCTGCGTGTTCATCTCCAGGTGATGCGCGATTCACATAGAGCCATATTTGTTTCAAAATCGAATTCCATCATAGTTATATTGGCCAAAGTTCAAATACGTGAAATTGATTCTCATATGAAATAATTCGATTTATTTATTTCATAGTTCGATTTTCCAAAGTTTAAATGATATAAATTATATCGATTCAGAAATAATTCAATTTCCATAGTTTAATGAAGAGAATTATATATTTTATTATATATATATAATTATAGTTTTAAATATATTAAATATATATATATATATATATATATATATTTATAATCTTTAATATATATATATATATATGTGTGTGTGTGTGTGTGTGTTAATTTGGAAGGCAACAATAATAATATTATTAATATCCACATTATGCCAGATGTGTGCATATATACATATATATACCTGTATATACCTCTATGTACATGTATGTGTAGGTATACCATATCGATGCATTTGTATGAGCATATCCATTTGCCAACATATGCTTGTGTTGATATGCATATCCCTATGGATACGTGTATATACTATACATATGTATATATGTCCACATTTGATTCACTTACATCCATTTACGTTACCATCATATTGATAGGTGTGTACGTGTGATATCTTTATACAGATGCATCTACATGTCGTCAGATCCTCCTGACACGCATGTACATATAAACATACTACCACCTACATCCGAACTATCCATATGATCGTAATATCACAAGATAAATCTCAAAACCCACATAGATAAATAAACATCACTCGCAAATGCATACAAAAGTAAACAAGACTCCTAATGCCAACATACAGGCTAAGGATGACTTACCTATAATCCACACAA
The DNA here is from genome assembly GCA_007258455.2 of Sequoia sempervirens. Classification (NCBI taxonomy): domain Eukaryota; kingdom Viridiplantae; phylum Streptophyta; class Pinopsida; order Cupressales; family Cupressaceae; genus Sequoia; species Sequoia sempervirens. Next base: position 78,570,338 of record VDFB02058242.1, on the reverse strand, counting down.
ACTGACTCAGTTCACTCCATCTAGGGTGATGCGTGTGTATGCTTAGATAGTTAGATTTACCGGTTACCCGACCAAGATCTTCTCCCGAGTGATACTTCCCCTCCCCCTTGAGAAATGGACATTTACCTGCAACCACTAGCACATGTCTTGGCAATCAATTGTTCACAATAATAAGCAACATATATAAACATCTTCAAAGTTAGAATAACAATAATGCAATAACCATCTATTCTTATTTATACAGTATTTCACCATGAATAACATCAATTGAGATAACATCAAATGAGATAACATTCATATTGATAACAAGGTGCAAGCATCATTAATTCATCTCCCGAATTCACATTACATTTACATTTACCCTACCTTCACAATTTGGGGTGTAACAACAAGTGATGATGCTATCAATCATGTATAGTCTCCAATTGTTTCTCCTTGACGTTGAGTGACATTTTCAGCAATAAAAGTTACTTCAAGACTTGTTTAGATTCAACTTTTCCTTATAGATTCTAAAAAATATTCTTTTTATAGGTTATATGTTTTAATGCACCAATTTCCATTAACCACACATCATCTATGTTATCAAAGTAATTTGAAGAATATCTTGCACAAGCAACCACTTCCTTCTTTGTTGCAATGAAAACAAATTCATACTCCTTATCCTTGCAAGTGCGATAAGTACCATCATAATAAGACTATGCTTATTTGTTTCGAGCATGGTTTGTAGTCACTTTTCTTGGGTAGTTTCTCATTGGATCTTCAACACTTGGCTGCATAACATTCTTCTTTACCACATCTATAGCATGCCATATACTCGAACACAACCATGATCATCACTTCTTCCTATTCCTTTGCTGTAATTATCTCCTCAATGCTCTTTACCACTAGGGTTTTGAATGCATGTGATCATTTCTTCCTCTTCTAGTGTGATTGTGATCACCTCTATCTATTTTGATGTGATTGTAATTGGCTCTACTTCTTCATCCTCTACTAGAAATTGTATTTGCTTCAAAAGCATCTTCTCCTAATATTTACCATCCCTACAAAACAATTCAACCAACTTGCAAATATGTTGATTTTCCACTCAGAGACAATTCACCAAATAGTTGGCAGACATTAAACAATTCAATTTCCAGATTTTTGTGATTAGGAACAGCTGCAACTTTCTTTCATAATCATAAGAAAATTTACAAACAATTGGCATGCATTGAATAATACATAGGCATTTTAACAAATAGTTTGCAAGCGTACGATATTGCTGATATCTCATACATTAAGTGTTGATTTACATTCATATATGTATATATATTTTGTGACTGATTTACAAGCCAACATACAATAACTACTATTATTTTTAACCTTGGGACAACAATTGATAAAGAAACATTCCGTTAAGCAGTTGTCATGTATACTGAATACTAGATAAAATGATACTTGGAATGGTTGCTACAACAAAAGGATGATGTCAATGCTGCCCTATGTTGTAGAATGACTGATGTATTGATCTGAAAACGATGTGCTACCACTGTAGATAAAATTTGAAGTCATTCCCACTCTGCTGCAGCAAAATTTAGATCAGTACTACATTGTTAATGTCTGCCATTCTCACTAGAAGTCTGCTGTCCATGTGTAATGTCCCCTTCTGAGGAGTAGCCGAAAGTGTCCATTTAGCTTATACTCTAAGTTACCGGTTCAGGTTTCGATGGTTCAGTTTGCGGGTTCGGGAAAATTGTTTTTTTGGGGTTGGGTTTGTTTTGGGTTTGTTAATACAAAAACACATAAAAATAAAAAATATATACATATTTGCAGCAGTAATTAAGTTCAAAATACACCACCATATTAATAGTCAAATAACATAGCAAAAATAAACCACCACTTTCATAGTCAAATAATAAAATATTAGTGAAACTCTAATGTCATGAGATAGATTAAAGTTCAAACATAATAATGTCAAGTGTTTACAATCAGCCATCATTGATCATTGATCAAATATCATATGGGTCATCAAGAATATCATCACCATCCATATTAGATGATGCATGTAATGGTAAATTAGAAGAACCACAAATAGCGCTATTGGCACTCGCACTACCACTAGCACTAACACTGACACTAGCACTCTCATGCTCAGTAGCTGCCTCATAGTCATCATCAACATCAAGTGCAGCAAAGTGGCTTGTGGAAGCATCCAAGTCAAGACGCTCTAGCTCGATATCCCACTTCCTTGTGTCTCCTTTGTAAGAACTTTGTTTGTGTGTAACGGGGCACAAGTTTAGATGCACACACACCAAGTCCTCTGCCTTTTTTGAATGTAGTCTATTGTGCTTTATTGAGTGGATGAAGGAGTATTTGCTCTGATTCCTCTTAGATGAAGATGAACTAGCAACCTACTAAGACCACATGCTCAGTAGCTGCCTCATAGTCATCATCAACATCAAGTGCAGCAAAGTGGCTTGTGGAAGCATCCAAGTCAAGACGCTCTAGCTCGATATCCCACTTCCTTGTGTCTCCTTTGTAGGAACTTTGTTTGTGTGTAACGGGGCACAAGTTTAGATGCACACACACCAAGTCCTCTGCCTTTTTTGAATGTAGTCTATTGTGCTTTATTGAGTGGATGAAGGAGTATTTGCTTTGATTCCTCGTAGATGAAGATGAACTAGCAACCTACTAAGACCAAATTAAATAGTTAAGAGTTACAAAATTTAACTAATTAAAATATAAATAAAAATAAAAATTATAAAATATAAAACTTAAATTTAAAAGATAAAAAGATTTTGACTATAGAACTTACTTGGGATAAAAAATTTATTGCAAGAGTTTGTAGGTACGTGTATTCTTGGCCATGGAAGTACCACCAACTATGAGCATCCACCATGTACTTGTCTCGAAGAGCATCAAGACCACAATCACTGGAGCATACAAAACCCATGAACTTAGCCTTCACTAGATCAACACTATAGTATTTGGGACTCAAAGAATCATGTCAAGTTTTATGTGAGTTTGTTCATGTTTATGTTATCATTTGTTTTGTGAGATCTAACCCTTGTAAGTCTTCCAAGCAATCAAGCCAACTTGCAATCAAGCCTTGAGGTGATGTGCATGACTTAGTCCTTAAAGGAAAATGAGATTTGAGTCCATTGTTGATTTATCATTCATTTTGTCATTCAGCCTCTATCCCTCAAATGGATAAGCTCTCTTTTATCAATCTTGCCATTGTGGAGGTGGAAACACCAACATGGGGTTTGACCGAGGCAAGGCCCTATATGGCACAACCCTTCCTCTCTCTTTGAATGTTCAAGTTATAGATTTCAAGAAGTTTGGGGGAAGATTGAAGATCACTTATTCATCATTGCATTCAAACCCTACAACTTGACAACATACAAAAACTTAGTTATCTCGGCAACCAACGAAGATCTGATAGTGATACATGGAAGTAAGAAGGCTTTGAGCAGGCTCTAGGGGACTGTGAAATCAGTTTGCAAATTCATTCACTAGGACATAGTTGCCCTAGGTGACTTGGTCCTCCAGAATCAACTCCAGATTCATATGCCAGGTGCATAAAACTCTGCTCAGTCTGTTTCTGTAGTCTGAATTTGTCTGCCACTTTCCACATTTGCTGTTTTTGCATCAGAATAGATTATTTGCATCATTTATTAGTCATATCATTGCATTTCATACAACATTAATTTCCAAGTCCCTAAATTCAGATTCTAGGATTGGTTGACTCACCTTTCAGGTTGCAAGTCAATCTCTTATCCTAGCCAATCTTGAATTTAATGATAAGAGGCACCCTGCCATTGTGGAAAAGCTTTGTAATCCTAGGGTCCAATCTTGTTGATGGGTGTTTTGTGACACACCAAGCACTCTAGAATAAAGAATCCAAAGATGCTCTATCCTCTCTTGAAAAATTGCCTCGTATGCTAAGATTGCAAGAAAGATCATACGACAATTCCAATGTTTCGTAAGTTAGGTGTGGATAAGCTCTGTGGTTGTTGTGATTTGCCGGGAACACAAAGGAATTTACTTCAGTAAGTTACTCAGAAAGCAAGGACTTGAATGCTGTATTATTTTTTTGGAATTTTGTGATTTTAGATTAAAAAAGGTGAAAAAGGAGTAAGGGTTTAGAAATCCTAAACTATTCCTACGAAATCAAGAGACGGTAAGGATTGAGTGAAACCAAAGACAATACTTTGTTTCGCCACGTTAAATGACAACTACACAAAGCAAGTGCAAGCTTCTGGGGATTTGTGCTTAAAATCTCTTCACTACGAACAACACCATCAATAGAACAATATTATTCGAAGTAAACATTGAAACATCCACATCAAAAGCTCAGTCTAACTTTACGCATTGAATGGAAATCATCCATTCAAAGAAAGTATGAGCAAAGTTTAACTAATCTTTACTATCAATCTATCATTCCCTTTACATTCAAATAAAATTCTAATTTAAATCTACTTTACAAGGAAGAGAAATATGAAACCATGCAACCATTTGACAATGAAAGGATTCAAAGCATCTCATGCATTATGAACTTTATTATCAAAATAGTCTTTAGCAACAATTTCATAAAACTCTCTCTTATTCTCTATTATCTATGCTCTCTAATCTTTGCTCTACAATCTCTTCTATCTCCTATCTTGTATCTCCATCTATGAAAATGAGAGAGTGAGGGGGGGTGGGGTTTATATAGAGTTTCTTGAATACAATGAATGGCCAAGATCAATTCAAGATTAACGACCCCAATTTAAAATAGTGAAACCCTAATTAGGGTTGCCCAAATAACAATCAGATAACTATAGAGAAGTCATTCACTGGGAGTTGCGTCCTTATCTACTTCCATAGCATTAGGTTCAGTGAACTTGGACACGATCGTGGTGACTTCTTCAATGGTGATGTCCGACAGCATGTTAACTTTGTATTCCAGCAAGTCTAAACTATCTGTACACTTTGCAAAGGCAATCACCCATTCTAATTCATACAGCAGGAAAGTGTTTCAAATGGTTAGTAAATTGAATGCCTTAGTCAACTTTTCTTTCAAGATTGGCCTGACAGTGGTAGAGAAGATCTTTTGAACTTTATCCTTTAAATTCTCCTAACGCAAGTGTTTTTCTCGGACAATGTCTTTGTCAAGCACATTTGCAGCCATTTGGAAAATTTTATTCTGGATTCCTCTTACTTGTTCTTCAATTTTAGCGCCATCTACCTTCACTCTTTCTAAGACTTCTCATGAAATCAGTGCATAATACCAGTTGCTGAAATCGTATGCTGCTCCCACTTCTATGATCTTCTCTTCAATCAATCTTTGCTTCGGAATCCCCTTTATTTCTCGAAGACATGGGATAATTTTGTTTTGAATGTCTTGGAGACTGTCCCATGCTTCTGCTAGGTTTGCAAGTCATGAGAGCAGAGAGGAGGTTTTCCCATAAACATATGCTAACTTTTTTGTGAATGCCATTGCTTCTTCCTTCTTTCCTGCTATCCATTCCTTGGTTTCCTTGGCAGTAGTCAACTCTTCAAAATTTCTTATTGGCTCTTGTGAAGAATTTGGAAGTGGAGGGGCTGATTGGTCACCTTGATTGAGTGGCCTGGTTAAATGCTGGATGTATTCTTTTAAGTGCTCAATCTCCCTTTTATACTCTCTTTTCTTCACCACTTCTTTTTCCAGCCTAGACTTAATGGTGGCAAGAGAGTTATCCAGGTCCTCAACTTCTTGCCCTTTTGTTGTTGGACCAATATCAATGGTTGTAATGGCATATTCATTTGGGGCAATTTCATCTTGTGATTTCTCAACTGTTGGTACTACAATCTGCACTGTACGGTTACCAACTTCATCTCTCTGTATTTGTTGTACCCAAACCAAATTTTTTGCTTCATTAAGGCATTTTGCATTTTAAAAGTCTAAACCTTGCTAAAATGTTGTAAAACGTCGTTTTTGGGCAATGTCAAGTATGGAGTTTTTGTCAATAGTTTGTCAGTCAAAGTCAGTTATATTGATCAGAACCTGAAGCAGAGACTCAAAATGAAGGTTTTCACAATAGAGGAGCATCTCACGACGACATTTCATATTGCAGACGGTCATTTCAATGATCGAGACAGAGTTTTCAGAGCTCAAATCATGGAGATTTCTCAGAAGAAAAGCTCAAAGTGCAAGTATAGCTCAGGGGCGCCCAGTTTTTTGGAGGTCAAGATCTTGTCGAAGTGCTCAAGCATCTGATCAATCTCTTGAATCACTGGCTGTCCGTGAGCTATCCGACGTTCCGAGACTCAAACTCCGGTTATTCACGACGAAGTTAAAATCCCTAAATTTTAGGAGATGGAAATTTTGTTCTTTTCAGGCAAAGCGCGCCTCTAGCTTGAGGGCGCCCATTTCAAGGCAGGGGTAAATCTCGCAGTTTTGTTGCCGGATGCATCAATTTGTTCACAGCTAGTCTGCTTATCCGACGAGATATCAAGCATAGTCATCCGACTCTCGAGTTCAGTGACGTCCAAAACGACTTAAAATGGAGTTTTCATGTTTTGAGCTTCTCGTTTATGCCGTGCAAGTACAAGCCGGTGGCCTAAAGGACCCCTCGATGCGAATTTGCGACGAGTCTTCCGACATCAGTAGTATACTAGCCCGCTCCGCAACGCATCATTCAGCTTGTCGATCCGACGTTCCTGGTGGTCGTGGCGGAGATTCTACTAAGCACGTAATTTTCGGCGGAACCAACAAATGGTTTTCAGTGTATTTTCATGGTCTTAAGGCGCCTAGCCTTGGTGATCGATGAGCCGTTTGCGTTCAAAGTCTTCCACGACTATTGGCGTAATCAATTTATCTTTCCAACGAGCATAGCCCGTCAGCCTTCAGCATTTGGCGTCGCTTCGTGCGTCGCGAGGTCTTTGGTGTCATATTACAAGGTAAAGATGTCCGAAAACGTCCAGAAAATGGCCAAGTCTGGGAGCGGTAAACATATTAAAAATACGCACTGGAGAATTTGAGGTCTTAGAAGCAGTTTTCTTGCCTCGACACCTCCAGTGACTTCTCTTAAGAGCCCTCCTGGCTGTCCGTTAAAACAGATAATGCCTGAATCGGGTCATCCCAGCTCCAGATATCAACTATCAAAGTAGGGTGTTTTTGATGACGTTTGATTTTCGTCAAAATGACAAAAGTGCAACCTTGAGCCGGTAACTTTTCTGCTTTTTTACTTTAAATGACTCCATGCGTGTGAGATCATTGGTCACGACTTATTCACATTATCGGTAGCAGGTTCACTTTCAGGTGAGCGACCGTTTGAAGTGTCGGATGGCGGTTTAGAATGCTAAGTCACGGAACAGTAAAAGCAATTTTAATCAAAGTGCGCCTGTTTTCAAAGGGGTTAAACGATGGACTTTGCGGTTGTGTCTCCTGACGTTCTTCCTTGTTCGGTAGGCTTTTCGGTTGAATATCGGAATCGATCTCGGCATCACCGGTCATCGGTGTCGAAGTTGGCCAGTCGTGACTTTGCTGTCAGCTATAAAATAGGAAGTTAATAAAAAGTGCAATATCTTGAGCAAATGAACGCCTATGTGCTCAAGTGATGACTTTTCGAAGTCGTTGAAGCACGACGATGAATCTCAGAGCTTCAACCAGTTTGTCAACTGAAGTTCAGAATATGTCTATTTTTAGCGCCATTGCATGATAATAAGTATTTTATTATTATTTTCAAATTTGAACTTCTAGTCAGTGGCAGTGAAACTGAAAGGCAGCCAATCAGAGGATTTCTTTTCTTGTCAGGGTTTTGAGTTCTTGCAGTTATCAAATTGGTGCGAGTTTCTTCTTGTTTAACATGGCGCATTCTTCATTGTTATTCACAGAGCTTTCGATAGAAATTCGTATTTCTCAAGAGAAAATCCAATCTTAGGAGAAGTTCGTATTTTTCAAAGAGAGATTCATATCTTCAAAGGGAAATCGAATTTTATATATTTTCAAAGCAAATTTAAAGCAAAATTCGTTTTTCTTCAAGGCAAAGGCGTATTTTCAAGCAAAATTCGTTTTTCTTCATTCACAAGGCGTATTTTCAAGGGAGATTCGTATTTCTCAAACAAAGGCAGATTTCTCATCTATTTGCAAAGGCGATTTCTCCAATCACATTCTTTTGCAGGTTAAAGTTCACAGTTCTCAGCAATTCAAAGAAATCTTGAGCGATTTTCACAGAAGAAGACATACAAAAAACGTCTTTTTCCTCCTTGGTTCTCAGATTTCTCTCAGTTTTCAATTCGCATGTTCCTGAAATTGGCAAATTCGACAAGTCTCAACATCTGGATCATTTTCATATAGCTTCCTCGAATTAAAATCGTGCGTTTGATTTTTCAGGAATTTTTAACTTCAGAACATTCGTTCTTGAGTTTCTAAATTTCTCAACTGAAAAGTCTTTGCATGGTCGAGTAGAAGTCATATTTTCGCATTTCTGACGTTCTGGGTTGTCTTAGAATCTTTTTCTGGACAAAATCCATATCTCATATTTTTCGCTGAAAATTGTGCTTCAATAGGCTATTTTTACCCTCAGCAGGCTATTTTTAGCTTTCCAGAAAAGTTGTCAGAATATAGCCGTGTTCACAGTCAACAGGCGAGTTTTTCATAGTACAATACACACAGATTGAATTCAAGACCAAATCGGTTTTAATTCATGACTTCATCAGAAAAGCTGAGACCGATTTGTATCAAGCTGCAGAAGAGATGTTGGCTAACACTTCAGTTACGGAGCCGCCAAAGTTGCCAGTCAGTGAAATGATAGTTCGAGTGTGCAAAGATTGCTAAGATTGCTCAAGTTGCTGACATTCAGATGTTGACGCAGTTAACAATCTCGTTGAGGGATTGGTTGCTCGAGATCACAACCAGTAGACTTCAGTTTCTCACCTCTCAGGATAGACATTACACACACGAGTTGAACTGGGTGTTACCCTTTCCAGTTAACTCGAGGTTGTCATCACATGCATATCTATTCTGAGATTCACCTTGTTTACTTGGAGTTTCTTTTAGGGTTTTACATTAACTGATGTTAGTCTTCCAGTTAACTTGCTTTCAATAAGGACGTGCATGCTCGCACAATTGTCCATTTTAGATTAGATGTTTCGGTCAAGAGGGTGGTTTCAGTTGGTGTATAGTTTACTTAATTAGGGTTTGGCGCATTGCTTGCATGCATTGCAGGAACTATAGATAACACAAGGTGATTTTAGGGTTCCCTACACCTTGATGTATATAAATAAGAGCTTACGCTCATTTGTAAATAACTTTTGCTTGAGAGAGGAATATATGCTGTGCCCACCTTGCCCTCAATATTACTCTTTTTCGTATTTGTTCATGTGTCTTCACTATTGCAATTGATTGTTATACCACCTAGGGTTTCGAAAGATTGTGATGCTGAATTCTTTCCATAGATTAGATATCTGTTTGAACATCTTTATCATTGAAATCAATTGTTATACCACCTAGGGTTCCAAAAGATTGAAGTGATAAGGCTGTTTTGTGTTAATTTATCATTGTGATCGATCGTTATACCACTTAGGGTTTCGAGAAGTTGCAGCGGTAAATCTGTTTTGTGAATCTTTATCGATATAGTTGAAGGTTATACCACATAGGGTTTCACGAGATTATAAAGATAAAGGCTGTTTTGTGAAGGCTTTGCTGATTCGATTAAGTGTTATACCACCTAGGGTTTCATAAGATCGTCTTAGTAAATTCTTAAATCTGTTGTGCTCAATAAGCTGGTTTAGATTGAGATGATAGTTGTGCCCACCTTGCCTTCAAGTAGAGAGTCTAAACCCGCTTATCGTCAGATAGTCATCCCTGCTCCATTTCCTCATGCTCTGATTTCTTGAGGAAACTGGATAGATTTAAAGTAGTTAGCTTAGTTGTAGTTACTGATCTGCGAAACCAGAAAATCCTTAGCTGCAACGTTCTTGGTTTTCTTAACCTTGTGCCTCTTCCAGCTGAGAACAAAAAGATAGGACTTAGATTACTTTTCTTTTCATGCATTCCAGCACAACGAGGGAGCTTCCCCTCCTAATTTGAAGAGCACTCATTGCGTAGTGTACATAGCTGTCCGTACAAACCTGCACTCCAGAGGTGTTAGATTTTACGCCAACAGTATTGTAGAAAATTTCTTGGCTAGCTTCTTTGCATTAGCCTGTTCTAGCCTTGCCAGGAAGTCTGCAGTATCATCTTCTTTTGGTACCTCTGCTGGTACCTTAATTTTCAGTCTTTCTTTCAGCCAATCTAGGATTGTCGGCTGTTCAATTTCATCTTCCTAATTATCCTGAATTTCTTGCATAGATGGGATTTCCTGAATTCCCTTGAGGGCAAAAATCATTCCCTCTTGGAATTCTCCTTCCATGATATCCATATCATCATCTGACTCAAGAATCTCAGTGCCTGTAGGGGAGTGATGATGATCATCTTCCAGTTGCATTGGCTCCATATCCTTTTCCAGAACTGGCGAAGGAAATCTAACTTGTCCCCATGACTCTTCCTCCATGATCAATATCTCATCCATATTTCTGGATGTGGTTGGATGAAGGGCCTTGGATTTCTGCATCCTCTGAGCAGGTATCTCATTTGTTGCCTTCTTTTTGTTCTGCCTTGTAGAGTCATCTATCATTTCTTTTCTCTTCTTTGGATTGGCAATCTTGGTTAGCTCACCTCCCTGAGATGCGTTGGCATTTGAAGAACAAGACTCTGCCTCACCCATCAAGTCATATTTAAATGGCACATTCCTTTGCCGTAAAATCTGCACTTGCTAGTCTATCCACCATCGCGAATACTTGAACACAGGCCTCATGAAAGTTGTCAAGTCACCAAGGTCAGGCTCAGACCTTCTCACAGGAAGAAGCAACTGCATTTCATCAAAGCCCGACTGCACATACACTCCATTTGAAATATACCGGGCCAATTTTTTTCAATTTTTCAATGGCAAATTACAATGAATCAAGCACCCGTTAAGGTTAGTCCGAAAACCAAAACGATGCTGAAAGTAACTCTAACCTGAATGTACACCAGGATCCCGATGTGGGCAAGGTGTGAGCATTGGTCAGAGGGTCTCAAAAGTGAATGCTGGAAAAGAACTCTAACCAAGAGATGCTCCGGCGAACGACGAGCATTCGGTCAGAGGATCCCTATCTATTGCAATACTGGAAAATAGCTCAACACCAAGCATGTGCTACTCAATCCATGATGGATAAGAGGCGACCATATGGCGGAGACTTATGAATTTACAATGCAAATTAAGAAAATAGGCGGCAAGCCAGCCTCTTCCACTTATTCAGTGGGCAGATACAAACATTGAAATTGCAAGAATATTAAAGATGCTGACAGTACTACTGTACAACTTACAATATGTGAAGAATGCCTGCAATATCAGAAATTTAGGAGTCTTTAATCAAAGCAATGTTAATTGAGTCTTCCACAATGATCTCCAAGGCTTTCTAACACCATCTCAGCTCTAAAACCCACCCAAAATACAGACTGATATGACTGTAACCAGGTCTGAAACTGACAATCAGCAACACAGAAATCTAATTGAAATGATCACAGCTCACCCAATACTCAACCAAATGGTCCCAAACAAAGTGCCATAGCTTTCTATAACCAGGGCGCCCAAGTAAGACCCAAGAAACAGACCCAATCTGCAATATTTTATTTTCTCACGAATCCCAATGCAAGTACAAAGGTACGGCCCAAGAGAAAGGGCGATTTTCTTCTATAAAAATCAGCACTTGTTTAAAAATTATGAAACCTTGCAAAAGATGGCGCCTTAACTAGACAAATGGTAATATGAAATACCCAGAATGCAATCTTTTTGTATTTTTGAATTATAAGTGAAAATGACAATCAGCTATGAACTCAGCAACCCCTGAAAATGACATGAAAATGCAATTAACTGAACTACCAATGCATCAACTCACAACAAAGCATACCTCACTACAAAATGCACTCAAAACAAGAAATATCTCCACTAGGTGCTGTCTCACAAGCACGAAGTTGAGCCAAGCTAGGAGGCATTCATTCCTCGAAGTAATCCTCTCACCATTTCGGCAGCATAACGTTACTCAAGAAGTTGGATAGTGAAAATGAAGACCAAGACCTCCTTTTATAGACTTGAGATGACTGTCTAGAAGCTTCTAGAAACCCAACAATTCAAATTTGAGTAACTCCTTTTCCCTCCAAATGTGGCATCCTTTTTGCCTTAAGCAATTTTGACTTTTTTAATTTAATTTAAAATAACCTCCTCAAAAGGGCGTCCCTTTTTCAAGCATTAATATTAGAGCTTTACAATATAAAATACCCTCATGAGGCGCCACCCCTTCAATGACCACTTTTAAAAACAACTTAAGTTCAATCACTAGGCTAAGGGGAAGGGGAGGGGAGGGCTGGGGGGTCAACAGCAAAATATAACATTAAACATGACTTTATTAAAAATAATTCAAAAATAATTCAACTTATCTTTCCAAACAAGCCCCAAAGCCAAAGTTGAGCAAATCCAACTGAACATACTAAAGTAGGTCAATCGAGCCGGAACCAACAGGACCACTGCCAGAAATAGAATTTACTAAAAATAGTAAATTCGTTAAAGTGCTCAAAATGCCAAAACGAACACATCACCGAAAAGCTCACGAGAAACCCAGAAGGAATCCGCAATTCAAACGCCAATCCGTGAGCACAAGAAACCACTAGCCAAGAAACCCTATTTTCACCACCGAGAAGCCTACGGGTCTCCAGAATAGGCTAACGGTCAACCAAAAGAAGTCATGCTCGAGAAGGGGACATTACAGTCCGCCCTCCCCAAGATTGCTTGTCCTCAAGCAATTGTAAACTCGGATGCTGCAGAATCTCCTCATTTTCCCAAGTTGCATCCTCCCTGGGCAAGTTCTTCCACTTCACCAAATACTCTCTGATTGTTCTTTTCCTCAAAGAACGCTCTCTGGAATCAAGAATCTCCTCAGGAATCAAAACTAACTGTCCTTCTTCATCCAAAGGTGGCAATTGAGATGAAGCAATAACGTTGTGCCCAAGTGCCTTCTTGAGGCGAGACACATGGAAGACATTATGCACTTTGCTACTCGAAGGCAGCTCCAACTCGTAAGCTACAGCTCCCACTTTTCTTATAACCTTGAACGGACCATAGAAGCGAGGCTTGAGCTTCTCAGCTCCACTCTTCTTGAGAGTAGACTGTCTATAAGGCTGTAGACGAAGGTAAACCATATCTCCAAACTCAAAAGAGCGCTCAACACGCCGCTGATCACCGTACATCTTTTGCTGCTTCTGTGCAATCTGCAGATTGTTCTTCAAGGATTTCAATATATCTTGACTTTGCTGTAACATATCCTTGGCTTGAGGGGCTTTGCTATCTCCAAACACCAAATCAGCAAAGCTAGGGGCCTCATAGCCATATAGAGCCATGAAAGGTGACATCCTTATCGACATGTGGAAGGAAGAATTGTAGCAGTATTCTCCTAAGTGAAGCCATTTCACCCATGCCCTTTGCTGTTCTGAAACATAATTCCTCAAATAACCTTCCAACCACTTGTTTACTATCTCTGTTTGCCCATCCGTTTGAGGGTGATAACTAGTGCTTTACAATATAAAATACCCTCATGAGGCGCCACCCCTTCAATGACCACTTTTAAAAACAACTTAAGTTCAATCACTAGGCTATGGGGGTGAGGGTGGGGGAGGGGGGGAAGGCGGGGGGTCAACAGCAAAATATAACATTAAACATGACTTTATTAGAAATAATTCAACTTATCTCTCCAAACAAGCCCCAAAGCCAAAGTTGAGCAAATCCAACTGAACATACTGAAGTAGAAGGTCAATCGAGCCAGAACCAACAGGTCCACTCCCAGAAATAGAATTTACTAAAAATAGTAAATTCGTGAAAGTGCTCAGAATGCCAAAACGAACACATCACCGAAAAGCTCACGAGAAACCCAGAAGGAATCCGCAATTCAAACGCCAATCCGTGAGCACAAGAAACCACCAGCCAAGAAACCCTAATTTCACCACCGAGAAGCCTACGGGTCTCCAGAATAGGCTAACAGTCAACCAAAAGAAGTCATGCTCGAGAAGGGGACATTACGCCATCATCTTCAAGTTGATCAGGTGCTCAGAAGAGTTCCGTTGTCCTGATCATATCCAACGATAGTCTTGACCATAGCCTTTTCCTTACGTCAAACTCATCGGCAACATTTTCCCAAAAGTCTTCTAGGTCAACTCTGTGTTTATATTTCCTCCCATCCACAGTTCCAATATGATGAAGTGGATCAAAGACAACCCTGGGCTTAGGAACTGAATAGGTACCATTGTATTTCCAATCGGGCGCTTTCTGCTGCTTGCGTTGATCGACAGGATTCTAACATGTTTCCAATAAAGAGTGGAAAAGTGACGGCTGCTTTCTGCTTTGGCCTTTGAATATTTTGATATGTCTCAAGTTGCCTCAGAACCTCCAGCAGAACCATTCTATTGGTGGGATAAATCGGTAGTCTGTAAGGGCTACCTGTGAATCCTTGAATTCTAATGTACGTGAATCTAGGAAACTGGATAAACCAGGATCCATATCTGCTGATTAAACTTTTGGCTTGACAGGTGAGCCTCTGATGCGTTTCTCCTTGGAGTATTCTGGTGATATACATGAGAAAGGCATCATGCACCGGTCTAAAATGTGATTTCTCCTTGAACTGCAACTGAGGATAGCAGTCATAGACCTTGAATTCTCCCTCGCCATTACCAACTTTACCCTTGCAAATTAGACCAGTATATCTATAGGTTCTAGCAAGCAAATACACAACATAGGAACTCATGTGGAAGGTTTTGGTCCTCTCCAAGTTGACCAGCTGCTCGTGGAGACTATCACTGATCATTCTTGACGAGTTAAACATTTTTACTTTGGAAGTTATTTCATCAATGAAATAATACATCCAAGTTTCAAAGGGCGCACCTTGAGGATTGCCCACCATTTTGTCTAGCAGCAAGACAATGTCTCCATACTCTTCCTTAAAATCAATTCTAGACAACTTCTTGGGCATCTTCTTGGCAGTGGGTCTAGGCTTCACCAACCATGACTTGTTCATGTTTGATGCATAGAGGTCTTTTTGTTCTTCATAAAGTTTTCGTGCATCATCCTTGGTTCGATAAGATGTTTTGTGGTAGGTTGGGATTCCGAACGCTTCCTGTATAGCCAACTCTCCCAAGTATGCCAGTATCCTTTCGTCAGGTGCTTCAATCTATCTTTCTTGTGCATTATAATGCAGTGCACATTCTACCATGAGTTCTGGACATTCTACTGCTGGCGAAAATGCTGTTGCCTGGACAATGCCGTTCCGCATCATTCGTCGTGCAATCGGTGTAGGCAAGAATCCATCACTTCCATACATCCTCTTTTTAAAATCATCAAAATCTTTGTGACTCAAATTGGTGTCTACGATGTTTTTCCATCTAGAGTTGATCTTGGACTCTGGCTGCGAACCCTTACTGGCAAACTTCATTTGTATAAATCTGCAAAAGTGCACAAAAAGAATATTAAAATTCTAAATTTTAAATTCAAATTATTTGAATCATTATTTCGAAAAAAGTATTCCAGCCAACTAATAAATCAAATTTCATGCTGGAAATGAAAGAATTTATCCAATGAAGTTTTTTGCCAAAATGAGGTGAAGAATGTAAATCTGCCAAATATTCCGGAAAAATAAAATGGAAAAGATCACTGAGCTGGCTGGTTAAGTTCGCCTTGCTTCCTTCTGCTTCAAACTTTGTTACTTCTTCACAACTTTTCTTGCCTTAGACAAAATTACTTCACAACTTTGTTTTCAAAAGAAGCATGATTAAAAAAAAAATGAGAAGCAAAGCCAATTATAAAGATGAGAAGTTCGACCCATTTAGCAAAATCCAAGTATTTCCTTTCAATCTAGTTTGAACTTGGCTTGCACTTAGCTTCCGAATGGCAATTTTGATCTTTAGTACCAATTTCAGGGAAAGTTTCTAAGTCTAGCGCCACTTCAGTGAAGTCCTTTTGTCTTTTTCCAAAATTCGAATTTCTTCTATTTGGTGTTGGAAACTTAAAATCAAAATCTCCATGTGTTATTTTCCAACCCTTTTATTTTAATTATTTTAATTATGGCATTTTATTTTTGAGCCTAAGGTGAATTTGATTTTTTCTAAGTCATTTCTTGTCTTTGCCTAAGGCGAATCTTTTTTCTCTTGTCAATTTTGCCATAATTTCCCATAATTTCCCAAGTCTTTGGCGAATTTTCTTAATATCTAGGCATGTCATTTGATATTTTAATGTTTCAATGTTTAGACTTAGGCAAAATTTCATATTTTCTCCACTTTCTCTAGGCAAGGCGGACTTGCTATGGTGTTAGGCATGCATTTCATTGGCTAGGCGGACTTGGTTAAGTGTTTGGAAATGCATTGTATGGACTAGGGCGGACTTGTCAAGTGTTTTTTCCACCTTACACATGCTAGGCGGACTTTTCCTATGCTCATGCGATGTTTTTATTGAGTGGGCGGACTTTGCTTTATGTTGTGCCATGTCAAATTTGTCTTCAAGGTGGACTTTCCACTATGTTATGCCATACATTCTTGATGGTGGGAAGACTTTGCATAGTCTTGTGCCATGTATTTGTCTCTTGGGTGGACTTGGCTTATGATCAAGCCATCTCTTAGAGGGGCGGACTTTACCATTGCTTGTGCCATCTTCATGTTGAGTGGGGTGGACTTGACTCTATGTTAAGCCATTCTACATGGGGCGGACTTTCCATTATGCCAAGCCATCTCATTACCTTCCTATGGCGGACTTTACTAAGTGTCAAGCCATCTCACATTCCAGCAAGGGCGGACTTGCTCATTGCCCATTGTAATGTCCCCGTTTTTGGCACTTAACTTTTTAGTGATTGGTAGCCTATTCCCAGTGTGCTGTCGGCTGGTCAGTGGCAGAATTAGGGTTTCTGGCTGTTTGATGGGTTCTCTTGAAGATTCAGGGTTTTGCTTGTTGGAGTTTGGTTGTTTGGATTCTGGATTCCTTCTGGGTTTTTAGAGAGCTTTGCAGAGGTATGACTTGCAACTGCGTCGAGCAACTTTTTCGGACTTACTATTTTTAGTAAGTTATGACGGCTACAGCTTGGAGTCGGGGATTTTGGATTGCGGATTCTTTCTGGGTTTTCAGAAAGCTTCGCAATGGTGTCGCATGCACTTTGATCCGAGCAACTTTCCGAATTTACTATTTTTAGTAAATTCTATTTTTAGCAGTGGTCAAATCAGCATCAGCTCAGCAAGCTTTCCTTTTCTGGCAGTTCATTGGGTAATTCTGATTTTTGGCTTAAGGGGTTCATTTTGGAGAAATAAGTCATTTAAAGTTAATAATGTTTTATTTTATAAAATAACCCCTTGTCCTAGTAATATGACTTTAAGTTGTTTTAAAAAGGGGGACTTTGAGGGTGGTCATCTCATGGGGAATTATTTTGATATTTCTAAAGTCAAAAATACTTCTTGGAGAAAGGGACGCCATTTTATGAAGAGGGGATTTTTAATAAAGTCAAGATTGAACATTATGAAAGGGGGCGCCCAAACTGGAGGGAAAAGGAGTCAATTCAAATTTGAAATTAGGGTTTGTTTTCTAGAAGCTTCTGGAGGGCCTTCTCAAAGTTATAAAAGGGAGCCTTGGGACTTCATTTATCATCTTATTTTTCTATCATACTGTTATGCTGCTGAAATACTTTCAGAGTTACTTCGAGGGATGCATACCTCCTAGCCATTTCTCTTGGTTTCGTGCTTGAAAGATAGCACCTAGCTAAGGCTTCAGAGACTGCTTCTCATCCAGACAAGCAGACAGAGCATCAAGGTTGAAGATTTCAAAGATTTTGTCAGTTTTGCATTTGCTGGTTAGGGTTTGGCTGAAGTAGAAATCTGCTCATAAGTCTTTGCATGAATTTTTGTTGGTTTTGGGTACTTTACATATGGCTTCCTCATCCTAGGGCGCCCCTCTTTGGTGAGTTCCAGATTTTATTATTGAGTGTATGATTTTATCTTCTCAAAATCACCCTTCTCCTTGGCCGTACCATTCTGGGCTGTCTTGGGAAGTGTGCCAAAAAATAATATCACAGTTTGTCAGTAGTTTCTCAGTCAGGTTTTCATTGTCAGCATTCTAGCTCTCGTTTGCATCTAGTTTCAAGTGATTTGGTTGGGTTTTGAGTGAGTTATGAGCTTTTTAGTGGATTACTATGTTGCTGGTTGATGTTTCCAGATTTGCTGATTTTAGATCAGACTTCCAGAAGTTCGGTTCATGTGTTGTTTCTCAATATTGTGATTCAAATAAGTCGAAACAGCATTCTATCAGTTGTTGCTTTGGTTTAACACTTTGTAACACTTTGTAATCTGCAGATTGTGCATTGTAAGGCTGTTAATAGTAGTACTATTTCAGTCATTTTTATATTCTGCAATTACTTAGTTTTAGCAGCGGCAAACCTAATAATCTTTGGACGGTTTACTGCCAGAAATGGGTGAATGAACTACACACTTAAAGTTCTTGGATGGTATTCCGCGAAGAAGGGAATTAAAGCTTTGCACTTCTTACATTGTATTCGCTCCCGCTGAATAAGTGGTAGAGCTTTCTTTCAGCATTGTATTTACTTTTTGTTACTCCGCCAGATGGTCGCTACTTGCCCTACTTGGGTCGGAAAGCACATCTGTGGTGTTGAGTCTTTTAGCATTGTATTTATTTTTTGTTACTTCGCCAGATGGTCGCTACTTGCCCTACTTGGGTTGGAAAGCACATCCGTGGTGTTGAGTCTTTTCCTTTAATTGCTGGTTATGATTTGAGCTGACCTTTAACGGGTACTTGGTGCTTTGTGTTCTTCGAAGTTTGAAAAAAAATTTGGGTCAGAATTGGTCCGGTTCATTACACCCATGCCATTCCTTGTTCTTCATGGGGCGGACTTAGCACATGCTTGTTCCATGACCAACACTTAGGTGATTTTTTGGCTTTCATCTGGTTTTTCAAAATTTCTCAATTATTTCCACTTCGGGGGTCTTTTGAAGATGACAATGTTAAGACCATGACCCGGGCACTTTCCAAAGACAAAAACCTTCCCAAAATAGCAACTTTCCAAAAATAAATCCCTAAAAAATAGGAAGTCCAAAATAGTCTAAAAGTGCCAAAAATAAAGTCCCTAAAAAATAGGGGGTCTAGAGTGAAAATCCCCAAAAAGTAGGTGTCATAATTGACTCAAATGACAGTCGATCTTCGTCCTTCAGGCCCTCTAAGTATTGTAATGACGTTTGCACACTGATTCGGGCTCAAATTCTTCACTTGGCTTGGGTGACCCTTCAAAAACTCAAACTCAAAACTCCCCAACAAAGACTGAAGCGCGACGGCAAAGCCCTAAAAAGCAAACTACTAGGGTCCCCATTTGTAATGGGGCGATGTGTGATAAAGTCGCAACAAATCCCAAGGGTTCACTTTTCTACATTTATCTGTTACCACATTACCATCCTCGTCCATAATTTGTGTAATCTTGTTTTGACCTCTCCTTATTTTGGAAGTGTTATGGAGAATTTTTGTATTGAGGTCACCTTTTGCAAGCAATGTCTCCTGAGACTTTGAGTTCCAATAGCACTCCTCCCTGGCCAGGACCTTATTGTAATCTGCTAACAGTTGTTTCTCTTTGTGAAACTCAAATTGTGTCATTCCTTCCCAAATGACTGTCTCACTCAAAGCTTCTAGCTCTTCTTCGATTCATATTTTTTCTTGGAAAATGTTCTTAAATATATTTTTATTCCATATCATCAGCTTCTCTTTTAAATGAACACATAACTTAAAAATAAGATAAAATCACAATTTCTTAAACATAGATCACTAGCATTGATATCTAGTGCATGCATATTTTTCATAATTTTCTGTTGCATACTTTATTTAATATTAATTTTTTAATTCACATTAATTGTAATTTAGAGTTATTTTATTCCATAATGCGTAACTTTTTTCCTATAAATCAAAATTAACTTTTTTATTGAAACAAAGACATAGATATAGAGTGCATAAATATTTCTCAGAAACTTTTTTGAAATTCTCTTTTCCCACATGCATCAAGAAGAGATTTTTGGTAAAAAACTCATGTTCACTAGAAAATAGTTTTTTTTTTTTAATTAATTAAATAAAGTATATTACAAATTATACTTTTTAGGAAGCTTACTCCAAGGCTTACAATCCTACAAAATTTCATGTCATGGTGACTCCATTTGATGGTCCAACCTTTGCTTTGAAACAACTTTTTTTTTGAGAACTCTGTGACCAACACTGGGATGGCATTTTATGGACCTTTGAACGAAGGCCCAAACATTCGGTCAAAGGCCCTTCATATGAAAATCGCTTCCATAAAGAATTTTGAATATAAAATGTTTAGAAATTGAAAAAAACACCTTCATTCGAAGGTCATGTTGACATCACATTCAAATGAAGGTCCTTAATTTGAAGGTGGATGTTCATTCAAAGATCAAAATGTTAGTGGCTCTATCTCTTTTTGACCTCAATAATTCTCTAGCACCCTCATTGTTCACCCCCCCCTCTTGCATAGCACAATTCTTGGGGCAAGCTCACATTTTTTTTTTCTGCCAGCCTTGAGAGTAAAGAGATATTCTATGTGGAATCGATTGCCTCCTAGAATTGTCTAGCTTGACCCTTTAGACCTAAAATTTCCCCAACAAGCATTTAAACTTTACTAGTACTCCTCCAATGATTGATAATAGTACTATTGGCTTCTCCAACACATCCTAGAGTACTAACTGTGATGAGCCTAGCTCAAGCTGACTCAAACTCTTCAATTTTCTGCCCTTGTAATTTTGTCGATCAGTTGTCTTGCAAGGACTGAGTTTTCTTGTTTGAACTTCTAATTTGTTCGATGAAGTTGTTTGATGCAATTATGCTTGAAATGGATGTGAGACATTAACTTAATGTTGGAAATGACAGCAATGCAATAATAACTTCTAAATGCAATCTTACAGTGACTGATATGACTGTAACAGCAAGTATATTTCATCTAGACATTTTAACAAACACCTGCTATGCGAAAATGGAATCCCAAGAACAATGCCATAAAACAAGTATCTAGTATGCAACCTTATTTCTCCTCAGAATATGAAGTAATCTGATTACAATTTTCTCAAATACAATATAGACTCAGATCAGAATTAATATTCTTTTACAAAAACAATACCAATGTACCTGGAAATCAATATCTGTCATTGCAGGTCTGAAACTATGTTACAACAAATTTTGGAAGTGTAACCAGCAATATGGAAAATGTTTCTCAGCAACTTCATATCAGCATACTGGCAAATTCTGGAAATGATCACAGCAATAGAAACCCTCTCAAAATGTCGATGAAGCAACACCAACCAAGCACATCACTGTAGCGAATTACTGTAGCAAATCACTGTAGCAGCCAACACAAAGCTTGAAATCTGATCGTTAATGGCTGCCAATGATGAATCTTCGGGTCTGCACTTGATAGACCTTCAATAATCTTCAAACCCTAAATAAAATCTTCACCTTTAAGTGTAATGTCCCCTTCTCGAACCTGACTTTTCCAGTGACCGTTGGCCCTTTTCTGGAAACCCGAAGGCTAGTCGGAAGGTAAAATTAGGGTTTCCTATTTTTAAGGATGTCCTTGCTCAGAGTTAGTGGATTCAATGGCGGATTCTTTCTGGGTTTTCAGAGAGCTTCACAGTGGTATGTTCATCTCGGCTTTCTGAGCATTTCCAGGAATTTACTATTTTTAGTAAATTCTATTTTTGGCAGTAAACAGGTTGGTCTCAAGTAGTTGACTTTCCCCTTCAGTTGACTCAAGTGGCGTATTCAGTTTCGGGCTTTAGAATGCAGTTTTGGAGAGATAAGCTCATTTCACTTAAAAATAACATTATATTTTAAATGTTATTTTATCACCTTGGCCTAGTCAAATAACTTAATGTTATTTTAAAAGGTGGACTTGAAGGGTGGCGCCATCATTGAGGGTATATTAGATTTATATTGAATTTATCAAAGTCAAAACTAATCCTTAAGGAGGACGCATTTATTTAAGTGAGAAATTTAATTAAATGAAGTCAAAATTAAAGATGCATGGAAAAGGACCTATCTCTTGTGATTAGGGTTTTGACTCTGGAAAAGAAGTTAGGGTTTCAAGGAAGGTCAACAGAAACTTATAAAAGACAGCCTTGGGTTCTCTTTTGGACAGCTTTTATCTACAGGAATGTTATGCTGCCGGATTGGCTTTGGGATTGCTTCGAGGAATGAAGGCCTCCTAGCTTGGGCATTGCTTCTCGCTTGAAAGATAGCGACTAGTGGTGATTTAGTATAGTTTTGTGAGTTGCATTGAGTTGTGTGCATTGTAATCAGCTTGTGGCTGTTTAGATCAGATTTTTGCATATTAGCTAATTTCTAGAATTGCATTTTTGCTACAGCAGATCCGTGTTTTTATTCGTAAATCAAAAAATACAAAAATATTGCTTCTGGGTATTGCATAAATCTATGTGTTTGTAAGGGGCGCTTCATTTCTCCAGATTGCAGATTTTATTGTTGTGTATTTAATTTTTAAAAGGAAATCGCCCTTCTTGCTGGGCCGTACCATTTGATTTCCTTGGATTTCGTGCCATTAATTAATGTGAGCATTTTGAGTCCGTTTTCAGTGTTAATCTTGGGCGCCATCTTCTAGGAATCGCATTGTATTTCGTTTCAGGAAGATTGATTAAGTTTTGAGTGAGTTACGAATGAATTTGTGAGATACAGGGCTGCTGTTCGTGCATATAAAGATCCGGACTGTCAAAAATCAGATTATCAGGTTGGCCTTCATATTGCAGTTTCTGGTTTAATCTTCCTTATTCATTGAACGGAATTCAATAAGCATTGTTACAGCTCTATTACATTCTCAATTGTATTGATAGCAAGGCTTTGACTAATATTTTGTAAGCTGGCAGTAGTACTGACAGCAGATTATAATCTTGCTTATCATATTGTACCGTTCCTTTCTATTTCAGTAATTGCTATTGTAATTAATTTATCTCCGCCCTATGGTAGCTACTTTCCCACCTCGGGTTAGCAAGCACATTCTGGGTGTTGAGAATTTCCAGTTTTCAGCATTTCCTTTCAAGCATCGAATTTTGTAATCACTCCGCCATATGGTCGCCCCTCACTCCATTCTGGATTGGGTAGCACATACTTGGTGTCGAGTTCCTTTTCAGTATTTAGAGTAGGAGATCCTCTGACCATATGCTCGCCATCATCGGCGCCATTCTTGGTTAGAGTTACAGCATAAGCAATTTGTTTTAGATCCTCTGACCAATGCTCACACCTTGCCCACATCGGGATCCTGGTGTACATTCTGGTTAGAGTTGCTTTTGCACGTTTTGGGTTTATCTCCTAACCTTAACGGGTGCATTGATGTAATGTTGTAATTTGCAATTGTTAAAAAATCGAAAAAATTGGCTCGGAATATTTCAGTGGTATCAGAGCCAAGATCCTGCCATCCTGTGCCCAACAAGGTTTAGTTGTCAGTCGTATGATAGAGAAATCAGTTTCTACACCAGAGGACAGAACGGTTCAACTCAGTTTAGAAGTGGCAGATAAACATGGCTAACAGAGAAGAGATAAAGTTGGAACAAACACTTTTTGAGACCGGGAATAGACTTGACAAAGAATGTAAGTCAAGGGAAGATGAAAGGAATAATCTTCAAATATTGGAACAATGTTTGAGACAGGTGAAGCAGTCACCTTCTGAAATGATGCAGTTGGCATTATCACCGGCATTTCACCTTTTAGTTCAGCCCTATTGGCTGGGACACCCAAATGAAGAAATCAAGCTGCTGATTACTTCTTGCTTCATGGAGTTAATGAGAATAATGGTTCCCATGACACCCTATGATGATGAAACCATGAAAATCATTCTGAATATGATTGTAGAAAGTTTCCAAGATCTTGATGAAACTGGAAGCAATCTATTTGCTAGAAAGGTTGCTATCTTAAAAACATTTTCAGATCTCTGGGTAAGTAACTTGCTGTTTGCCTTGGAAATGCATGATCAGATTTATCACTTGTTCCATTACCTCTTCATATCCACTTGGAGTGAGCAAGAAGAGGATGTTATTGCAGCTGTGAAGAAAATCCTTATTCTCACCATTAATGAGTTAGATGAAATTCCCCCAAATGTCCAATCTCTCCTCTTGGACACATATGAGTGTAAAAAAAAAGATTCTCCTATTACTGCTATGCTGATCAAGGAATTATTTAATCAATGTGAAGAGAAATTGAAGCCACTTTTGGAGAAGTCTGAACAAGATGCAAGAATATTTAGTGATCCTGATGATATAGATAATTCCAAAGAGTCTATACAAGGTCATATTGAAGATTTGGTAAAGAATGATTCTCTTCATGTTGCTGGCTCAACTTTTGAAGAAGTTCCACATGAAGAAATCAGTGACATACTTCCTCATGGTGAAGATAATGACGGTGAAGTTTTCAAAACAGCAAGCAATGAAGATTTTTCACTTCATTATGATGGTGACTTTGGGCTTGAGCAGAAAACTCGGTCTTTGGAGAGAAATGTTTTTGACGATATCAGTTTGAGGGATTTGGGACTTGACTTATTCAAAGAGTCATCACTACAAAGGGAGCATGATAAGTTTTTTCCTGTTGATCATCTTAATCAACCCACTAGCATTTGGGATCCAGGTGTGTTGGCACCAACGTATGAAAGAGAACCTTTGTGGGACGAATTTCCCTTTGATCCTGATGAAGACCAAAGTTTCGTTTGCATCGCAAGCTATAAGGAGGGCACAAAAGGAAAAATTGTCTTTGATGAAGAAGCTTGCTCTGAAGAGTTCCATGGTGACCCTTTCGAGTTGGTTGCAGCCACCAAGGAGGATGTTGTTTCTTCTAAAACTTTCAGAACAACATTCAATGATTCTTCGTTCAAGTTAGGGGCTGCCATAGCCTTTGAACAAGAAGACCAAGTGGCTCTTGATGATGTAGAGTTTGAAGGTGTTACTAAACACAAATATGATTTTCCAATGCTTGAAGCTGATTACAAACTTGGGGTCAAAGAATCTGTGAAGTATGATGTTTTTTTTGACAATGAGCACTCTCCACTAGTCAATGGCGAAGTTCATGAATGTGGGAGCAGCAATGAAGGCAGCAAAGACAAGGGACAAGGTGCTGATTTTCAGTTGCAGCCTATCAGCAGTTCATCATCTTTGAATTCTCATGATTGGGACAAACAATTCAAGGTGTCCATTGACAAGGAAGTGCAAGCTTTATCCTTGTTTGATCACACACATAGCTTGGTTGAGGAATTGTACTGGAAGGCTCAGCTTGAAGAGAGACAAAGAGGAGTGAAAGATGAAGTTGCTCTTCCCAATCTGCAACTTATCAGAAACTCTTTGGTAACCTTGAAGTCCGAGTACATGCACTTGGTTGAAGATCGTGATTATGCCATTGAAGTTGCAAAGAAGACCATTTGTGCTTCTCAAGATAGAGTGAGAAAGATTGATGAACTTTCTCTGGAGCTTGGATCAACAAGAGCTACGCTAGAAGAAACTCAAATGGCATTAATGGAAATAGAAAATCAGTTTGCTGATTTCAAAATTTTCACAAAGCAAGAGAATGCACATAAAGCCGAAGAAATCAAGCAAGTTTTTTGTGAGCTTGATAGTCTTCGAGAAGAGTTTGACCTTGAAGGTTTCACGAGAAGGACTGAAGTTACAAGTGCAGATTTAGATCAGCAAGATGGATGGAATAACTTTTCAAATTTTGACAATTCTCTCTTTGAAGAAGGTGATGAAGGAGATTATGGCAATCCTCTCTATGTGATGGAAGATGAAACAAAGAATGAGACTGAGTATGGTTTCCAGTGCTTGGATGCTTTGATCTCACTCCATGTGGATGTGCCACGTTTGCTGATTAGTCATGAATGCATAAGTGGGTTTGAGGATGAATTCTATACATGGGAAGTGTTGATTCGAGGAGATTTCAACATCTTCGGCACCAAGTTGTTAACAAGGCAAGATTTGGTAGCTGCTGGTAACTTCAATACAGCAGCAAGAAGCGAAGATTTAAGTCTTGTTACTCATGAAGAAGGGAATGAAGATGGACCAGAACTTGGTGTTTGCATGTTTGTCAATCCATCTCTTTGGTTGAACAATACTTTGGCACATATTGGTCTCTTTTTGGATTTGGATTTGAAGTCATTTAATAGTTCATGCTCCTATGTTGTTGAAGCTTTCATAGATAGGCTTCAAAGGTTCATTAGCGGAGGCATCAATCTCTTCAGTATGCACTTGATCCTTACTAGCATTTGGGAATGCGTTGAGTTTTCTTTTCAGTATGTTGGAGATCACTTTCAGTTGGGTATCCATGCTTGGGATTCTCAATATGGGTTGATAGAGCTTATTACTTATGGAAAGAAGGACTTTTTGAAGGATAAGGATCAAAATTTCAGTATTAATGATGTTGTTACTTTCTTTTCCAGCCCCATGATGGTTCCGTTTGTTCATCGACAAATGGATTGGAGAGAAATTTTGAGTATGGATTGGAAAGAGGAACAATTGGTTGCTCTTGGCGTTGAACCTTGGCTAAGGCAAGAGCAGATTTTGAGACTCGTGCTTGCTGGTTGGAGGCAGACCAGCTCTGTTACTTGTGGAGTTACTCTCGTTTGGGAGAGTTTTTTCATCACCACTTGCCAACGAGGTGGTAGTTTTCAGATGGAGATTGCTCTAGTATGTTTTTCGGCCATTTTTGAGTTGTTACCTTGCAACTCTATGCTCATATCATACACTCACACTTGGGAATTTCTTTGGTGCTGCTGTTTTTTCTTGTGTGAGGTACTAAAATCATATTGCACTTCGCTGACTTTGGCCTTGAACAGCAGAGATTATTTGTTCCTTCGCACCTATTCTACTTTTGGAGTGCATCCTATGGAGGTTTGTGAAGCAAATTTTGATAGTTTCTTTACTATATTGGTTTTGGACAACGAACTTCCACATGCTTTGGCTTTCCCTTCTGAGACTCTTGGAGTTGGAACAGTAAGAGTGATTAGAAGTCTTCATGGTGGTGTCGATATAATTCAGTTGATGCATAGTAGCTCCAGAAGAAGCCATGAGGCTGAATTTGTTGAGCTCTTGCAAAGGATTGCTTTCCTCTTTGCAAGAAGATTTGAAGATGTCATTTTTTCCATCAGGGCTTCGTTTGTTACAATATGGAGGTATGTTGAGGAGTTTGATTTTGAGTTGAGCAGCCTATCCATTGTGGTTGACAGTGGTATAGTTGATACTGTTGACTTTGGGCCTCTTGGACATGAGACGTCGCATGAAGCTGGTCTCAGTCCTTTAAGGTTTTTTAGTATGAGTATCATGGACAATAACACTTTGGGGTTACAAGGAAGGTTAGTGCAGCAAAGGCATGATGATTTCACGGATGTGATCAGAGTGGAGCAGCATCGGCATGGTGGGTCCTTCCTGCGATGGGTTTGGGAACCAGGAATCATACTTGTTGCGTATGGTTTGGTTTTAAAATTTCTGGAGTTGTGGTGGTATTGCTTGAGGACAAGCAATTTTGGGAAGGGCGGATTGTAATGTCCCCTTCTCGAACCTGACTTTTCCAGTGACCGTTGGCCTTTTTCTGGAAACCCGAAGGCTAGTCGGAAGGTAAAATTAGGGTTTCCTATTTTTAAGGATGTCCTTGCTCAGAGTTAGTGGATTCAATGGCGGATTCTTTCTGGGTTTTCAGAGAGCTTCACAGTGGTATGTTCATCTCGGCTTTCTGAGCATTTCCAGGAATTTACTATTTTTAGTAAATTCTATTTTTGGCAGTAAACAGGTTGGTCTCAAGTAGTTGACTTTCCCCTTCAGTTGACTCAAGTGGCGTATTCAGTTTCGGGCTTTAGAATGCAGTTTTGGAGAGATAAGCTCATTTCACTTAAAAATAACATTATATTTTAAATGTTATTTTATCACCTTGGCCTAGTCAAATAACTTAATGTTATTTTAAAAGGTGGACTTGAAGGGTGGCGCCATCATTGAGGGTATATTAGATTTATATTGAATTTATCAAAGTCAAAACTAATCCTTAAGGAGGACGCATTTATTTAAGTGAGAAATTTAATTAAATGAAGTCAAAATTAAAAATGCATGGAAAAGGACGCTATCTCTTGTGATTAGGGTTTTGACTCTGGAAAAGAAGTTAGGGTTTCAAGGAAGGTCAACAGAAACTTATAAAAGACAGCCTTGGGTTCTCTTTTGGACAGCTTTTATCTACAGGAATGTTATGCTGCCGGATTGGCTTTGGGATTGCTTCGAGGAATGAAGGCCTCCTAGCTTGGGCATTGCTTCTCGCTTGAAAGATAGCGACTAGTGGTGATTTAGTATAGTTTTGTGAGTTGCATTGAGTTGTGTGCATTGTAATCTGCTTGTGGCTGTTTAGATCAGATTTTTGCATATTAGCTAATTTCTAGAATTGCATTTTTGCTACAGCAGATCCGTGTTTTTATTCGTAAATCAAAAAATACAAAAATATTGCTTCTGGGTATTGCATAAATCTATGTGTTTGTAAGGGGCGCTTCATTTCTCCAGATTGCAGATTTTATTGTTGTGTATTTAATTTTTAAAAGGAAATCGCCCTTCTTGCTGGGCCGTACCATTTGATTTCCTTGGATTTCGTGCCATTAATTAATGTGAGCATTTTGAGTCCGTTTTCAGTGCTAATCTTGGGCGCCATCTTCTAGGAATCGCATTGTATTTCGTTTCAGGAAGATTGATTAAGTTTTGAGTGAGTTACGAATGAATTTTGTGAGATACAGGGCTGCTGTTCGTGCATATAAAGATCCGGACTGTCAAAAATCAGATTATCAGGTTGGCCTTCATATTGCAGTTTCTGGTTTAATCTTCCTTATTCATTGAACGGAATTCAATAAGCATTGTTACAGCTCTATTACATTCTCAATTGTATTGATAGCAAGGCTTTGACTAATATTTTGTAAGCTGGCAGTAGTACTGACAGCAGATTATAATCTTGCTTATCATATTGTACCGTTCCTTTCTATTTCAGTAATTGCTATTGTAATTAATTTATCTCCGCCCTATGGTAGCTACTTTCCCACCTCGGGTTAGCAAGCACATTCTGGGTGTTGAGAATTTCCAGTTTTCAGCATTTCCTTTCAAGCATCGAATTTTGTAATCACTCCGCCATATGGTCGCCCCTCACTCCATTCTGGATTGGGTAGCACATACTTGGTGTCGAGTTCCTTTTCAGTATTTAGAGTAGGAGATCCTCTGACCATATGCTCGCCATCATCGGCGCCATTCTTGGTTAGAGTTACAGCATAAGCAATTTGTTTTAGATCCTCTGACCAATGCTCACACCTTGCCCACATCGGGATCCTGGTGTACATTCTGGTTAGAGTTGCTTTTGCACGTTTTGGGTTTATCTCCTAACCTTAACGGGTGCATTGATGTAATGTTGTAATTTGCAATTGTTAAAAAATCGAAAAAATTGGCTCGGAATATTTCATTAAGCCCAAATAGAATTTCTGGATGAAGCTCTCCTGAATGCCAAATTCAATGGATATTTCACCACCTCAAATGGCTGCAACACTAAAGAGTTTATTGTTCTTTAATGGCTTGAGAGACAGAAACCCAAGGCTTCTCCTTCTCAAAGAAATTCTCATCAAAACAAATGCTCAATCGAATAATCATATCATAATCAATTCTTTTTGCCCTTCGAAAGCTTATATAGCTTCCTTGAGAAAATCGACCCATTTTGGCTTTTAAAAATCATTTAAATATTATAATCTTCATCTTGCATTTAATACCATCTCATTACCTTGGTTTACGTGCACATAATCATTTAATAACATTAAATACACTTTTAATGTGTCATTGGCCCCTTTCGAATATAAAGTTAATTTATAACTTTATATTATAATCCCTTTTAATATAAAGTCATTTTATAACTTTATATTATAAACCTTTTTAATTAAAATCATTAATGACACATTAAATATTAATATCTCCATAAATATGCATCCGTTAGCCATGCCAACTGAAACCAAGGTCAATTTTGCCAAACTCTGAGTGATCAGACGCCCTGCCAAAGATAGTAACTCCTGATAGCTCGCTTACTATAAATAGTAAGTACACATCACTAAGTCTAGAAACAACTGCAAAGGTCCAATCAACGGTCGATACTGCAAATATGCTCTGTTCAGGTGCCCTGCTAATATTGGAAACCTTGACTCCCAAAATAGTAACTTACTATAAATAGTAAGTGTGCCAATTTGAGTCAAATAGCCTGTGCAAAGGCCAAAACCTGAATCTAGCTGAAGAGTAATGTCTCTAAATCACCAGTAACTGCCACAGAAGACCCTATATCCATAACTGTTAGCCTACGAGGGTCAAATGATAGGCTAATCCTTACGAACTCTGATGCTCGCAAAATGGGGACATTACACTAACACTTGATGATTTTTGTTTCCTGCATGGGTGGCTTTCATTTGCTTCCACTATTTTGCAGGCACTTCCCCTTGTGCATCTATGTAAAATCTTGTACTTGTTTTGGTGTTACCTTTTTTAGGTTAATCCTCACATGCTTATTTCTTTTTTTTTTCTTTCTTTATTATGTTTTCTTTGATTCTAGGGCCGCTTTTTTTGCCAGTTCTTTGCTATTGTATCAGATGTATGTTCCACTCCCTTTGACCTATTCTTGGTCATTTGTGGACATTAAGATGATCTATTTCTTTATTTCTTGTACATTTCTTAGTGTAATGTCTCATTGTAGCAAGCAGACCTCGCTGTACTAAATCTGCTGTAATTATCATGTATTTTTCCTGATTTTGTTCTCCCGAAAAACCCACTTTTGCTGTCTTCCTCTTTATCAACACAATCTTTACTTTATCCAAAAATTAAAATATAACAAAGCAATCTGAGAGATGGAATCCCAACCATTGTTCAATTTTCCATCTTCTGATTCTGATCATAGGCTAAAAGTTTCAAGAGGATGATTACAACATTATTAGATACTTTGGATCATACCCTGACAAAGTAAGCATATAAAAGAGGAAAAGAAACTAGAGGAACAGATGTAGTTTGTTATTTATTATGTTGACAAATGCAAGCTACGTAATCCAATCCTAGAAATATTGGCTTCTGATTTATGTTTCTCACAATGTACAAATTTTGAATTAGGCTAGTGGACAAGTAGTATGTTTGCTGAGTTCTTTTTCATAAATATATCTTTCCTAACAAGTGAACCAATAAAATCAGGTGTAGAGCAATAAAACCACTGGTCAATATTTATATATTTGAAATGGTTCCCATGTGAATAAACCAAGGCTTCTTATAACCCTCTATATTCAAATCTTTGTAGCTACTCTTTCTTGATTAGATTTCTCTTACCATTATTAAGTAAATTAGTCAAAATATTTAATGGAAACTTCCTTTTGTTTCATTTACTTGCACATGTTCTCAAAAATATACAGAACTATTCTTTTGGGTGTGTCAATCATAATTTCTTATATGATATAAGGATATAGCACCTCTTATGGACAAAGAGGTAATAATTTTAGAGAAAGATAAGAAAATTCAAATTTATGCAGGAATAGATTCCAGTTCCTCTTTATTTTCAATTATTTGACCTAAACTATTGCATGCTGTAATATAGATCTAATTCTACTTACAGATAGCAACCATTGTTAATGCTGTATATGCTATTTGGGCCAAATACCGCTTAGAGATTACAGGTACTTTGTTTATATTTCACGATCATATCTTTAGAATTTTTTTGGTCTATTTTGAAAGAGAATATGCAATGTTAAGTAGTTCTCCATGTATTTATTACCTAATGTTAGTTATTTGTGTATATATTTCAGTATTTTTTTTTCTGATTTAAACAGAAGAACAATGTTTATGTTGTGAAAGCCTAAATTGAAAACTCAGCAGCCCAAAATTTTGACTCAGACTTGGGATGCAACAAAAATTTGGCAAAATAATTAAATAGGTAAATAGTAAAAATAAACTTAACTAGTGCATGAAACACATAAAATTTAAATAATGAATTTAGAGAACACAGTCTATTTTGAGTATAGTTGTAGTTAGCATAAAATGACTCTAATGTTTCATTGAGTTGTTTGGATCTGACTACGTATTATTTACTTGTCAGATTGTTGATAGATATTAGGTGGTGGTCGTTGGTAGTTGTTGATGGTTGTGTTATGCTTAGCAACAATTGGGTTCTTTAAATAGACTTTGTGTAGTCAAGGAATGTAGTTTAATCCTTGGTGGATCATTTGTGGTCTACTTTTGTGTAAGAGCTTCATATGAATAAAGATATACTTTTTGTATTTTGTTTGGTATGCATTGTCATTTCAATTTATTATTGCAAGTACTAGTTGTTGATGTGTTTTTCGTGACTGCACCAACACAGAATAAAGTTGCCAACGGCTACCCTATTCTCTTGATCAAAGTATCCAGCACGCTAAGATTGCGAGAGAGTTCGTGCGTTCAACTCCAAGGTTCCTTCTAAGTGGTGGATAGTCTCAGTTGGCTCAATGTGATTTGCTGGTATTTCAAAGGGACTTACGCAATTGTTCAGCAGCGGACAACAGACAACAGATTAAAGGGTTTCACGTGGTTCGAATGGTTCGGCAGGTAAGTACAAGTTTCCTAATACTGACCAGAAATGAATTGAATTTAAATGAGTGCAGGGATAAGAGATGCTATAATTCTACTTTAAGGTGTGGGACATGGCGATCAATTCTCGCATACTTCAACCGAGCTTTGCTTTGCCTCGCTTTGGACAGCTTCCACAAAACAGGTGCAATCTTCAGAGGAGTAATCAAAGGTATTCAAATCATGATTTAGCATGAAGACACCATCACAACGACGCATGCCAACATATAAATCATAATCGAAGTTAAGTTCACAATGTTCCAGTTGACCACGCAAGGCGAACCCACCGTCAGCGAGCCCGCTAGTGGTATGGATAAGCGAAGTTTTGTTCAAATTGAGCACCATATTCCACAATTACTAACTAGTTGCATGAAATGAAATCTACTTTACTTCAAGATTCTAAGTGAATTGGAAGGACGAAGAAGCCTCGCTAGCTACTCACAACAAAAGAAGAGATCACCATCAATGAAACTCTTTTTATTTATTGAGAGAGTGTTCACAACAACTTCTTACAAAGTATTCAAATGGAAGACTTTCCTTCCTTTTCAATCTAAGCTAAACTATCAAACTATGCTATCTTCTATTCTATCAATCTCTCTCTATTCCTTCTCTGCTATTCTAATTGAAGTGCAAATGAGGGGGGATGCCCTTTTTATAGTTGGCCCAGTCCAATGGACGACTCAAATTCAATTACAATGAAGGGCTTAGATTGAGCCACATAAACCCTAACCCTAAAAATCGCCACCAAGAAGAGTGGGGTAATAATTGAGCAATTAATGTCCACCATCTTCTAGAAGATTCCTGTTTAGAAACGCGTTCGCATTGTTCTTGTTCTTCTTCTCGACTGCAAATTGGATGATTCTGATCATCATGGCTTCAACTTCTTGAAAGGGGGATGGCAGGCACGTTCTCGATCTGACTTCAAGGCGGCAACTTCTTTCTCCCACTCGATGATGATTTTCTTCTCAACTGACATTCTCTAACTTTGAACTCCATGAGGATGATTATTTCTCCACCCTTGATCCTGAAGGATTTTCTTATCTTGGACTCGAGCATTTCTTCCTCGCCATCTACCTCTCTGAATTGAGTGCATATTAGGTTATTCCAACACTTAGCCATTTCTTCCAACATGCAACTTTTCTTCTTTCGAGGTTGAAATGTAGTCTTGGAGTATTTGATCCATCACTTCAATTCCTCCCACTCTGGTTCCGACGTTCATCCTGCAAACAAAGGAAGAGCATTAAATTTTTTTATAATATGAACCCATTTTACTCACCTGATATCCATGTTTTGATCTCCAATGTCCATTTTTCTTTAGCCAACTTTCGCTTTCTTCATAACTTTCAACATCTATGTGCTAGGGCGCATATCATTTTGATGTTTGTGTCTCCACCAATGCCTTGGGAAGATCTTTCACGTACTCTCCTCAGGAACCTTGAGGGCGTATTTGAGAGCTTGATGCTTGTGACTTAGATATTTTAGCCAACTTTCTTCAAGGGCGCATTTGGAGGCTTGTCATTTCATTTTCTTCGCCTTGGACAATTTTCAACTTCCTTCTCTATGATGGGCACATTTAACTCAGACAAATCTTTCTTAGAATTTTCATCCGTCTTGAGGGCACACCTTGAAGGGCGTTGTTTGATTTCTCTTTGCCTTAGAAAATTTTCCAACCAACATGATATCCCCCGTTTGCCTTAGCCAAATTTCCAACCCATCTGCCTTAGAAATAATTTATTTCCTCTAGAAAATTCACCAACCAGGCGCCCAAGTGAAATCTCCATCTTAAATTCCTTAGCAAGGTGTGGAAAATTTTAAAATCATCTCCTTGTCGAAGGCATTCATTACCCAGAAGAGAATTCTCCTTAGAAAACACCAAATTCATGGGTCTATAGATGAAGGGGTACTTTTAATTTTTTGAATTTTAGACCTAGGAAAAGTATTTTCATCAAAATTTATCTTCATTCTTCATCTCTGGGCGTATTTTTCTTGCTCTGCCTTGACCATTCTCATCATCTTGAAGCCGGCACATTCTGACATATCCACTGCCAATTCATCCTTGCCTCGGAAAATTTCATCACCTCCTCAAGCTTAGGCGTATTTTCCTCTAGGGGGGGAGAGACTTCAACACTTAGAAATTTTTTTACATCTTTCATGAGCATGGGCACATATAGGGGGTCAAGGAGGAATTTACAATACTTAGACAAATTTGTTCACCACTATCTTCCATTTGGGTGCATTTAGCATGTTGAGGAGGAATTAACATTTAGCACTGTTGGCGTAACAACTAACACCTCTGGAGTACAAGTTGTTATGAACAGCCTATGCACACTACGCAATGAGTGCTCTTCGAATTATTGAGGGGAAGCTCCCTCGATGTTCTTTGACAAATATGCTTTGTAAAGAAAAATAAGCTAAAACTACTTCCTGTCTTTTTGTTTCAGCTGCTAGAGGCACAAGACTTTCTTGAAAGAACTTTTACGTTGCAGCTGAGTTTTCTCTGGTTTCGCAAATCAACTAAACTACAACTTATATCTATCCAATCTCCTCAGGAAAACAGAGCAAGAGGAAACGGAGCAAGGTTTGACTATCTGACGATAAGCGGGTTTAGACTCTCTACTTGAAGGCAAGGTGGGCACAACTATCATCTCAATCTAAACCAACTTATTGGGCACAACAGTTTTAAGAATTTACCAAGACGATCTTATGAAACCCTAGGTGGTATAACACTTGATCGAATCAGCAAAGCCTTCACAAAACAGCCTTTATCTTTATAATCTCACGAAACCCTAGGTGGTATAACCTTCAATTATATTGATAAAGATTCACAAAAACAGATTTATTGCTGCAACTTCTCGAAACCCTAGGTGGTATAACGATCGATCACAACAGTAAATTAACACAAAACAGCCTTATCACTTTAATCTTTTGGAACCCTAGGTGGTATAACAATTGATTTCAATGACAAAGATGTTCAAACAGATATATCTAATCTATGGAAAGAATTCAGCATCACAATCTTTCGAAACCCTAGGTGGTATAACAATCAATTGCAATAGTGAAGACACATGAACAAATACGAAAAAGAGTAATATTGAGGGCAAGGTGGGCACAGCATATATTCCTCTCTCAAGCAAAAGTTATTTACAAATGAGCGTAAGCTCTTATTTATATACATCAAGGTGTAGGGAACCCTAAAATCACCTTGTGTTATCTATAGTTCCTGCAATGCATGCAAGCAATGCGCCCAACCCTAATTAAGCAAACTATACAGTTAACTGGGCAACTACCCTCAGTTTAACTGAAACATCTAATCTAAAAATGGACAATTGTGCGAGCATGCACGTCCTTATTAAAACAAGTTAACTGGAAGACTATCATCAGTTAACGAAAACCCTAAATACAACTCCAAGTGAACAAGGCGATTCTCAGAATAGGTATGCATGTGATGACAACCCCGAGTTAACTGAAAAGGGTAACATCCAGTTTAACTCGTGTGTGTGAAGTCTATTCTGAGAAGTGGGAACTGAAGTTCACTGTGTGTGATCTCGAGCAATCAACCCCTCAATGAGATTGTTGACTGTGTCACTGTCCGGAGCGATGAGACTCTGACGAAGAATGCTATGTCGATGCAGCATGTCCTCACCAGCTGTGATCTGAGACTGAAGTTCCCTTCTGCTCCTCGTTGCTTCATCGAAAAGTGTTGACATGACTGTAAGCTGAGTAACCTTACAGCCAACTGTCTCCCCACTGAAAATGATATGAATGAGTGCCTGGAGTTCTGACTGAACATCTGTAAGCTCCACGTAGGCACCACCCTCAATCTGATAACGGCACGGTAAGCGAGATACAAGAGTCCTCACAAACCGGAGTGCACTAGTGACGTGCTCTCTACTCTCAGCCAACTCTGATGCTAAGCTGTCTTCTATCTTTGCTCTGAAAACCAACTGTGTCTTCCAAGAGTAGATAGCCTCTCATCCCCTCGCATCAGGTAGGCGGCCTTCGTAAACCAAACTTCGGTGAGCAATCAAAATTTCATCCACAGGTTTGTTAGCCAATATATCGGATTTCTCATCCTGAGAGAATCTGGCGGGCTTTCTAGGTGCATTGTACCGCCAAAGCGATATAACTTCACGTAAGCGTAGTGCGGCCTCTAGCAATCTTCCTCCCATTCCTCCAAACGCTTGCCATATGTAACTAAATGATTGAGCTGACTTTGCTCTGCTGGTGGCTCAAGCATCGGTGGGAGTGTGTTAATGGCTTCTGGTCTGTGCACAAGACTAGAAATATACTGATGAAGCTGTCTGATTTCAGCCTTGAGGGCTGCTTTATCCTCTCCGTCCTTTAGCATTCTGTCCTTGGCACTATCTGTAGCAACTTGCAGAAGATCAACCTGAGTCTGGCGTGTGCTGCGACCAAGGTTGGCTGTGATAACTTCAAAATCCTGAGACTCTAAATCAGCCAAGCTCTTCCCCTGCGGAGGTACAGCAGTCTCGATAACAACCTCCATGTCAGTGTTTCTCTCTACGTGAACCATGTTCTTAACTCTCTTATCTGGCGCATCTTGATAAATGTCATCGAAATCAGAATGATTGAGAACATAAGATAGCTGCCTCCTCTTCCTTCCTAGCTGAGTCTCGATCCAAGATGAATCTCTGCTAATGCTACTAGAAGGGTCTGCACTAGCGACAGGAGGTACTGATGAGAGTGAGTGTGTAGAAGACCCACTGCGAGGTGGAGAGTCCAAGTCCAGTTCAATGTGAATGTCCGGGACCCGGTGTGACTCGCTGGCCCGATGTGTAGGAGCTTGAGGGCTGAACCTCGGTCTTGGCCGGGCCTACAGTGATCTCTCTGAACTGGCTCTGTGATAGTGCATGCAATGGGGCTTCGAATGTGAAAACGATGTGGCAAGGCGCCTTGCCCTTTGAATTATTTGGGCGCTTGCTTTCTTAGGAGGGTTACTCCTCTTCTTCTTGTTAGGTTTGTGAAGAAGGTAGCGTGGGATTCACCACTACTGGCGGCTCTGCTCTGGGCATGCTTACTCTTCTTGTCTTCTTGCTGTCGAGGTAAAGTATACTGTTCTGGATGACTCTACTAGACCTCTCCTTGACCGTTGCATATTCTTTGGCGTACCAATCTACTACTGGCAACGGTTGTGTGTCGGCCTGTTCTCTGAAAAACTGAGGAAGAACCTCTCCCTCATCATCTGATAAACCTCCCACATCCTCTGACAGAAAACATAAATCTGTGAGAGAAGCTGGCCCGAAGTAGCTGCGTCTACTTGAACCTCGAGGATCCATCGAGCAATTTGCCGGTAATCCTCCATAGAAGGCTGTTGATGAGTTGCCTCGGTAAACGTATAATGACACGAAGGTCCTTAGGCAATGCCGACAAGGTACTTGAGATGATATCTCTCAAGTTCCTGTCCTGCGATCTTTGCATCAATTGCCGACTTGCACCAATACATTCCAAACTGAAAAGGAAAGTTGAGTGATGGTCTGTGCCTGCGGCGTAGAAGACGATGAACATCATGCATCTGCCTAAGGAATTCCTGAAAGATTGTTTTATCCGAAGGATAACGTGGAAGCATAGCTGGATTTCCTGTGAAGCCATATACTCGGATGTAGGTGTATGTTGGGAGCTGTATAAACCAATCTGCCCATCCATCCATCGCTGCCCTAGCAGCGCGAGATACGAACATGCAACTCAGGTCCAAGTTTCTCAGCGTGTAAGTCAGAAAGCCTTCGTGGGCGGTTTGTATACGAGTGAACTCAAGCTGATCATAATGCGGTAAACCGAGAGCGGTGAGAATGCCGCGATGTTAAGTCCACCGGAGGCCCGACCACGATAGCGATCAAATTACACGAGATATGAACACATGTGAAACTCACTTGAGCAACCAAGAAACCCGATG
Organism: Sequoia sempervirens; assembly: GCA_007258455.2. Classification (NCBI taxonomy): domain Eukaryota; kingdom Viridiplantae; phylum Streptophyta; class Pinopsida; order Cupressales; family Cupressaceae; genus Sequoia; species Sequoia sempervirens. The sequence goes on along the minus strand of VDFB02058242.1, from coordinate 78,531,714 downwards.
TCATTATTGTGGAGAATGTGGCGATGAGAGATGCCAGGTCATAATAACCACTTGAAATGATGCGACCAATAATGTAATACATCCAAGGCTGGAAAACATTTGCATGTGCTTGACCTGAGACACGATTCAAGAGTGTGATTAGAATCGTGTACTCATCCTTATACTCACCACGACCCACATTGTTTGGCAATCTGTTCTTTGCTTGTTTTAACCATCTTTCTGCCATCTTCTTCTGACATTTGTCCACATCAGCATCGAACGCTTGTGCACACTGCTCCATAGAAACAACTAGGCTGTTTGGATTTTGAGGAATGCCAAAACTCCTCTCGATATCCACAGGTTTGAGACTGCAAATGACCCGACCGTCGACTGACGCTATCTCACGAGTAGTCAGATTGTAATGCTTAATGCAAGCCATCACAAACTCAACACAGTGAACGGAGATAGGTATGGAAGCGGCCTCTAGTAAACCAGACTGCTCAATATTCTGAATGATCGAACCTCTGATTTTAACTGGGTCTAGTACTGCCTCTGGCAATACTTTGTGAAGATCTGTCTCAACCAACTTGCGAAAATCATGAGAAAGGACGGTTTTGGTCCTGTATTCTAGCTGAGTGAAGTGCATTTTGAAAAACTCGCCTGTTGACTGTGAACTCGGCTATGTTCTGACAAGATTTCTGGAATCTAAAAATAGCCTGCTAGAGTTAAAAATAGCCTTTCGAAGAATTATTTTCAGCGAAAATCCGAGATATGGGTTTTGTCCAGAAAAGGATTCTAAGACAACCCGAGGAAGGTCGAGATTTTTGCGAAATTCAACTTCTACTTCGATTATTACAAAGATTTTCACTTGAGAAAATTAGCAATTCGAAGCGAATGTTACGAAGCTAAAATTAAGTGAAAATCAAGCGCACAAATTTAACTCGAGGAAATTATATGGAAACGATCCAGATACTGAGACTTGCCAAATTCGCCAATTTCAGGAACATGCACAATGTATATTATGAGAAATCTGAGATTCAAAGGATGCAAAAGACGTTTTTTGATGTCTTCTTCTATGAAAATCGCCCAAGATTTCTTGAGATAACTGATATTTGTGAACTTGAATCTGCAAAAAGATATGTTAAATGAAATCGCCCCTGTGAATTGATGAAGATTTCACCTCTGAACTGGAAAAATTCGCCTTGTTTGGAAAAACCACGAATTGCTCCCCTTTGAAGTTTGCGCCTTTTAATGAAAGAAATTCGATTTTCTCTGAAGAAAATACGAATTTGTATTTGAATTTGAGGTTTCGCCTTTTGATATGATATGAAATTCGCCTTTGAATCTTTGAAAGATTTGCGAATTTGATTGAAATTTGAGACGCCTTAAAGGAAGTAAGGATTTGCGAATTGTCTTGAAGTTTGAAATATGCGCCTCTTTCTCCTTCTGAAGAAATACGAACTTGCTTGAACTTACTTTGAATTTATAAAATTCGATTTCTTTTGAAGGAAATGAATTTTCCTTAGGAAGAATCACGAATTCACTCAAGATTAATTGCTCTTGAGAAAATCGAACTCTCTTTGAAAGCTTTGTGAAGAACAATGAAGATGGCGCCTGTATAAATAATAATCAATTCGCACCACTTAGCAACTGCAAGAATTCATAAACCCTAACCAGAATAGAAAGCCTCTGATTGGTTGCCTTTCAATTCAACTGCCACTGTCTGAAGTTCAAATTTGAAAATAATAATAAAATAATTATTATCATGTAATGGCGCCAAAAATAGAAACACCATCTAAAAATAGACACATTCCGAACTTCAGTTGACAAACTGGTTGAAGCTCTGAGATTCATCGTCATGCTTCCACGACTTCGAAAAGTCATCACATGAGCAAATTGGCGTCCATTTGCTCAAGATACTTCGTTTTTAATTAAATCCCTACTTTATGAAATTTGGCTTGACCTTTGTCGCTTGGCCAATAACTTTGACCGGTTTCGGTGGCCAGGGTGATCTTGAGGCCCGATGCGAGATAATCAGCGGAGAAACCTACTTGAACAAAAAGGAAAGAAATGTCTGGCAGGGGAGACACAGCGCGAAATCCATCGTTTAACCTTGAAAAATTAAGAGCACTTGATTAAATTGCTACGGGTTCGGACTTAGCCATTTCCCTAAGCGCCATCTGATGCTTCAAGCGGTAGCGGCGGTGAGCGGTGAACCTAGCGTCTGAGGCAAGCTCCGCAGCATAATGGAGATATTCGCATCCGATGGCTGCTCACCACGGCCAGCTGTGTTAAGGGCCTCAAAAAGAAAAGCGCCCCTGGCTCAAGGTTGCACTTTGGACATTTCAACGAAAATCAAACGTCGTCAAAACACCCTACTTTGATAGTTGATATCTGGAGCTGGGGTGACCCGATTCAGGCGTTATCTGTTTTAACGGACAGCCAGGAGGGCTCTTAAGAGAAGTCACTGGAGGTATCGAGGCAAGAAAACTGCTTCTAAGACCTCAAATTCTCCAGTGACTTCTCTTAATACGTTTACCGCTCCCAGACTTAAGCCATTTTCTGGACGTTTTCGGACATCTTTACCTTGTAATACGACTCCAAAGACCTCGCACGCACGAGCGACTGCCAAATGCTGAAGGCTGACGGCTATGCTCGTTGGAAAGATAAATTGATTACGCTCAATAGTCGTGAAGACTTCGAACGCGAACGGGCTCATCTGATCAGCCTGAAGGCTAGGCGCCTAAAGACCATGAAAATACACTGAACACCATTTGTTGGTTCCGCCCGGAAAATTACGTGCTTAGTAGAATCTCTGCCACGACCACCAGGAACGTCGGATCGACAAGCTGAATGATGCGTTGCGGAGCTAGGCTAGTATACTACTGATGTTGTGAAGACTCTGTCTGCAAATTCTGGCATCTGAGGGGTCCTTTAGGCCAGCGCCCCTGGCTTGTACTTGCACTGGGCATAAACGGAGAAGCTCAAAAACATGAAAACTCCATTTTAAGCTGTTCTTCGGACGACTGCCGCCTGAACTCTGAGAGTCGGATGACTGCACTTGATATCTTGTCGGATAAGCAGACTAGCTGTGAATGAATTGACTGTCTTCGGCATCGAAACTGACAAGATTTACCCCTGCCTTGAAATGGGCGCCCTCAGGCTAGAGGCGCGCTTTTGCCTGAAATGAGCAAAATTTCCATCTCCTAAAATTTAGGGATTTTTACTTCTGCGCGATTTGCCGGAGCTGTGAGTCTCGGAACGCCTTGCTGGATAGCTCGACGGATAGCCAGGCTGATTCTGAAGAGATTGACTGTATGCTTGAGCACTTCAGACAAGATCTTGACCTCCAAAAAACTGGGCGCCCCTGAGCTATACTTGCACTTTGAAGCTTTTCCTCTGAAAAATCTTCATGATTTGATCACTGAAAACTCTATCTCGATCATTGAAATGACCGTCTGCAATATGAAATGCCGTCGTGGGATGCTCCTCCATCGTGAAAATCTTCATTTTGAGTCTCTGCTTCAGGTTCTGTTCAATATAACTGACTTTGACTGACAAATATTGACAAAAACTCCATGCTTGACATTGCCCAAAAAATGGTATTTTACAACATTTTAGCGAGGTTTAGACTTTAAAATGCAAAATGCCTTAATGAAGCAAAAAATTTGGTTTGGGTACAACAAGCACATGTCTTAGCTTTATCTTGGACTTGGGCGCATTTCATGTGCTGAGGGGGAACTTAACACTTAGCAATTTTTCCAATGCCCTTATAGCCTAGCAAGTTGGGCACATTTGGAGACCCCTGCAGGATTTTCACACTTAGAAACTTTTTTATCCACCTAGCAAGTTGCGTGCATTTGGCATGTCAAGCAGGAACTAGCGCCTTAGAATGTTTCCTTGATGCCTCTTGAGATGGGCGCATTTGGGGGTAGGAGGAGGAAGTTTCCAAACACTTAGAATATTTTTCAAGGAGCTAACACCTTCAACATGTTTGGGCGCATTCAAGTGGTCAAGGAGGAATAAGCCAACACTTAGAATATTTTCCTTCACACATGCTGGAGATGGGCACATTTTGGGGTAGGAGCAGGAATTTCAATGCCTTAGATTTTTTTTTCATCACCACCTTGAGATGAGGGCGCATTTAGGGGGTCAAGTAGGAACTTTGACTTGCCTTGGAAACTTTTCTCAACCTTACTTCATGACAGGGCACATTTAGGGGGTCCTGCAGGAATTTCTTCAGACTTAGAAATTTTTTTCATGGCTTCTTCTCTTTGAGGGCGCATTTAGGGGGTCAAGCAGAAACTTCCAAACTTGGGCACTTTTTCCATCCTTCTGCTAGCCTCATCTTGGGCGCATTTGACAGGGGGTGAAGGAAATTTCTCAGACTTAGGCATTTTTCTGGCTTGCTCGCCCCTGTTTTACTATATTTAGTAAGCCCTTTGATTTTCATACCTCTGAAGCTTGGATTGATCTGAAATTTCAACCACTGGATCTTCATGACCAAGTTGATCTATTCACACTGCCATCTTGTGTTGACTTGCTATTTATAGCATGTTTCTGGAGGTGTTTTACTATTTATAGCAACTGCCTGATTTTGAGACTTCCACAACTCCGTTTAACTTGAAATCTGATTGGTGTGATCCTCATGGGATGACTTGCCTGTTGACACTGGCACCTGCTACTGAATTACTATTTATAGCCTATTTCTGGAGTGCCTTACAATAAATAGTAAGTGCTCAGATTGCCTTCAAATTTTACCAGTGGATAGCTTGAAAGATACTGATTGTAGTAGGATACACCTGTTTTCGGAGATTCTAGCGTTTGACCCCCCATTTTGGGTCCTGAAGCTGGAAACCCTAATTTGACTTGCATTTTGCTCAAACGATCTCCGTTTGACCTCGTTTTTGTTGCACTTTGCCTTGTTTGTGATACTGAGGTGCTGGGTAGTTGTTGGAATGATCCTGCTAAAAAGAGTAAGTCCCTGAAAAAGTGACCAACTTTGCTTGCATGTCACATCACTGCGTAGCTCTTGAAAAACCCATAAAGAATAGCCTGACATGCGCTGAAAAGTCCTGCATGCAAACCCTAAAAATAACCTCTGAAGATAGCTCTTGAAAAAGGTCTTGATCTTAGTTTGCATGTTACACCACTGCGTAGCTCTCGAAAAACCCACAAAGAATATCCAGACATGCGTAGAAAATTCCAACATGCAAACCCTAAAAATAGCATCTGAAGGCTGAGTGTTGAAAGTTATCATCTCATCTTGCATGTTATAGCATCGCGTAGGTCTCAGAAAACCCTGAAATATTCTTCAGACATGCATTGAAAAACTTCGCATGTAAACCCTAAAATCAGCTCTTGAAGGTGAACTTGCTAAAAATAGAAAGTTGTTTGTTTCAACTCAAAACTTGCAGGCAATTAGCTTGACGTGTCCTAGATGCAGTGTAACGATTGGAACTTCAAAAGTGCTGAGAAAATGTCCCAAATTAGGTACTTACTAAAAATAGTAAGTTGTTAGAACTCGGTGAAATTTTGCTGGGAACCTGCTGGAAGCTAACTGACTGCCACGCCAAGCTCAGATTTCAATTTATTCACTCCATTTGACTTCAAATTGACCAGAAGATTCAAAACCCTAATTCTCGAACTGAGCCAAAATTTCAATTCAAGCTCAAGGACAGGCACATCCCCGGAAAGGCAGACAGCAGAAAGAGACAGAAAGAGAGAGAGAGAGAGACAAAACCAAAGCCAAAAGACAAGGAACGGAGCAAAAATTAGGGGGTCCCCATTTGCAATGGGGTGATGTGTGGAAAGGTCACAACACTAGCCTTATTAGATAAAGGAGAAAATGTTGGCGCCATTGCCTTAAAAAAGTCAAGTCTAATTTAAAACTTTAATGCCCTTAGACCCCAACAAAGGTGAGAAGAGACCATGACATGGTCAAAATTAAAGTTAGTGGAACAAATAGAGCAAAGAAGATGATTACAAGATGTTGCTGAAGAAAATCCATTAGCGCATTTTCAAAGCCAAAACCTTACTTTAAGTAGAAGCATGATTCAATGTGTAAGTTGGATCTGTTGTTTTGAGCAAAGACATCAAAACGTTCAACCCACTACAAACAACCACATGGAGGAAAAATGGGTGTAGGTAGGTAGGCCCTTACTTGAAGAAGCACACATTGATTTTGCAGACCAAGTTGGTTGGAGGAAATAATTGAATCCCCTAAGAGTCAAACAAAGTTAGAGGAATTTTTGGCATAAGATTGGGAAGCATATGAGAGCAATCTTTGAGGCATCGAAGAATTGCTCATCAAAGATGAACTTGAGCCTAAGACACTCAAACTAAAGGTTGGAGTGAGAATAAGAGAGTTTGAAGGAAAAACTAGTGGTATTTGGATTACCTAGGTCTCTAGAAGGGTTCAGGATTTGGGTGTGTCTGAAAGTGCCCAAGGAGCAAAGGAATGTTCTTAATAGAACTTCTTGAGAAGAAGGTTTTAGGCACTACACTCACATCAAACAATGGTGGTCCCTCTAGCAAGTCCCAATGTTTTTTATTTGATAAGTAGGGAGGGGATCTGATCGCATACAAAGCTTACAACAAAGCAGTGTAGCCCATCAAAACAAACTGGTAAAAAAACAACCAGTTAGAAACAACAAAGGACTAGAATAGCGTTAGCAATCCAATAGGAACATCAAGTAAAGCATATAGACTAGTAGCAAGATTTGCATCAGGGCACACAATCCACTTATCAAAACCAAAAACCATATCCACAACAAAATTGACCAAAGGCAACCAGCTATTAAACATAGTCTTAAAAACATATTGCCAAGTAATACTAAGACCAACAAAAGGTATAAACCAATCTAAAACTAAAACAACTATACTAAAACCCATACAGATAAAGGCACTACAGCCAGAGAGTTTAAAAAAAAACAAAACATAGAGAAAACCCAACAGATTAAGAGTCTTTAATAAGACTCCAATTGTCTTGAAGATCCGCCACAACATCCGACCAGCACTCATTGATCACCATGTTCTTAGACTTATCAACTTCAGTGTTTCTCAGAGATTTCCCCTTTTGCTTCTGTTGCTTCTTAATTTTGCCTTGCCCAGAAACAGTGCCCATTGTTTACTCACAAGAATAGATTTAGCGTACTATGAGAGTAAGCAGATGAAACTTACAGAACATAGAACATGTACAAAAATCATTCACGAACACATAGTGCACAGAATAAGACATTGCATTCATTCATTAAGTATAGCAGCAATTACATCATAATAGCATCATGTGTTCCTCGACTACAAATGAAATGAGTACATAAATAGCCAACCGAGGTTGGTTGAGATATGTAGAGATCTACCCCTTTTTGTACTACAATTTTTTGTTTTCACCAACTCAACTTTTAGGCATTTCGTCAAACAGTTTACTTAAGGTAGAACTTGTTTCCCAGATTTATTCAAACTTAAATGAGCACTTCAGATTTGCCGATTCCAATAAGTCTACTACCATTCTCAATGTAATGAATAGATATTCTTTTCAAACATTGCAAACAGGGGTGATATAATGAACTCATAAATTTCATTTCAATATATTAATGTTTTCGAAATATTCCATACATCATAATATTTAATCTCTTGACCTAGAAATATGAATCAAGCTTCACAAAGAGTGTAGACTCGTGCCTCAACAACAGTGTAGACTCCATAGCAGCTCCAATGTAAAAAATAGCCAGGAATGATGAACAAGACACTGTACGTATAATCAATACATCCCCATATCACAACAACATACAGTCACACAGCTCCCGACAGCTCATTCAAGCATCAACTCTCCTGAAGAATGTATATATTCCAGCTGTCAACAAAATTCATATCTTGGACGTCTCCTTTTTTGCCCATAGTCTTCCACTCTCTCACGGGAACCACCAGAGATTGGGCGCCTTCAAACAATGGATATATTATTCTCCCTTCAAATAGTTCGACTTAATTTTAAAAGCAAAAGTTCTATTTCCCACAACCACGTATCCTTGATTTTGCTGGCTCTAAAACTATAGACACCTTCCCTCGACCCTTTTCTCCATTTGATGCTTTGTCATGTTGTAAGGGACCCGCCACAATGTTATTTAACCATGAAGTGGCACGATAAATGATTTCTCCTGATTTAAACTTTCTTAAATTCAACCGATGACAGTCTAAGAACAGGTGGCTAGCATAACTCAAAGCTACGGGTCTGGCTCCCTCTGAATATAAAATGACTTCTATGTGTCCCTTCACCTTTGCTCAATGCTCTGTATTCATGATGAATCACCACATCAACTAAGTCGTGTCTCTAAGACCACATATCGGCTTAATTTAACTCTTCATATGTTCTCCTATAACCCCCTGCAGGAATACAAAGTTCCATTTTATTATATGATCACGACTTCCCTTTACATCAATGGAAGCTTCTAGAATTTTAAATGTGGCAATAATTAATGATGGTCTTCTTATACAGCATATTACGTTACGATCAGGACGAGTACACAAGATATGAACCAAACTGAAGATGGCGTTACAATTTTTAGGTTCAAGAAACATTCCCGTTAGAAACAACTCTCTCAATGTCCAATGTTCAATTCCGTCCTCAGATAGATTGAAGAACGACACACATGAAAAGCCTGACTCATAACGCCATCACTTGCTTGATGCTCCTCCTTGGACTCATATTACGTTCTCCATTCATACTCCAAATTCAACAGCATCGAATAATCTTTATTTCTGGAAACATATTAATTGACCCCACGATTTTCTTGCATTTAGTGGCACAGTTCCAAAAGATGTGTCGTCTATATATGGAGGAACGGTTCCCTTAAATAGACGGCTTATTTCTTTTTATTTAATTCTGATGTTGACTAAAATGGCATATGATATTCAACCGTTTATTCTGGCTCCACACCATACATTGATTTGTTGCTCGATAGTTCCTCACTCGAACAACTCAATCTTTTCCTTGGCATGAGAATTCCCACGATTTCTTTGTCAAACAACCCGGCCGTAATAGCCAACAGTTACTTTTCAAGAAAAGCTCAAAATCCTTTAAAATAAGTGTCGGCAGAGGTTTAGTTCTTTTTCCACCATTTCTTGAACCCAAATTACTTGTGTAACACAAATCTTCTAAATGATTCGATGTCTTTAAAACTTATGCAGACTACAACAAAAACTTTCAGGTGCTCGTGGCTCTCATAAATTTAAGGAGGAGTCTTCTTCCAATAATTTACGGCTTCCTCAATAATAATACAGAAGCCTCTTTCCACCATTATGACTCAAGATAAATCTGATCAACACACTTATTATATAGATTCACAGCCAACACATTAACTTGATCATTTTTTGCAATAACATCCTTCAGGAAATTTTCTAAGATACTGTATGCAAATTCAAGTTCTGCTCAAACTCTTTTAACAAACTTCTTCAAGATTGATACAATTAATTCCAACATTTAAACAATTTAATTAGTACTGAAAATTCTGAAATGTGTCTAAAAAATAAGACTTAACAAATTTCATCAAAAAAACATCACCATTGAATCCAAGCACAGCCCTTGAAGTGAGACTGTCAACCACCACCACCCTGGGTGTATCTTCCAACATTGAAGATGAGCTACTTTTAGAGGTCACCCCACCTCGGAAAGGTTGTGAACTATGTCCACCAACAATATCCTATTCCAAAATCCAAAAACCAGCCTTCTTGAAAATGAGCTCCTCCATTCCTTTATTCTTTTCCCTCACGTAACTGCCCTGTCTTCTTGAATTCCCCTTTTTTCTATTTTACTTTTAATTTAATTCTTTTGATAACTCATCAAAAAGTAACTTCATTAATTTATTTAACTTTTCCCTCTTAAGTTGCTCACTTAAATAATTAAGTTAATTTGTCTCTTTTAACTTAGCCCTTTTTGACAACATTAAATTAATTATTTAATTGCACTGCTGACTCAAAACGGGGACATTACACCAAAAGACCGACCTGGTAGTGAGGGTGGCTACCCAGGGTGTTAAGGGTGGCAACCAAGGAGGATCTTTCACCATTGAAGAATTCGGGGCCTTATGCAAACCCAATGGACACGTGGCCACCGGGGCACATCACTTGCACACAGGGACATTACAGCCCACCACGCTTCGTGGGTCTCGACCTCGACTTTGATACCACTAAGACCCAACCATTACACCAAAAGATTGACTTGCTAGTGAGGGCGGCTACCCAGGGTGTTAAGGGTGGCAACCAAGGAGGATCTTTCACCATCGAAGCCACCATTGGAGAATCTGGGGCCTTACGCAAACCCAACGGACACGTGGCCGCTGGGGCACATAATCCGCGCACAGGGACATTACAAGATACCAACTGTCAGACTAATTTATGATTACAACTTTTACACCAATTTGTGCACAAGTATTATTCTATTTTATTTTATACATACTACTAGTACAAGCGACTACAACATAGTTATTTATTAACATGACTAACTACATCATCCCCGCCGAAAAAACAAGTCGTCTTCCAGATGACTACTACAAAAATTGGAAGACAACTATCCAAAAACTAAATCGAATGAGGAATTGGGTGAGATGACATCTCTAGAGCTGGGTGGATCGTGGAAGTCGGAGTGGTTGTCTATGCACTACACTGTCGAAGCCGATAGACTTCTTCCGTCCTCAACTTTAGGTGGTGTGTAGCCTTCAGCCCGTTTTCTCTGGCTGTCTTCACCAAGTGTACCGCCTCCTTCAGGTGTTGATTGATCCTTGCTATTTCTTGGTCTTTTGCCCCAACCTGCTTGGCCATCTCCTCCTCCAAAGCTTGTATCTTCTTGTCCTTTTCCAACAACTTAGTGTCCTTAGCTGCCACCTTTGCTCTTTCCTCCTTTGTAAGTTGAGCTTGTTGCTGAAGTTGGCTCTGAAGGTGCTGGTTAAGGGAGTCTACCTTTGCATGAACCTTTGGAGAGATGGCTATAGCCTCATCAGCCTTACTGCTCAGTCCCAAATTGGTTGCTTCCTGTTGTTTGAACACATGAAATAGCTCTCGGTAGGCCCTCTCCATGCCAAAAAGACGGGCTATCAGCTTGTCATCTTTCCCTTGGAATGTAGGCTTTTCTGGGAACTAGGCTGCCAGCATGTTTGGTGTTTCCACTTCCGGTCAACCCCGTTTTGTAAAAATACTCACGAATTCCTTTTCGCAGGCTGACTTCATAAATTACAGAATCCTTTGTGCCTCTTTCCATGCTACGGGAGAGTGATTGCAATCTACTGTCTTGGTAATATCTGACACCTCCTGGATAATTGTTGCGATGGGCTCTAAGATTTGCAGGTACCTCTCGATGGTTCCCATCGGATCTTCCCTGTTTGGTTTGGAGATTTGTACAATGATACCTTCCAAATCACTTGAATCTCCCTCTGAATCACTTGATTCCTCTTCTATGGATTTGGAAGCTGTTGGCTAAGGTGTGGTAGGGCTAGCGGTTGGCATCTTATTATCATGTTCCCTCGGCTGTGTAGGCTCCTCTACCTCTGGTGCAGGCTCCTCTACTCCCAGAGGCACTGATACTGCCATGAGAGTGAGAATCTGCTCAGGGGCCGACAATGTGGCATCCAACTGTATGCTCCTTGTTGCAGATGGTATGACCATTGGTTGCTCCATCTCTGTCTCCATATGTTGGGGTGAGTGTATGGGCGATATATCTTCCAACTGAATGGGGGAGCCGAGTAGCTTCAACCAGCTATCAATATGAGGTGTCTCTACTGTCGTGTTGGCTGTTGCTACTCCCTCGACTGCCACTGCCCTCTCAACTACTACTCCCTATGCCACCACTGGAACCAATGCTTGAGCCTCATCCCCTGAAGATATGATCTCAACCGAATGCGTATCCACAGGTGTGGTGTTGGACATGGAGGAAGATACAACTATCTATTCATATTCCTCATTGCTCTCGTCCTCCTTCTGCTTCCTCTTCCTTTTTCTTGTTTTTGTTTCTTCATGTAGAAACCCCTGTTTCCCCCTAACACTGCTTCTGATAGATTTTTAATGTTTTTCTGACATTTTAGGGTTTTTGCAATTTTTTTGTGTTTTTGATGCAATATTGAAAGGTACGATTTTGATAATAAATTGAAATAAATTCAATAAAATTCTAATTACTCTGGAAATGAAAGAATATAGGCGCCAGTATCTTATTTCAAGCTTTTCAATTGATTTCAATGATACCCAGATACATATAATGAAATAAATAGCGAATTTTCAATATTTAAGAAACCTGGTATTGCTGCTGCAGAAGTACAGAATTGTACGGCTGCTTCAATAAATGCACTCCTTCCTTCAAATCATATCCTCTGAAGATGCCCAGGTAACATGCGCCTATGCTGGAGACTGTAGAAGGTCAAAGATTCAGGCGTATCTCCTCCCAAGACAAAGACGGCTCAAATCTGTATGGTACGGCCAGAATAATGGAAGTACGGCCTGGTAAGTACAGCTTCCTCAATCAGCAATGACAAAACAGTACGGCTTCCCTCTGTAAGCTCTGATAGGTGCGCCAACTGCAAAGGAAGGTATCTGGTTGCAAACAACTGTAAATAACTGAAGATATAAATTCTTCTGACGCTCTGTAGTTTCCTCTGAATAAGAAAACCTCTGTAGGCAATAGATCAAGTGATATTGCACACTCTCTGAATTGCTTTCCGCTGGAGATGGCTCGTTCTCCAAGGAATCGAACGTGAAACCCTAAGTCTCAGGCTTAGACCAAAAATTGATCAATATCAAACTCAATAATCTCATAATGCCCAAACCCCAATGCAAAAATCCTCAAATACACTCAAAAGTGCGATTCCCTTGAAAATAGGATTTTAATGAAATATTCACGTTTTAATATTCTAATATTTCAATAGTCCTCAACTGAATATTTTAAATATTTTAATAATCACTTTTTGGCCCCTTCTGATGTTGGGCGCACCCCTTGAAGGAAATCACTTGAGTTATAATATTAAATTATAACTTTATATTATAAACGTTCATTAATTAATATTTAATCAATACGATCAAATATTAATATCTCCCTTGTTTCTAACCCGATTACTGATCCGTCTGATGCTGACAGACTCTGAAGTGATTCCTGATGCCGCCACAGCCAAACTGCTAAAAATAGCAGTGGTCCCACACTGCCTGCCAAGAACTGCTAAAAATAGCAATTCTGCAAATAACCTCCGATCGAGCCAGAACGAAGGACAACTGATCAATCCCAGCTGACTGAAGCTGAGCCAAGCTCCGAAGTGACCCTCTATCCAGTCCATCGGCCTACGAGGGTCGTATGATAGGCCAATCATGTCGTCTGAGAGATGTCACTGAGAAGGGGACATGACACTTCACTTGCTGTCACCTGAGTCTCTAGGGAAGTCCATCAAAACACCGTTGGCCATGAATTATCATAATCCAGAGCAGGCTGAAATTTGCCCAATTTGGTACCCGACACCTAGTTATACACATTTAGGAATAACTCTATAGTGTGTTGAGTCGTATAGAAGGCCTTATGTTTGCAGGCCAAAAATTCCCTTATTCTTTCAGATAGGTAGTAAGCCCAATTATATACTTTCCCTACACTCAGCCCAAACATATAGTCCACCATCCAGGTTGCTATGTCTGATGCCCTACTTGACCCTGTCAATCTGCATTTGATGAGGTCCATCAAACATTTCTAGTCCACATTAACCAACATTTTCTTCATTAGCCCTCTCGCACCTGCATTCCAAATTGTGTCTTTCTCCTTTTGTTTAAGTCTTGCTTGCAGATTCTTTTTGTTATCATCTCCTTTTGTTTTTCCACCATTTTCATTTTGGGTTTTACGACCACAATTCCTGATGTAGGAATACCAAAAACCCTCCGAAAATCGTTGGGCTGAAAAGAAATGGTAACTGAATAGCCTATATAGTCAATGGTGCTCTTATGTGCATACTAATTGTAGTTTGTAACTATTGCTTTCAAATGACTTTCAGAATCTTTGGAATTGAAAATAGGACATTGTGCCGCTTTATCTACCTGAGCAAGGGTTAGTGCTCTCTTGATTGGATAGTCTGCAGCCGTTTCTTGCCACCATGCTTTGCATTCGCTGCCTATGAGACTCTCCCATGTAAGAGTATTAGTCGTGACATTGTCGCTTTTGCCTTTGTGTAAAGTGCCTTGCCAAATCTGATGTAAAAACCCTGATTTGCTGTCTCAGACAATTTGAAACACTTTGCTTGCAACCTTGTACTTGCTGGTTTTATGTTTCAATTTGCTTTGGTTTTGATATATGTGATTGCAATGATGAATAAATGCGAGCAAATAACTTCTAAGATGTCTACTTAATCTTCTACAATGCAAATGCAACTCTTTTTGTATTTTCGAATGCAAATACATGAAACTAACTATGCAAATATGTACCTACAGCAAGAAGGCATTTTAACAAACACTTGGCATACATCTTAACCAAGTATAAGATAGCAATTAGATGCAATGCAACTCCTCCTTAACATTAACTGAAATGCAACAATGATTACAATATCTTGCCAAGGCTCTTGGCATACAAAATCTCATGTGCAAGTCTGATATAAAATGTTTACAATCTGATATGAATGACTACGATGCATAAAACTGAGATGAGAGCTTTGATTAACAATGCAGACCCCTAAATTGAATTGCAAGTTAACACAATGACCAATCTTATACAATTCGATGGAACCTGGAGGTGCTGGCAGCCTTCACAAAAAGGTTTGAACCTTCCATCTGATGAAGCCAATGGTCCCAAACTTGCTGCGCCTAGCTTCTTGAGCCTCCCACGATACCTCTTGATTTTTCTCAGATTTTATTATGGGCTTTAGACACAAAATCGCCCCTCCATCATGGCTGCCCCTATCCTGATCTGGAAGTATAAAATATGAAATGATATCATCAAAATTGACCTCCTACCAGCAACATAAACAATCTCCAAATTGCCTAGTATATGATGATGCAATCCTCTATGAGAATCGATGTAGATATGAGCTGGAATGAATGATATCGACCTCTCCAAATGCTGCAAATGACTGTAAACAGAAATCAGAACTTGCTCTCCAAATCGATTTCTTCTATCTCTTCAAAATTTTGCTATAAGCCACAAAATTTTGCCACAATGTAAAGGACTGAAATATCCTTCACCCCACACTAGCTAGGGTTGGTGTTACACAACCGAAACCAACAATCTTAGAGAATTCAACTTCTCCAGCTGTGTCAAGCATTAAAGCTCTCCAATATTCAGAAAATGTATTTTACTCAGGATGTCTCAAATGCCCTCCAAAAGCTCCTTCTAAAGAAATTGCAATCACCTTCAAGAAGCTTGTAGAATAAAATATTATTTTATTTCATTAAGTGACTTTTTGATATTATTTTATTTTTAGTCACTTAAATATTAAATTAATTAAATATAAGGTTACTTTTTATATTTATTTATTTAATAACCTTATAAATAATTAATTTAATAAATTCTCCTTATTGCTCCAAATTGGGGACATGACACTTTGTCCATTTTTCCTCCTGCAATCTTTTAGCCCTGTACATCAACTTTTTTCCTTTCCCACTGCCGCTAGCATCCATCTTTTTCAAACTGAGAAAACAAGAAAGCTTGGTTTTGATATCGATTGGTATTAAATAGCTCCAATCGATGTATGGTATGGCTGGTGTGATTCGGGATCTTTTGCTTCCTTCACGTCGTACAAATGCCTTGTCCTTGTCGTACGAATGTCTTTTGCTTCCTGTTTGTATGCTACGTTGGGTACCTGTGACGGATGGAATTTGTTTTTGCCCTATACTACTTTCTCGCTGTACTCTATCCAATCTCCACACCATACCTCTTATTATCCCTTCTGTACTGCGAAAGCTATGCCGTACGTTCCATCCAAAATTATTTTGTACAGTCCAAGGTATAAATGTGAGATTTCTTTGTTGTATGGTGTAGTGAAGACCTTGCCATACGTTTGGGCTCCTTTGACCAGTCTGTATTGTGTCTTGACTTTTGTGTTCTTTCCTCCATATCGTGTACTTGCTGCTTTGTACGGTGTGCTCAAAAATTCCTTCATCACCCTTCTATTGTTGCTCAATGTCTTCTACCCTTGAATGTTGTACGATGGGCTTATGGCTTGGTGTCCGTACGCTATTTGCTTTAACCTTCCTTTGTATCGTGTGGTTGTGTCTGATGACCTGCATACCTTGATTTTATCTGATCACTGGATGTCTTGCCATACCTTGCACTTCTCTACCCAAGCAACGTTTTGTGTGATTTGCCTTTGCTGTATGGCTTGGTCTCTTATAAGGTCCTACAACTTACTCATCCGTACCCTTTGTGTGATTTTTAATTTTTTTTTCACTTTTCCCCACTTGATTGATATTTTAATTTTTGTCCATGCTTTGGTTTTTTATTTTTCCATTTTTGACTTCTTTGATTTTATTTTAATACTCCCTTCTCTCTCGTTTTTCTCCTTTTTTAATTTTTTAATTTTTTCTATTTTTTCTAACTCCATCACTTTTATATAATTTTTTGAATTTTCACTTTTCATTTTTCCATTTTCTCCTTTATTTTTAGACTTTCTCTTTTTCCCTTTTATTTCTTCTATTTTCAGCTTTTGTGTTTCTTCTCCATATTTTCTCTTCGAACCTCTTATTTCATTGCCTTTCTGAACTTTTAACTCTGATGAATAATGCCATTTGCACGTGAATGGGGACTGCCTATAGCATTCCTCTTCACAACAAGTACCCATAAATTTCAAATTAAATATTTTATCTATTAAGGGAGTGGGTCCTATACCTTTGAAGCTTTCGTCGACGTACCATTTTCTGTATTGTTGATACCACATAACATTCTCTCCATCCACCGTCAGTGGTCTGGCTAGGTTTGGCACAATTCGCCATAGTCTGTCCGTCGTCACCACCTTTGGCGTCTTCATGTTATTTTCCTTTATGTACTTTATTAGATCATCATGATATCCATCAACGGTAGAGATGAAAGTGTCTTATGTCATTATTACTACTTTGAGGCACGGTCCAACTTTTTTTGCATACGCATTCCATTCCTCATCGTCCCACCATTCCTCTTTGTCACTTTCGCTTTGTTCTCTTTCCTTCCTTTCTTTCTCAGCCTTTGCTTCTTTTTCTTTTTGGGCTTTGTTGTCTAGCTCATAGGCTATGTATCCCCTCCTTACACCTTCATATGGGGCGTGGTATTTCCAGTGACCCCACACCTGTTGCCTTTTCGTCCCAAATAGGGGGTTTGTCAAATGTTTGTGTACCCTTGGCATTGCAATGTTCTCTACTCTTTTTCTTGCAAGTCTTTCCTCCCCAAACTTTTCTCCGACGGGTGTAGTCCAGTCTTCTTCCGCCACATATTGGCTGTCCCCTGCAACCCAGTCTTGTTCTTCCATCGTTTCATCCCTTTGTACAGGCTAGTCTTCCTTTGTTGCGTATCTGAGCATGTTGATCTGAATTGGTTCTTCTCTTCTCTCCTTGTATATTTTCAAC
>VDFB02058242.1:78472179-78514097 GCA_007258455.2 Sequoia sempervirens | reverse complement strand
TTGCTTTCAAATGTCCATTTTGACTTAACTGCGATAAATTCTGCCCTTGAATTTCTTTTAATTAATATGGAATCACTGTTAGCTTGTCTTAACTGCTTTCACATGTTACTCTTTCATGTATCTCAGACCCACCAACCAACATTGTATGTTTGGTTGTTTTTCCCTGTTTTGTTCACCCACTCAGCTTCTTTTCTAGTGACATAACCCTTTCTTTAACAAGGTACATTATGGGTATTTACATCTGTCTTAGGATGATCATTACTTACATAAAAGATCATTTACTAAGTATACCTTCAGGACATGCTTAACTTTTGATATCAGCGAATGCCAAAAGTGAATGCTATGTCAATAAACATAACGTCTTATTTCCAAATGAAAGGACAGTAAAATAGAAATTAGCAGGATAATAAAAATTTATCAAAAAGGATATTGGTTATTTCATCGCAAACTTTAGTAACTTCAAAACATCACAAAGATCTTTAGAATCAAACTTAAGATCATTAATCTGCTCAATCTGCAGTTAATTAACTCTTGGAATGCTTTTACTTTACACATACATGTGGTATCTGGATATCTAAATCGTTCATTAGCTATTAAAGAGATTATCCAAAGGTAAGGGAATTTATTACTATTCTTTTCTGGAGTCTGACCATTTTTCATAATAACACATCTTGATAAATAATATAAATTATAAATTCAGATAATTTTGAGCTTCATAATTCATTTGGTTGTAGCAAAAATTTCCAAAATGTATAGGAGATGGTGAAGAATGAAAAACATTGTCAATAATGGATGGTATTAGTTATAATTACCTCATTTGAACAGGTATGCGGCCCTCCTGGAATGATGAATCATATCTCTGGCGATAAAGATCCTGACAGATCACAGGGCGAGGTATTTACTATCTTTGTTCTTTAGATATTTTGGTTCATCTGAAACATTTTCAGCATCACTTTCCCATTGTTTTGGTGTGAAAATTGAACATAGCTTTACTATGGAGGCCATTGTATGAATATTTTCTTGCATGTTTGTGCTTAACTTAAATAAGCATTAAAGCTTATAAATTAGGTCAAATGTCAAATATTAATTTATGCTCTTTGGAACTTAGGTGTCCGGACTTCTCAAGGAAGCAGGGTACACAAAGGACATGGTATACAAGTTTTGAGATAGAAGTTTTCTTTCACCTGAATAAACCTTTACAACAAGAAAGGCTTTGAGGCTGCAGTCCTGTGAATTTGTCACCAAAATTAAAGATAATCAGAAATGGAGTTCTCATTTTTCAGACTGTGATCACGTGAACTTCTCTTTCATTGAAAAACTTGAAGCTAATCAGAAAAAGCATGGCTAGCTTGCTGATATTACTTCTCTGGTTGTTTCTTTTCCTTATAATCTTATTGAAAGATACAGGAAATGAAGATATACAATATCTCATTCAGGAGAAGACAGTACTTGGCCTTCTTAGTCACAAATTATTTAAATGTTGAGTTGGCGAGAATGAGGGCTATATGGAGTGATAAAATTCTTTAAAATAAATAACAGCACGCTTTAAGACAACAGTGGTAAAACTAATATACAAGACATGCTACATTGAGTTTACGGGTAAATTCGCATTAATACAATTGCCTAGGCTTCTCTAAAATACATACATGCAATCAGAGTTATAATTAGAAGAATAGACAGTGAACACGCAAGGGAATATCATGGCTCAAGCATAGCGACAAGTAAGGTGTTCTAAGAAACATAAAAGTTTATAATGAGAAATAAAATCATGAATTTTTAGAGAGATAACAGGTTTGATGATGAAGAAAACCAATTAATGACAAATATATAGAGAAAGAACAAAATAAAGGATAATATCAAAATGTTTCAGTTATCTTATTCATGTGATAAAAGCCGTTGGCTACATCTTATTTCATGATGCAAATCCCTTTCTTGACATGGCCGATAAAAAATGTGGGTAGTAAATAACGTAGAATATATTGTGACTTGCTATACTCTTGCACTCTCAAACAAGATTCACCTTTGAAATGCGTGCGGTTATTATCTAATGGGTACTACCTTCAGAAAAATCTTGTTTCAATTCAATTTAATTTAATTTGACAATTTTCACACATCTCTAGTGTTGTAAAATGTCAGGTTCTGCTACTTATATTATTAGGATTTTGTCTGATGAGCATAATTTAGCTTCCTGTATCTATACATGTTTTGCTTCTAATTTTTCTTTGCTTTTTTCAGCGGCATAGTATTAATTATCCGTATCTCTAATTGTCTTGAATTTTTAATTGCATGGTATAATCAAATGAAGTAGTTGATGATTTGATCATTTAGAATTGACCGTTATGTTAAACCACCAAAATATTCAGATAAGGCTCACACAACTAAGTAATCCCCCAGCACTTTTAAGTATTACCTTGTGTTATGATTGCATATTCGCATTTCATTAATATTCCAACCATTAAGTTGGGTGGGAAGCAAATTGTAATAGCGGAGTTAGCGTGATCCAAATAAAAATGGTTGCATTATAAAGAGGGTTTGTTGTTTTATATTAGATACTTTGCATTTGTGCATCTTATTTATACCTTGCAGATTCTAAAATACTCTATAATAGCCCAAGGAAGGCCTCAAAAGGGCAAAAATCCGACAACGAACAAAAGTAGGCTTTAAAGAAACCAAAGCCTTCCCACCACACACCAACATGGGTATGAAGAACTAAATTATTCATCGCCAACAACACTTCAAAATATAATATGGTAGTTTTTAAAATAGGCGTTTTTATCTTGATCTTGGTTTCGAGGCATAGTTTATGTTCCTTTATAATTTTTGTATAGAAGCATGTTAAGATAAATCTCTTCGAACCTTTTCCAACAACAATTAGATTTTTCAACGCACCTGTAATTAAAAAGAATATGAATGCTTGTGCTTAAAGTGCCATCTTTCCTATAAGTGAATAGTTTGTTAAGCAAATAAGTTAATGCGACAAATGTATTGTGTTTGATTCTTGTTAGTGAAATGTGTGATATGTTAGTTTAAAGTAATGTCAGAATAATTAATTTGTTAATGCTACTAACATAATGAAATTTTATGAAATCACTTGACAAATTAGAGATGAAATTGTTGAAAATTTGGCTCCAATATTATTAAAAAAAAGGAATTGCATTCCATAATGTTGGCTCACAACCCTTTAAATACAAAATATTGTCATTATGAAATGGAAAAATGAATAGAATCAAAAATTGATATGAAAACAATTGGATGCACTATTAATTGCTTTATAATCAAAATGGATAGAGTTAAAATGATTCCATTAAAATACAATTAATTATGAGTCTAATAGCTTACATTAGATTAATAAGATTGTTTACAACTATTATTCAATAGAATGATAGATAAAATAATTTTGATATTTTGAAATAAATTTAAGAAAAAATATACATTAGAAATTCTAATCAAGCTATTTTAATTTTGCTCTCATTGGTTCATTTGTTGTCAACTAATAAAACCATGAATGCATCAATATCCTTGTCTCTAGCAAGAACTAATCAATAAAATTAAGTCTTAACCCCAAGTGTTATGAAGGGAATCAAGGAAGTGAAAAAGTAACAAAGTGGAAGGGGGTGTGAGATTCCCCACACAAGCTTATGATAATTGTAAGTTGTGGTTGTCAATGCTCTTGATAAGAGCTGTTGAGGCAAGCAATAACAAAAGATAGATTAGGCATTATGCCTTGTCATTAAACTATGATTGATTTGGAGGAATCAAAATCACTAAAAACTTAGTATGGATGTTAAATGGTATTGTAGGTATTGTAATAGAAGGAATAGCATGAGGTTTGGTCACATTGTAGAATTCTAACAATTTTGAAGAGGTCAAGTTGAATTCAAGTTAATAGTTTTAGATTATAATCATTAGAATAGATTGGAAACTTTTTTTTATTAAATATATATGAATCAATAGAAAATAATGAGAAAAAAAAGTGTTTAGAAAATATTGGAGACAATTAACTAAAATACAAAGATTGTTGCTGATATTTGGATTTAATTCTAAATTCAAGATAAAAGAAAGGGGAAAACAACCATCTAGGAAAGAATAATGTATTTTAACTCATTTGTAATTAATGGAGTCTATAAAATAGAAATTAAAAAGGAGCATTTATTTGGAGAAATAGAAAACAAAGAGAACAATTTATAATATTGTGTAGATGGATGGGTTCTTAATAAAGCAAAAAATGGTTAGTATTAAGAAAAAATATAGATTGGCGTATATTTTCATATCATGGCCAGATTATTAGCCAATTTGAGTTATGAATTCATTGCCCATATTTTGAAGATAAGATAAAAGAATGGTGGAGCATAATTGCAAGATGATCAAAATGGTATAAATTGACAATACAAGATTAAGTATGTAAAATGAAGGCATTTTCTTTTTCTTTTTGGGGAGGTAAGCTTGTTAAAAAGGAAGAGTTGAATAAATAAATGGGATTAGTTTGGAAAGACTTAAGGGCACAATAAATGAGTGAAGCATTGAATCTAAAAGAGAGGTTGTGGATGTACTTGAAAGGGTATTAAGAATAATGTGTTTTTTTAAATGGACGCTAGTGGAATGTATGTTGGAAGGATATATAAATATTTTTTATGAATTTACAAATTAAAATCAAAAGAAGCAAAAAAAAAGTAGAACAAATGATCTAGAAAAGGCAATTGTAAAAGGTCATAAGGAACAAAAAAGAAGATAATAAATATTTCATAACCCTATTAACAAAAGAAAATGAGAGATTCAAGTATTGATATTAATGTAAAATATTTCAACTATTGATTTAGAAGAGGATAATGAATTGTTAATGCAAGTGGACTAGAAAAAAGTAAGAAAAGTAGTGGCAAGTCTAGCTGTAAACAAGTTCTCAAGTCAAGATGGATATCAAACAAAGTTCTTCCACATATGATAATACAAGTGATAAAGTAATCTACAAAAGAAGTATCAATTTTTAAAGAATTGAAAAATATTTTTCCAACCTTAATCCTCTTAAACAAAGAACAAATTTCTTAGTACTTTCAAACTAATCTATTACAATTTATAAATCCTCTTAAATAAATACACAAAGGTCTTTAACACTTTCAAACCAATATATTACAATTTATAAGGTTATGGGAAGAGTAATCACAAATAGATTGAAAAATTATTACACATGATCATTTTAAGAATATAAATTCTTGTGTGTGGAAGACAAATATTAGATTGAATCTTGTTAGCTCTTGAAACTATTTATTGAATCCACAATATTGCTAAAGAAGGAAGGATGGTAAAGTTCGATATGAACAAATTTATGATAGAATAATCTGAAAATATTTATCAACTATTAAATAAATTTAGCATTACACAAGATTGGGTATCATAAATTGGAAGTTACACAAATTCCTACATTTAAAGCCATTGTTAATAACTTGCTAATTGGATATTTGCATGTAGCATGGTGTTTGAGACAAGAAGACCTAATGTCTCCATGCTTGCTTTCAATGCACCAAAGGGTTTAAGGGATGGAGATCCTCTCTCTAACTATTCATTGTACTTGTAGAAGCTTTAGGAATAAAAGATAAGCAATGGGCAATAAAATGAATATTAAAAGGTCTATACATAATTGTCTCAATTACTTTAATATATCAATTTTATTTACTTTAGATATTCTTATGGTAGAGGCTCCAACCATTTAGGAAGCCTAATTTTAACAAAAAAAAAATTGGACATTTATGAAACTAATATAGGACATGAAATTAGTAGAGAGAAGTGAGTTTTTCTTTAATTTTACTCATTGAATTAATTAAAAAATTGCATGATTTTGGAATTAAATTTTTTTGAGCTACCAAGTATCTACGTTAGAATGCCCATGATGGAGGAAAGCATGTATGAGAATTTAAAAGGGGTGGTTGACCATATTCAAGTCAATTGAAAACATAGACAGGAAAATGTGCTACATGTCTACAAACAATTTCAATATATTTGATATATTTATTCTAAGCACCAAGTAATATACTTGAAGCTATCACAAGATTACCCAAAAAAAAGTTGTCCATGGGGACAAGGGGAAAGTGAAATTTCCTTAATAGCCTGGAAAATATTATAAATTTAGCTTAGGATTAAAGATGGTATGGAGGGATAAACCTATTACATACAAGATAGTATAGAGGGTATATAAAGAAAAAGAATTTGGAATGGAATAAGATGGTCAAAGGGAAATATTTGGGTAGCCAAAGAGTTAAAAGGATCTTTTATAGTGTTGGTATGGTTGAGGGACACTCACATGCTTTTGAAACTAGTTGAATCCTACATGTATATTTTCTATGATTTATCTTAGCACACAACTTTTGAGCAATAACATTCTTACATGCAACTTTGTACGTGTTCAATTGTTCAAGCAACTTTGAGTATTGAGACAAAAGTGCCTATATAACCTTGCTTTGTATTTGTACTAAGTGAGGGGAGTTGATAGAATATTAATAAAAATGATTCAAGTAAATGTAGTCATCTAGCCAATATAATGGATGTATGTTTGTTTGCTAAGAATAGTTTTCTATGTTATAGTTACATTTAAGCTTTAAGTCATTGTTATATGTATTTGTTCTTATGTTTAGTATATGAGTTTAGACAAGGTAATGAACTCTTCTCACACTTCAAGTGAGACTTGTGACTATAAGATAATGTGCATAAGCTACAAGGATGGATAAACCATAATACATGTGTACATCTTATAGTCAAAAGTAGAGTGGTTAACATTTTGGTTCTATTGTTGGGATTCTCCTTAAGACTGTTGTATTTAAAAAAATGTCTTGACAAATTGCACATAATTATATCTACCAAAATGTTCACTTGTAGTTAATTTCCTAGACATTTGATTTGATCATTTAGCCAAAGCATTCAAATATGATATCGACCTTCTTGTTGGTCGAAGAAGTTGAGGAATTTTTTTTACTCATTTATGTCATATTATTTAAAGAAACCACTTTGGATAAAGATATTAGTAGAAGAGTGTGTTGAAGCTCTTCTTGTGTAGTAGTCCCTTTAGCACACTATGAAGTGCATGGTCAAAGGCTTGGGTTGTTCATGGATAAGAGTGCAAAGATGATATCAATAGTACCAAGTGTAGTAAAACATTGAGAAAATTATAAGACAATGAAAGAAGCTATGTTAGCAAAAGTGATGGAAAAGGAGCCTAGGAAGACACGCCATGCACAAATGAGATCATACAAATGTGAAAGTATTGATAGTGAAGATCATGTGAAATTGTTATTTGAAAATGGATATGAAAAATCCTATTAGAAATTGGCATGATGTTGAATGGAATGGCATTGCATATATTAGAAGTTTACATTCCTAAACTCGAGTATACACATTCAAATGATGAAGAACCAATTTTTTCCCAAGACCACTGCTTCATGTGGAATTAATTCATAAAAAATTAACCCTTAGTGAGTGTGAAGAAGCAAGCGATTTGTAGCATATACATTGCAATGAAAATTTGAAGAGGCATTTGAACCTTCAAGTGATAAAAAAGTTGTCATATTATTTTCAACACCATTTCCAATTTTAAAAAACTTTCTCATACTACTTTGCAAGTGAAGACAAGGATTACACAAGCCTCATCAAAAACCATATTATCATTTACAAGCATGAGATCACTATGATAAAGCCCTATATAGGAGATGAAGATGCATTCAAGCATTGGAAAATCTACAAAACTACTTGGAGAGTTAAGCACATCAATGATGATTATAATTTAGTTCTTTGTAGCCACTCTTATTATAAGAGAACAATATTGGTACTCAAGCTTTAACAAACAGGACACTAAAACAGACTTGGGTGACGTTAAGAAAAAATTCATGCATTGCACTTAGAGATGCTCTAGATGTTGCATTGAACTTAGAGATGCTCTAGATGTTGCATTGAACTTAGAGATACTTGATGAAACTTCATATGCAATAATTCTTGAATTTGAAGCACAACTAGTAAAAATGTCCATAAATTTAAATCAAATTTGATACATAGGGTGCAAAAGTGAAGGAAACACTGCTATTGAATAACTAGTGATAATATTTTGAGAAACAAGAGTTGCACCATTTCTTTAACTCCCACATATCCCATAATGTGTAATATGTCATGACAAAATATAATACTATCTTGTGCACTAAATTCCAAATTTTCTAGTTTGTAACCCATTACACCAACTCTTGTAGAGTGGTGCAATCACTACAAGAATGACATGGGAAATTAGTTATGACAATAATTTTCCAACCTACACATACTCAAAACCAAGTTTATGTTATGCAAAATCAAAATCAAGGGTATAACTTGGGTTGTTAAAAATTAAGGATAATAGGGTTAAGGCTAGGGTCAATATGGGTGTGGTGTTGGAGTCCAACTTTATAGGCCTCAAATTTTGTAGATTTGAATATGTTTGCCCATGTGTTAAGTCAAATTTGTGTAAACCTACTTTTTATAACTGATATAAGAAAATATAAGTGGGTTTTCCATTTTTCAAAAATTTTCCCAAGTCTATCCAGTGATGTCCCCTATATGTTCATCATGTTGAAGTTGTAAGGCCATTTCCTTAAGGTTGTGATTTGTTAGAGTTTCAAAATTTTAGGGATTTTCGTCCCAATATGTGATCCTTGCCATATCTACTTCCCCTTGTATACCAAGTTATCAACCTTCATCCTCTTCACATACCCTTCCTATTGATCCCAACATCCTACTTGAACCTTGTAATTTTTTTTTGTATGAAATCTATTGACCTATTGGTTTGTTGGGGATGTCTTTCCATCCATCTCAAGTTTGAAGGGATGAGTTTTTCCTTAGAAAAATCTTGCATTAATACGTTGTTGGACTTGGTCATCAATTGGTACTTGTTCCCTTGCACCTTCAACCGTCAATCCCTAGTCCTTTCCTTTGTAGCTTTTCCCTTTTCTTTTTGTTAAGCCTTTGGATTTTCCCATCTCTGAGTACAATTTCCTTCCAACCCTCACCATTTTGATCCTTTTCCAATTACAAATTTCTCAAGTGTTTTGACTATGATTCCTTGATGTTGATGTCACCGTTCCATTAGAGTTATTTGTTGATCCATGCCTATTGATGCTATCATGACATAATCTTCCAATACTATTGATATCATCCTTTTTAGAGTTACATGATGATTGTTAGTAGGTCAAGGGATACAATAGAACCTATCACAAGCTATCGCAAAAGACTTGTAGTATTAGGGAAAGATATTAGATACCTCTAGGAGTCATGTTCCTTCAAGGGAATGAATGTATATGCAATATAAATTATATGCAGAAGAGATAGGATAACAGATAGAGATATAATACATGAGCAGAGACTAAGACATACCTTTTGTACATGGTTATGATATAATATAAAGGATTTATATGGAGTATATATATGTGTGTGTAATTAATGTATAAATGTTTCTTTAGATGTTGACATGATGCATGTTAAGTATTCCTTCTAGAATCTTACCCCATATTCTTGTTTCTCTTACCGTATCCTCTAGGGTATAAACGGACTACATAAGAAGTATTGGGGAACATATCTTTGGATTGTACGTCCTCATTTCTCTTGCTAAAATTGGTTCCATTGTTGGGACCTTGGAGAGAATAGTAAAGAAATTAGAAGTATAAAAAGGGAAAAGGAGGAAAGTTGACAAGAAATTAAATTATGTCAGACCCTAAGGGCCACCTCTGTGAGAGGGGGGTAGGCCATTAGGAGATGATGAATAGAAAGGGGGGAGGGATCTGAGAGATCCCTAAAAAGATCCAATTGTTCAAGATTTTCTTTCAAAATTAAGATATACATATAGAAAGAAGAATAAAGGTCTGGACCGAGAAAACATATGGGAATAGGAGAAAAGAAAAGAAAAAGAGAGATACTTGAAATCATTAAATTAGGGATGGAAATGAACGTAGAAGAAAGGATGCTAAATAAAATTTAGGAAAGAGAAGAAAGGTATCGTAAAAGAGAAATAGAAAAGAGAGAGAAGGAGCAAGCTAGCAAAATGGAGGAAGAAATTTTAAAGAAAAGAGGGGAGTGTGCCAAGAAGGGTGTTGCTAAGTGCGCCAATGTGGGTGCAACAAATAATATAAAAGAAAGAAGAAAGGAAATAGAATCCAAGAATACCACAAAGGAGGAGAATGGAGAAGCTATGAAAACTAATCTTAATCCTAAGAATTTGTTAACTAAGCATGAATCAACACCGATTAATAATGAAGAGACACATTTGAAAATGAAGAGTTATGAAGAACAAACATCACCCTCAGACCAGGAGTCACCACTTATGTTGGATATAACACATATAGATAAAAAAGGAGAAGCAAGAGGTAGGAAAACATAATTGTGGACAACTTACACAGTGAATTGGGGTATTTTGGAAAGTAATTATCAACCTATTGAGTGGAGAATTACAAAAGAACAAAGTGATTTTGGAAAGTTAGAAAGTGACATCAAGACTAGTTCCATCTTTAGTAGTCAAAGAAGCAATACCACAAGTCAAGAAGATAATTCCTCAGAGGAAGATGAAATGGGAACAATGAGGAAGATGCCTATCTTTGAAAAGGATACCAATAATGTCGTAGAACACATTTTCTTATTGGAAACAATGTGGAAAAGCCAAAATGAGCATCGTGAAAGCACTAAACTATTCAACTTCATCGGTCCCCTAAGAGATGAACCATTAAACTAGTACCGTAAATCATATCCACAAAATAGTAAGACCTAGGATGAGGTGAAGCAAACATTTTTAGAGAATTTTGATAGTTCAAAACTCCCTATAGAAGGAGTACGTAAGTTAAGGGAATTATCACAACGAGAAGATGAATTTATTCTAGAATTTGATAGGAGGTTCAAGAAAGTAACCCGTAGGTTAGAAGAACCATTAAATGATAAAAAGAAGAGAGAGTGGTTCCTCTCCATAGTAACCCCATAACTCATAATAGCTTTAGATGGCAAATACTTTTCCTCATACTCATAATTAGTCACATTAGCTTGTCAAATAGAAGCCTAGTCATGGTAGAAAGAAGAGAAATAAAAAGAAAATAAGAAGATAGAATAGTTACAACTAGAAATGGATCAGTTATGACTAAGAACTCATGAAATAGGAGATAGGACCACATAGGCCTAGTATATGGTGCTCATATTGTAGGAGAGAAGGTCATATGTGGAACAAATGTCCAAAATAAATTGGAGAGAAAAATGTAAACACATTAAGGGTGGACCTCTGCATGGTTAGAAAACCAAACTCACTATATTGTGGCATCTATAGAGAATTGGATGACCATGAGGTAGCATATTTCTTGTCACATAGATTTCGGGTGAAAGAAGAACCAAAATATGATAGGGAAATGGCTTATGTAAAGGGATTGGCGAAAGGACCATTGTATGCCCATGATCATGGGTATAGGGTTCTGCCATGGCATCAAAACCAAAGAAATGCCAATGTTATTCAAATTTTGAAATCATACAATGATAATGGCCCATTTCGGGGAGGAAGAGGCTATGGCCGAGGACAAGGAAGAAGAGAAAATTCCACCTACTTCAATTGCAAAAAGCCCAAACATTTTTCCATGGAATGTTGGGGTGAAAGGAGAAAACAGTGTGGATTATGTGGTCAAGAGGACCATGAAACTTTTAACTATGAAAAGGCATGCCAACATTATAAGAATACACAACCGCAAGGTCAAAGCGATAAACAACATGACTCAAATTCAACTAGGTAAAAGGTTCCTCCGCAAAGTACCTAAGAACCCTACGAAAGAAACAAGAAGGTGTCACAAGGCTGAAAAAGATAAGGGATACACTACAAAGGAGAGTAGTACTGAAGAGGAATACTGCACAAAGTATAAGCCTAATAAAAAGGGTAAGGCAGTAGTAATGACTAAATAGGGTATCGATACTAGAAGGACAAATGTGGTAACCACAGAGGAGGAAAGCTTTGGAGAAGAAGTATTCCACCCTAATAAAGAGAAACATGATCAAATAGTAGAACAAATCAAGAGAATACTGGCATAAGAACAAGAAAAGGAGAGATAAAAAAATAGCTACTTTTCATAATAGGAGGTGAAAGCACTCAAAAAACTTGCACAAATGGTGGGACAACATGATTTACTTACAAAATTAAAACAATTTTGCAAGTACTAAAATAAAAAGAACATTCTGCAAGTCTGAATATTGGGAAAACACTAGAAGACTAGACCTATAATGATTGATCTTTGCATTCATCACAAAATATCCCTAAGTTGATGGTTGACTTAGGATAAAATGTAAATTTTAATCTAAAGAGAATCTAGGAGTATCTGGAAAACCAGCACTACAGCCCACACCATACAATATTAGCTTAGCCAATAGTACTAGGATGAAGACCCTAGGCACTTGGAGGAATGTAGAAGTCAATGTGAAAGGGATAAAATAGATGGTAGACTTTGAAGTGGTTACAATGAAGGAAACTTTTGATTCGTTTGATGTATTTTTGGGATTACGATGGTTTGTGGATACTCGGGGAGTAATGGATGTCAAGAAGGAAGAGATCTCATTTGCGGATAGCAAAAGAGTTGTCCACATTCTCTTGGGTAGAAAGAAAGAAGAGTCTTACGTAGAGAAAGTCAATGCAGAAGATTATGAGGATAATGATAGGACTATAGACACCATAACTGTACTTACCTACAACTAAAACCTTAGAGGATTCCATTTCCAAAGGAGAGATTGAAATAAATGATACTGAGGGGAGCACCAATAGTGAGACCATACTAGAGGCATGAATGCAAGATGAATAGGATGTGTATTCTCATAGAATATTTGGTTCCCAAAGAGTATTTATGATAAGAAAAACACTAGCAGAAGAAGGCAATGTAGCGTAGGACATGTGTGGTACCGCAAGAGGTGATAAGGAGGATAATAATGAAGTTTCTTGGAAGGTCTATCATATTGCAAAATAAATTTCTCATATTAATTCACATAAGTACTTTGGAGTGGGAGAGTTGTTGTCTTATATAGAATAAATAGAGAAAATCTTCTCCAATAATGCACATAGGCTAGACATTTTACTGCATACTCTTACCTACACTGTTACATGCTAGTACCACATGCATAAACAAACTATCACAAAATGGGAAGCCTTTAAAACTCTGATCAAAGCAATATTTCTACTGAAATTCAAGGAATATGAAGATATACCTATTTACGAAGGGGATATCCTACCCCAACACCATTTACACATGTGCATATACTTATGGGAAGAAAGATACAAATATGACGATTGATTATACATTCAACTATTCTAATGGACACTTAACCCAGCGGCCAAAACTTGGTATATTGACCAAGAGAGATGGGAAGAGACAAGAACATGGGATGAAGTAACAAAAGATTTCCTCTACACCTTCTCTTTTTCTAGTGACAACCCTTAGATTCATACTGCACTACTTTGTATGAAGGAAATCATATTCAATATAGTAGAAGATAAGAAAATAGTAATACTGTAACCTTCTTCCACACCACCCACAAAAGAAGGGGTATATGAGGACACTAGTTGGTCGGATTGGGAAGTTACCAATTAAGAGAAACATTGTTGTGCAGTACAGAATGATGAAGAAGAACAAACCCCAAAAATAAAAATAGAACAAGGAGAGAGAAATAGAACCCACCACACCCAAACAAAAATACTACAATGAACCTTGCAAACTGAAGGAGACAAACATTGTGGTAGAAGGGGTTCCTAAAATGGAAATAATAGGGGACTATTAGGATGAAAAGGTAGTAGCACAAACAATAGAAACCCTATTATAATTCCAAGATTTATTCCCCAGAAATTTTACAAAAATGAAAGGAATTAAGGAGGTAGGAATGATGGAAATCAAACATAAAGAAGGTGCTAAAATAGTTCAGAAAAGGCCTTATAGATTAAATCCAAATATGAAAAGAAATTTAAAAACAAAGATAAACAAGATGTTAGTTGTCAGAATCATCAAACTGGTAGAAGATGTTGACTGGATAAGTCTCATGGTGATATGGATCAAGAAAATAAGAGAGATAAGGGTGTGTGTAGACTTTTGGGAATTGAATAAAGCATGTTTGCATGATCCATTTCCAACTCCCTCTTCACTGAAGAAATATTAGAATAAATATCTGGAAGAGAGATATATTCATTTACCGATGGGTTATTTGGAAACCATCAAGTTAAGATTAGGGAGGAGGATTAACCAAAGACTACTTTTACTATTGAATGGGGTTCTTATATGTATACATTGATGCCTTTTGGCTTGAAGAACACTCCTGCGGTATTGAGTAGAACAATGATTAACACTTTTAAAGACTTCATCCATGATTTTCTAGAAGTATACTTGGATGATTGGACTATTTATGGGTTGGTGAAAGATCATGTCCAAGTCCTCTACATGATGTTAAATAGGTGTAGAAGTATGCAAATATCTCTAAACCTAAAGAAATGTACCTTGCAATACCTTTTGGGACTTTATTAGGCCACATTATATGCAAAAACGGTTAATGGTGGACCCTATGAAAGTTTCCTTGATCCTAAACTTACTACCACCAAAGAATGCACCAGAAGCAAAGACATTTTTGGGCTACATCAAATACCATAGGAAATTCATAAGGGGATATGTCAACATTTTTGTGCCACTAGAAGAACTCTTGAAGAAGAAGAAAGGCAGAAACATTGAATAGAATGATGAATCCCAAATAGCCTTTGACACCCTAAAGCAGAAAATTGTCGAAGCACCAATCAAATATTTCTGGATTGGAATAATCCTTTCCATGTTCATTTAGATGCTTCTGGTATAGCCATAAGGGTAGTTCTCACATAACCCAAGGGAAATAAGGACCATCCTATAGCTTTTGCTAGCCAAAAGTTGTATGTCACAGAAAAGAACTATACCACTACAAAAAGGGAAGCACTAGTTGTGGTATATGCATTGCAAAAATACAAGCATTACTTACTGTTAACAAATATTTAACTAGCTCCCTTCGGGTGTATTTTTCCTCTATGCATCGGCCCGCGCTTTGCAGAGTCAACTTTGCCTTTTATCAAGGTTTTGCTCTGTCGCTCCACATGTCTACTCTTCGCAACTCTGAGTCTCGGCATTCCTTTCGCATCCCAACAAGCTCCGCTATGCTTCCACATGTTGCAGCTACGGGTTTCTTTTGGTCATGTTTTCTTGTTGTCTCATCGGCCTCCGAAAGGCTACCATGAATCCCTCATTCCTAAAAGGTTTTGGCGGGCACCACGGTTGTTGTCTGTAGTGTATACTTGCTACTTGTTTTCCATTCGCACATCTTTTAACGCGGAGATGGAGTAGCATCCGCGGGCAGCAAAATGCTGCCACACATCTCTATTGCGCCTAGCTGACAATCGTTCCCTCCGTTGTTAGTGAAGGCTCCACTCATTTGACACGTGTAGCTTTAACGCAAGTCCTCAGCGGCGAGGGGAGAGAGGTTCATACGGGCAGCGAAAGGCTGCCACGTGCCTAACTAGCGGATCTCATATTCGGGCAATGGACCAGATGAACCGAATAATGTTATTGGTCATTGCATTTCATAATCATTCGCACAAGGGGGTGACACTTGTCTGATTGGGCCTTTCCGGGACCACCGTCATCATTTGCAGAAGATGCCCCTGTGCTTGGAATGACTAGATGCTTTGTTCCAGATCGATTATGTTGTAACGGCCTTAGGAATATTCTGTTTTAGGCATCATTGTCGGGGATTGCGAAATCTTTTCTGTTACTGCTCTCTGAAGCGGTGGGAGGTTTTCCTGCTATAAATACTTTCTCTGTTATGAGAAATGGGTCCGGAATTGGAGGAAAACACAGGTTTTAGTTAAAGACACTAGGCCTTTATTGTTGTTTTATTTGATTGCAAAAACTCTCAGACTGTGCCAATTGTTCGGCCTTTCTATTTTCCATGCTATTTGATCAAACTGTAAATTGTGTTTTTTATTGTCTGGACAATTCATTTAAGAAGATCTATATATATTGATGCAAGTTTGCTTACCTAGATCATGTCTGATGACTCTTCTTGATAGTAGGAATGTATGCAATGTTATTTTATGTCAATAAATGAATTTTCTTTGCTATCATCTTGAGTCTCTGATGTTCTGGAACATTACAACACCATTCAGGCCCTTAGATCTATGATTTATCATGCCTATCATTAAGTCTTGGCGCATCTCCTTAGGTTAGACTTCATTTTATTATATTTGCTTCCTTTTCCCTTTCTAAACCCCCAATATAGAAGAAGTTGGCTTGTCTAAAAATCTGGAGGTTACTCAGTTTAGCGCAAAAGGTCCCCCTTAAACTGAGTTTCCCATAAGGCACTGTTACCTTGTCAAATTTTGGCGTCAACAGTTTGTTCCTTTTTCTGGCACGCCCGGTGGGACTGAACTTAAATGAAATTGCATTTTAGAAGGGTGTATGAGCCATCGGCCTGTAACTAGATCTCAAACCGCAGGAAACCCTAGTTTACTAGTACCTCCACTAGGGACAATCCAAGTCGCAAATCAGCTGGTAGCTGTTCCATTCCCATCGCCCATTCCTCTCACCATGTTGTCAGCCACCAATAGAAATTACGTGGCATGGGACGCTGGAAGTCCCCTGGTAGCCTCAGTAGCACCCGCTGTTTGGGCGCTATCCTAGTTTCAGCCATGAAAGCTATACCGAAGTTTAATGGAGACAACTCAAGAACACCAGTAGAACATTTGCAGGATGTGGCAGACGTATGTCTGGTACATGGGATTACAGCACAGAATGTAGACCTAAGGCTTCTCGCCACGTCTTTTAAAGGCAAGGCATTGGATTGGTACCAAACACTGACACCTAATTCAATTCACACTTGGGACGAGCTCGGAGATCCATTCTATGAGAGGTTCTCGAATGACAGAGATCGTTCTTCATTGTATTATCAACTATCTGTCACAAAACGAGCCCCCCAGGAGGCTCTAGCGGACTTTTATGCCCAATTTCACACAAATTGGCAGAGGATTCATGTTACCATATGCCCGACTCCTGAGTTGGAATTTATATTTTATCTAAAGTCCATCAATTCCAACATTTCTTTGATGATCAAGTCTTTGGGAGGAGCTACTCTACCATATGCTTATGGTATCGATATCAAAGCCGAGAATCATTTAATAGACTGCATAAAATTGCCTCCTTGACCTATTATGCCGATATTTCCTAAAATACCAATCTCCGCGCAAGAGGTCACGTCAACTAGCGCGCCCAAAAATGCCCAGTCAATGTACACATATGTGGCAAGCCCACAAAATGTGGCCTCTACATCAGGTTCTTCCAAAGATGAGATGAGCAACCTCAAAGAGATGTTGCAAACCATGGAAAATGATATAACCACTCTTAAGAGGAACCAATCAACACCTCTGAAGCCTGCATATCAAAACTATCAAGGCAGACGGTCTTCTTATCAATAGAATCAATACCAGGGCGCACCTTGCACTAATCCACCAGCCCCGACTACAAACCAAATAGTGTTGGTGCCTACTTCGCTAACGAGCGCTTCGCCAAGCTCGAGTAGGGAATTGATCGTAGGACAGAACAACCTTATTGATGATACCAATCTGTGGTGCTTCCCTTGCAGCGATGCGCATATGCCCTGGAACTGTCCACGTGGCAACTTACAACAAAAGGTGGCGGAGCAACGTAGTCAAGGTGTGGCAATAGAACATGGAGGTTATATGTATGCTTCACCACAAATGGAGAGTGCGGTTCTTACTACCTAAATGCAAGGAATGTCTTTAGAACAAGAGTCTGATATTGTTCCTGATCACGCGCTTTTCTACTGGATGGAGGAGGAAGAAATGGTGTTTGCTAATGGCGCGTTCATATCCAAAACACCACAAGTGCAATCTAATTATAACACAAACTCAAAGAGAAGATTCACCAACGATTCAGTTGTTCCCCATCCAGCCAGCCCGCAACCCAAGGGTGTTTCTGATCAGATTCTTGGTACTTCAACCATCCCATCACCATCTCAACCACGGAAGGAAATTATTATAGCAAGAACCAAGGAGCAGAAACCTCCAAGTTTGTCACCTTTTAATGTGGTAGAGCAATTGAAGAAATCATCCGCTAATGTGTCCCTATGGGGCATTCTAGCTATCCCAGAACAAAAGATGCTATTACAGAAGGCACTTCAAGAAGAGTTCAACCTGGCACCAATAGAGCCGTTTGCCAGTACAGAGGTTGTTTATCAAATACTGCAAGCTAAAGTCCTTACAAACAATACAAAAGAATCTGCTGCCAAGGATAGGAATAAGTTAAAACCTCAACCCTTCTTTTTGACTCTCATCATAGGAAATAAGTTATTGCACAATGCTATGATTGATTTTGGCGCTAGTACCACGGTTATGCCTAAACAGATAGTTGAAGATTTAGGACTTAGCTACAAACCTATGAAAAGAGGGGTAATGTAGCTTGATGGGAACAAAGTTGAAACCGTAGGTGTCATCGAAGCACTTCCTTTAACTCTATTCGCTTTCCCTAGTATCACAGTGTCGTAAGACACTGTGATCATAGATGTTCCTCCTATGTTTGGTCTCTGTCTATCCTGAGAATTTACTTCAAAGGTGGGTGGATAATTGTCCTTGGATTGGTCACATCTGATACTCAGGACCAAACACAGAGCAAAAATGAAGATAGAATTAGAGGCTTTACATTCTGAACATGTAGTAGATGAAGCCTTGATCAATTTTGAAGCCACACATACCTCTATCACCAAGCAAGAAATGTATTGCGTTGAATTACTAGAGGAAGAAAGGGTGAGCAAAAACCAGAATGACAAAGAAGATGTTGTTTTGAGTGAACACATGGACAATGATCCTTTCATAAATTATCATTCTACAGGATTAGGAACCTATGTAATTTCTGACGAAGACTGAGTGCTTCCGAAGGTCGTCAAAGAGTCCAAAGGTAGCCAAGCAAATGAGCTTTGGACATTGTACTTTGATGGAGCAAGAAGAAAAGTGGGTGCTAGAGCATGGATATATCTAATATCCCCACAAAATGAAAAATTGTTGAGGTCTTTCCACTTTCATTTCGCCTGTTCAAACAATGAGTCTGAATATGAAGTATTGGTTCAAGGTTTAAGCCTAGCGGAACAAATGGGCATAAAGCAATTAATGGTGTTCGGAGATTCCGAACTTGTAGTCAACCAAGTTTGAGGAATTTCCGCAGCAAGGAATGTTCGCATGAGATCCTATTGACACCGAGTCTGGGACCTGATTGATGGTTTTGAAGCTTTCAACATCAAGACTATTCCCCGAGGTCAAAATAGCAATGCAGATCACATGATCATGATTGGTGCTTAGTTTGATCCTGTCTCTAACCTTCTTCATAATAAACATTCAGTACGAGTACTAGTCTGACCAGCGATCCCTGACAATGATCAAAGTTGGCAATTTTTTGAAAGCGATGAACACATCGCCTCATTTATCCAGCACTCAGGGGAGTTCGCCGATCAGCTTCAGCCAAAGATTGTCGAAGCTTATGAAGTACAAATTATGCAGCTCAAATCTAATAAACTTCCGAAAGGATTGGTTACTTGAAAAAAAAATTGATTGTGATGATGCCCGAAATGATAAACGAAAGTTTGTAGTGGAAAAAAGTGACTATGTGGACCTTCGGGTCTCCGATGGTAGGAATCTCTGAGTCGGGAAAAATGTCCCGCATCATGATAAAGAAATATCATCAGTTTCTACAAAAAATATGGAGTAGTGGCAAACTCCTATGATGATCTGGAGGGATATGATCCTGATATCATTCAGCACACTATTGAGCTAATAGAAGGTGCAAAACTAATCCGACAGAAATAGAGGCCAGTCAACCCTAAAATTGAAGTGCTAATGGTGCAAGAGCTAACTAAGCTCATTGAGTCGCGCATTGTCTTCCCAATCAAGCATAGTACTTGGGTATCAAATATGGTCCCAGTCTAAAAGAAGAATGGAGATATATGTTTGTGTGTGGACTTTTGAGACCTAAACAGAGCATCTCTAAAAGACTACTATCCGCTGCCTTCTATGGAGTCAATATTACAAACGGTTGCAGGATCTAAAATGTTTTCTCTGTTGGACACTTTCTTCGACTACAATCAGATATGAGTTAAAGAAGAGGATCAGCACATTACTACGTTCACCACAAAGTGGGGAACATTTGCATATGCTAAAATGCCTTTTGGTTTATCCAATGCAGGGGCAACATTCCAGCAGGCTATGGACATCGCATTCAACGAACTAATCAATAAGTTTATTCTAATTTATTTGGATGATCTTACTATGTTCTCTAAATCTAAGGATGATCATTTTGATCACTTAGAATTAGTTTTTCAAAAGTGCCAAGAGTTTAGAGTTTCCCTAAATCCGAAGAAATGCGTATTCGGAGTACCGCAAGGCAAGTTGTTAGGACATGTGTCTAAGGAAGGGGTTTCAATTGACCCTGAATGAGTGAAGGCTATCAAGGAACTTCCCCTTCTGGTGAATAAGAAAGGTGTTCAGTCTTTCCTGGGAAAAGTAAATTTTGTCAGCAAGTTTATTTCCGATTTCATGAGAATAATTAGGCTAATCACCCTGATGCTAAAGAAAGATCATACCTTCAAGTGGACAACTGAAGCTCAGGAAGCCTTTGAAAAAGTCAAGGAAGCTATTTCCACAACTCTGATACTGGTTAATCCAGATCAATCCAAGGATTTTATAATGTATGCATTCAGTAGCAAGTCTAGTATTGCTACTGTCCTAACCCAAAAAGATGACAAAGAAAAGGGGGAACATCTAGTAGCGTTCTATTCCCGAACCTTAAAGGAATATGAGACGAATTATAATTTTGTCAAAAGGCAAGCCTTTGCAATAGTTAAGAGACTTAAAAATTTCCGCCATCTAATCTCCTGCAACAAGGTGCTTGTGTATGTCGCACATCCCAGTGTGCGTGAATATATCATGGAAGGGGAGATCACAGAAAAAAGGGATAATTGGATCACCAAGATCCTTGAATATGACATTGAAGTCAAGCCTACTAAAACTATTAAAGGAAGAGGACTTTGCGATTACATGGCACATAACGAAGAGGTACCTGTCGTAGAGGAGCAACTAGAGCTCGTCTTGATAAATGAACTAGGATCGGAGGGTTGCTGGCTAACTGATAGAATGAGGTTCATGCAAACCGGAAAGTATCAACCAGGTCTTTCATCCCAAAAAAGGAGATATTACCGGCTGCAAAATTGCGGATATACGCTAGTAGAGGGAGTCCTTTTCAAAAGGAATTTCAATGGTGTTCTACTACGATGCATTACTTCGGAACAAGCGAAGAGGATCCTCGACGCATTCCACAACAGCACTGCGGGCGGATATTTCTCTGCTAAGACCACTGCCATTAAAATCACGTGTGTTGGCTATTATTGGCCTACACTTTTTAATGACTACCACTCTTTGGTAAAGTTTTGCAAAAAATGCCAGTTCTTTATTGACAGAAGGAAAAATTCCACAATTCCCCTTAAACCCGTAGTGGTAGATGAACCGTTTGCACAATGGGGCCTGGACTTCATCAGAATGATTAACTCGGCTTCCAGTGTCGGATACAAGTGGATTCTGGCCACCACGGATTACTTCACAAGATGGACAGACGTTGTTCCGCTTAAGAGCGCAACAGAAACAGAGATTGTAGATTTCTTCGAAGAATTGGTAACAAGGTTCGGTCCTCCGAAGACTATCATTTCAGATAATTCCAGAGCTTTCCTAGGCACAAAGGTGTGTCACTTTGCATTAACGAATGGAATATTCCTCAAAACATCATCAAATTATTACCCATAGGGAAACGGCCTAGCAGAGTCAACAAACAAGAGCCTGGTCTAGCTCCTTAAAAGAATTGGTTCGGAACACTAGAGAGGATGGCATAAAAACCTCTGAGAAGCGCTCTGGGCAAACCATATAACTCCTAAGCAAGTCCTTAAGACTTCACCTTATGAGTTGGTATACGGGAAAGATGCGCTGTTACCTATATCTATGGAGATTTTGGCACTCCAATTGTTGAAATCTTTCGAGATAGAACAAAATGGCGCCATAGAAGTTCGGCTTACCAAACTGTTAGAAGTACAAGAAAAAAGGGAGAATTCCCTAATAGCCATGACAAACCGTCAACAAGTGGTCAAGTGATGGTTTGACAAGAAGGCTTCCGACCAAGGTCTAAAATGCGGAGACTTAGTGCTAAAGTATGATCAAATGGCCGCTAAGCCAGGTCAACATGGTAAATATGATAGCCTATGGGAGGAACCCTTCAAAATCATTCAGTGCAAAGAACATAACACTTTTGAGATGGAAAATATGGAACAGGATCCCTTAGGAATCTTGGTTAATGGGATTCATCTTAAGTTGTTCCATTAGGTGTTGAGTTCTATTTTGTACATATGTGAATAGTGCTTTTTTTTAATTTTCCTTTCTTTGGCCGGTCTTTTTCGAAATTAGTTTGTGCTTCTACGGAATTAACCCATTATTACGGAGGGTGGAATACTAGGATTGCTTTACACAAAACACACCCATGTGCGGAGAAATACAAAATGAAAGTAAAGAGCCAATAAAACTGAAATACATAATGAAGGAAAAACATGGATTTTTCTTTAAAAAGATATATATCTATTTATATATATTCTTTACATTGCAAAAATGGCTGGGAAGCCATAATCCAAAAAATTACAAGTATTTGAGCTATTATATATGCAATATGATAGCCTTTTTCCAGGGTTATATACAAACTATTAGGCAAGTAGTCTAAGCAGCAACGGGAAACAGAGTAAATAGGGAGATATTTTTTGGAAGCAATAAGGGTTTTCATCCAATGGCATGAGAGGCAGAAATTGACGCATCAACAACATCATCCACCTCTTCCTCGTCAGCAGGTTCTTCGGTAGCACTGAAAGCATCATTCGGTACAACCGCCATTGGCGGGGGAAATACCAGGTTCCTGAAATCAATATACCAATCTACGTCGTAGAAGGGTATTACGTTGTAGCTACGGAACAAGAAATGTAAGGCCTGGGTAACCCTCTATTGATGCTCATCGCATGTCTGAAGGTGGAATCCGCTGAAAAACGACAGCCAAATGACTACAGCTTCTTCCTCGATAAAGTGACAGAGGTCGCTGGCTGACAGTATACCTACTCCATAGGCGGCATGAGCAACAACCTCGCCAAGGCCATTCAAGTACTTTTTGGGAAACATTTCTTTAACAAGTTTTAGGATAAGAGGTCAGGGGACGTTGATGTCTAGCATGGATGCCACAAAGTGAGAACATATATCAGTGTTCACCCAATACTTATCCTCATACTCTATGCAGTCTTTACCTAGAACTCACTTTATGGCTATCAGAACCAAGGAATGCTTATTCTTGGTCATTTATTTCACCCTCTTAGTAGAAACCTCCCCTATAAATGTCGTTTGTGACTTATATTAGGTTAAACGAACTAGAGTGTCCATGATTCTGATGCTATTCCTATGCTTTTGAGCCAATGCTAAAATTTACCTAATACCTAACCTATGAGAAGACTTCTTTAAAAATCTGCTACCAACCTATCACTGCTCAAATGCTAAGTATGATTTCCTCACTACTTACTGGCCTATTTATAGAAAAGATGACAAGAAGCATGTTAATCCATTTCGAGAAAATGTGATAATAGCTAGTTGCCAACTTGAAAGGTGTGCCTGCGTTTGCTCACATTTCTAGGCCAGTTGCATCTGCAAGGGTATGGCTCAATGCGTACTAGATTAATAAGAGCTAATTAATTAGCTTTAAAAAGGTGGCGCTCATCGATAGTAAGACACACGGTCGTAGGCTATTCTGTCATCTCACAAGCATTTATGAGAGACCA
Source organism: Sequoia sempervirens (assembly GCA_007258455.2). NCBI lineage: Eukaryota > Viridiplantae > Streptophyta > Pinopsida > Cupressales > Cupressaceae > Sequoia > Sequoia sempervirens. The sequence continues at coordinate 78,490,184 of VDFB02058242.1, read as the reverse complement.
AGGCAATATTCATATCTTTTCAGGCAGTGATTGTTTGCTTTGGCGTAATCATTCCAGCCGGGATATTAATTGCCAGTGCATACTAACGCAAGGTTAGAAAGCAAATTTCCAGCTCAAGTTCCAAGGGAATCACAACGTATCACACAGTTTCCAAACACAATAATAAACTCCTGCTGCCTCAAAATGGTAAGCAGTTCATTATGCACGAATTGCAAAATTAATGGTACATTCCAAATTAAATGCAAAATGAATGCTTTCGTCTACCACCTTGAGGAAAGATTGACAAATATTGCATGAAAAGGCTTAATATTTCAAAGTCTTTTCACAAATGCCAAAGCTAAAAGTGCAGAGTTGTTCTTCTTTTGTGTATCCAGAGCTAAGGAAAATTGCAGAGCCAAGAACTTGCAAAGGTCTTCTCCCAAAGAAAAATGTCGGAGACTTCATCTCAGCCAATGCAAGAAGAAATTAGCCAGGAGTTGTTTACAACTATACATTCTTCAGAGGATGTATATGTATATGAGGATGTGGCGTATACTACTCCTGGTATACCCAACAGGCCAAAGAGAGCCTATACAAAAGAGCTGAAAAGGCCCAAAGATTGTAGAAACAAGAAAAGGGTTGAAGAGAAATGGGATAATATCTACGATCCACGGCTCACGAAGAACCCTAAATCCTTAAGAGAAGCAGCCTATGCAAGGTTGACAACGCCTAAGGCAGACAAACCTACAACAACGAAAATTTGGTACAATGGTCTCCCTCAATACATGGTCCCGCTAGTGCACTACTGCTGAAGATTGTTGACGCTATCATTCAGCGGTATAACCCTAACACCCACTACATCGAGGGCAGAAACTTAAGGGTTTACATCACCCCACAGGCCATCCGGCATATGTTATGCATCCCAGACCCAAGTAAAACAAGAGAGAACATTGAGTCCTACCCTAGAAAAGGAGAGAAAACATGGAGGGCGATGAAAAAGAACTTAGAGTTCTTGTTGGAGGAGACTGGTAGGAAAGGCATCCCAACCACTAAACTACCAAGTATTCCATTGTCGTGCAACATGTTACAAGAGGATCTTTAGGATGCCATGTCCATGCTAGCTTTCATGTGTGGCCGAGACTCCAATGAAAGGGTGGAAACTTTTCAACTGGGACCAGCATTCCAATTTCATAAGCAGCATGATACCTTATGGTATGATTTTGTTGAGTTTATGGTAGAGGAGATGATACGGAAAATAAAGAATTACCCGGCGGAGGGAAAATTTAGGTTTCTTTCTTTCCTGGTTCACATGTTTCTGCATCAAAATCCTAATTTCTTTGCCCGATATTTTCCATTAGCAATTTTTGATGAGCAGGGTAAGAGGAGGCCAGTGTCCACGTGGACGCCTTTTCTTTCCACATCATATGATTATTATGCATTTTCAAACTATTTCATAGCTCCGATCTTTCATGATTTAATCAGAAAGGGCGATATAATTCGGCTCGATAAGGAGCAGACCGGATATATGCAGAGTTTCACTCCCGCCTGTGACTAGTTCTTAGGAAAGGATTTCATGATTCTCTGGATGTGAGGCTTTACTGGTAAACCTTTCCTGCTCCCAGCCTATGTCATAGATAGGGTGCTCGCACTGGAAATGTTTCAGTAGGTGTGTATCATTGATTTTACCTTCTACAACAACAAAAGTGTCAAGAAGAAGGGATTCTTCTCCTGTCCGAAGAATTTCAAGTCGGTAACTCTGATAAAGAAACAATCGGACCAATTGTTAGAGGATAAGCTAGCTTATCTAGGGTTGGTGCTGGTAAATGATAAGTGGGAATACAACCCTTTCAATGACTTGTTGGAGCCAAATATGAGAGTTACACATGTTCCCCGACCTTACTGGGAGAAGCGGCGTAACCCGCAGGTAGACAAAGATGAAAATTTTGTTGAATTGGCGTGTATTCCTACGCAAGATACTAGAGGGCCATGGCACAAGTTCTACTTTGTTGTGGTGATGGCCCAGGATAATGTCCTCATGGAGTGTGACATGTACAATAGGTTGAAGAAGGATGAAGAATAGAGTGAGGAAAAAATAGAGGCTTTCTGGAAGTATTGCCAAGAAATAGCACAATTGGATGCTCCTTACAAAAATCTGAAGGATGACCAAGAATTTGAAAGATGGTGGAAGGAGGGCCACCCCAGCCCAAGCTCTAGTATTAATAGGAGCAGAGGCCCGGAGGAAGAGTCTGAAGAATAGGAAGAGTAAGCGGCAACATCGGCTTCCTCTGTGCCGAAAGAGAAAGGCAACGGACAGCCCACCTATGTGGCCACAAACATGCACTTTAATATATCAAGGGGATCGCATACACTCACTTGAGATGCTAAACCAGCCAGGTTATCGCTACAACAAACAACAATGACTGTCAAAGCTCTAGAGACCCCACCTGCGAAATGGCAACGCATGGAGAGCATTATCGGAGAGGGTTCGCAAAAACCCATCGGAAGAAAACTACTAGTAGCTAGCCAGGAGCCTGAGGCTATGGAGGAGTCGCTGACAATTCTAGAGTCGCCATCGACCAGTCAATAGGTAAAATTCACTCCTTCTTCCCTTGCTTCTCATTCCTTAGTATCTGCCCCTGCCTTATTGGTGATCCCCACCATGAGTGTTGGCCCTCTACCTTCCACTTTTAATCCAACATATTCAGGAGGTTTCGCCCAATTTTTGCAAACCACTCCGCTTATCCTTAATCCTCCACGGACCCTTACACCCGCCACTGCCACTCAAACTCTCCTCGCCTTGCTTTCGGAAAGCATACCCCCTGTGAGTGCCCCTTCTTTTTCTGCTATTATTACAAATCCTCTTCCATCGCAACAGGCTGACACCCCATTGACAACTCCTCCACCATCCCATCCAATGAGTCCTACAGCTAATTCCCTAATTTAGTCATTACAAATGACTAGCCCTGTTGTTGGGCCTCAAACCAAACTATGGAATGTGCCCCACTTCTCCCCACAAACTATCACTCTCCAAAAGAAACAAATTCTCACGCCTATGAAGGTTACCTATCCCTATGCCCTGCCTTCTAGTGCTCCTTTCACAGGTGGACTAGTTTCATCACTAGCCAAATTTATAGCACAGATTGATTGCAGAAGGGAGGCATGCGCAAGTAGAATGCAAAAGTGCAGGGCAAAAGATGACAGCACTTCTGCTAAGTCAAAAATATAGGCTCTTTATGATGATGCCCGACAAGAACTGAAGTTTGTGACCATGTACCCTAGGGTAAGCAAGCCTCAGAGAGAAATGCACCTAGAATATTATGAGATATATGCGGTAGGACTCGACATGAAAGTGGCCCGAACACAGGATAAAATTGAAATCATGGAGGAAACGCAATGGGTAGTCACTTCCGACTTCCTCAAAACTGGCCGCCAGCTTAAAGCGGCAAAGGGAAGGGTTAGTTTTTTGGAGAAAAAAGAGAAATCCCTTGAGGCGGATGTTTCCCGTATGACGGAAAGGGAACTGGTAGCGGAGGACGAGAGGAATAGACTTCAGGGTGAACTTGCGAAGACTCAGGTTGTCGACCCTGCCATGATAAAAGAGCTACGCTCTAAGAATTAGGAGGCAGAACAGAATCTGCAACTAAAGAATGAAGAACTGGAGTGGCTTCGTCTTGAGTATAGTAAAGGAATGGCACAGAGAAATGAAGTGTCAGAGCACCAACAGGCTCAACATGAGCAGAAAATACAAGAAAAAGAAGTTGAATTTAAAGGCCTAAAAGCTCAACTAGAGGAAGAACTCTAAGAGACAAAGTCTTCTCTAGACGAGCACTTAGCAAATCACTCCTGAACCGAGGAGAATTGGAATAAAGAAATGAGCAACTTTGTGGAACAACTAGCATCCGAGAAAAAGAAAAGGGAAAAATTGGCTAAGGCCATTATTTCAAGAAACATGGATTTTTCTTCTCTTAAAAGCTCTCTTCTACCACCCCCTACACAGTCAGGCATCATTCTGCTGGTTAGGGAATTGTACATTTTCCACTAGGAAAAAATTAAATCCTTTTGCCTAACACTGCAGCCTACCCTTCGATTCATCGCCAAGGCATCAAAGCTGAGCCAGGAGGCCCATGATACGATTGAGCAGTTCCCACATTTCATCTTGGAGAAGGTTCCTGAAGCAAAATATTTGCTCACCAAGCTATACTCAGTCTCTGATGAGAGCCTTGCCAGAGCAGATATTGGAGATCGGGATGCTACTACTCAAATGGAAAATAAGTTCATCCATTGCCACTCTACCTTCCAGTGCACTAAAGCAGTCGCGGCTATTTTGAGTAAGAAATTGGATAGCATACATGGAAGTTTCTCTGAGTTAAACAGGATGGGTTTGTCGTCCCTATTCCTTGAAGATGGCTTTATTGCCACGACCGAGCAGATTGCGGAAAGGATAGAAGAGAAGGAAGATGATCCAGAGGCTTTCAGGGATTTCAGTGATCCTCCCATGACAACCAACATTGAGGGAGTGATTCATCCGCTGGCACAACTGCTATTTCATTGTGAAGTGGGAGCTGGTTTACCCAATGCACTGCCTCACAAAGAAACTATTGATCTAAGTGGAGGTTAGGAGAATTTACGCAGCATGGTGAAGCCATCTAAGGATGAATGGTCGCCTCTATAGGTGGCTCTTTCCAATCTCTGACTCCATTGTCCCAATGGATAAGGCACTCTGGCCTAAAAACCAAAGAAATTTTGGGTTCTCCGTTCCTTAGTCGAAACGCCCCTGATAGTCGCCAAAAGTTGTTAACAAATATTTAACTAGCTCCCTTCGGGTGTATTTTTCCTCTATGCATCGGCCCGCGCTTCGCAGAGTCAATTCAGCCTTTTATCAAGGTTTTTTTCTACTGCTCCACGTGTCTACTCTTTGCAACTCTAAGTCTCGGCGTTCCTTTCACATCCTAGCAAGCTCCACTATGCTTCCACGTCTTACAGCTATGGGTTTCTTTTGGTCATGTTTTCTTGTTGTCTCGTCAGCCTCCGAAAGGATGCCACAAAGCCCTCATTCCTAAAAGGTTCTGGTGGGCCCCACGGTTGTTGTCTGCAGTGTATACTTGCTACGTGTTTTCCATTCGCACATCTTTCAGTGCAGAGATGGAGTAGCATCAGCAGGCAACGAAATGCTGCCACGCATCTCTGTTGCGCCCGACTGACAATTGTTCCCTCCGTTGTTAGTGAATTCTCCGCTCATTTGACACGTGTAGCTTTAATGCAAGTCCTTAGCGATGAGGGGAGAGAGATTCATATGGGCAGCGAAAGGCTAACATGTGCCTAACCAGCAGATCTCATATTTGGGCAATGGACCATATGAACCGAATAATGCTATTGGTCGCTGCGTGTCATAATCATTCGCACAAGGGGATGACACTTGTCTGATCGGGCCTTTTCGGGACCACTGCCATCATTTTCAGAAGATGCACCTATGCCTGGAATGACTAGATGCTTTGTTCTAGATCGATTATGTTGTAACGGCCTTGGGAATATTCTGATTCAGGCATCATTGTCGAGGATTGCGAAATCTTTTCTATTACTGCTCTCTGAAGCGGTGGGAGGTTTTCCTGCTATATATACTTTCTCTGTTATGAGAAATGGGTCCGGAATTGGAGGAAAACACTGGTTTTAGTTAAAGACGCTAGGCCTTTATTGTTGTTTTATTTGATTGCAAAAACTCTCAGACTGTTCCAATTGTTCGGCCTTTCTGTTTTCCATGCTATTTGATCAAACTGTAAACTGTGTTTTTTATTGTCTGGACAATTCATTTAATAACTTCTATATATGTTGATGCAAGTTTTCTTACCTAGATCATGTTTGATGACTCGTCTCGGCAGTAGGAATGTATGCAATGTTATTTTATCTCAATAAATGAATTGTATTTGCTATCATCTTGATTCTCTAATGTTCTGGAACATTACAACACCATTCAGGCCCTTAGATCTATGATTTATTGTGCCTATCATTAATTCTTAGTGCATCGCCTTAGGTTAGACTTCATTTTATTATATTTGCTTCCTTTTCCCTTTCCAAACCCCCAATATAGAAGAAGTCGGCTTGTCTAAAAATTTGGAGGTTACTCAGTTTAGCGCAAAAGGTCCCCCTTAAACTGAGTTTCTCGTAAGGCACTGTTACCTCGTCAATTTTTGGCATCAAAACTTACTATCTACACCATTTACATTCTTCACGGACCATGAACTGCTAAAGTATTTACTTAATAAACTAGTAACCCATGAGTGCATATGTAGATGGTTATTACTATTTCAGAAGTTCAATTTTAAAATTATGGAAAACCTAGAAATAATAGCCAAGGAATGGATTACTTGTCATGAATTGAAACTGAAGAAGAACTGGATGCTTAGGGAGAAGATTTACCTGGTGCACACCTATTCTACATCATTACAGTACCAAAGGAACTAGAAGACATTGCTATTCTTCTCTCTACAGGATAATTTCCCAAGGATATATCACTGCAAGATAAACAATCACTTATACATAGGGATGTGTCATACACCCTGGTAGAAGGAGAACTACACCATCTTGGGAGAGATGATATTTTGAGAAGAGTAGTTTATAAACCTGATTTGAAATAAATTTTAAAAGAAGCACATGAAGGAATTTTTAGAGGTTAGAACTTCAAAGAAACGACAACGAGAAGGGTAAAACTTGTAGGCTTATGGTGGCCAACCTTGCACAAAGATGCCACATAATACATAAAAGGATGTGATATTTTCCAAAGGGTAGGGAAACCTACCACACAAGATGAAATGTCACTTAGACTAGTATTAGCCCAAAATTCATTTAAAAAGTGAGCAATAGACTTCATAGGACCAATTGATCCTCTGACAAGGCATTCAAAGGAAAGATTCATTATAACCGGAGTAGAATACCTTACAAAGTGGGCAGAGGCAGAACCAACAAGAGATTTCATCGCAAATACTATCACAAGGTTTCTATGTGAAATTATCATCACAAGGTATGGATGCCCTCTAAGCATAGTAAGTGATCAAGGAAAACACTTTGTGAATAAGATGATAAAGAAACTACTTCATAATTTTATGATAACACATAATAAAATTTACCTCTATCATCTACAAGCTAATGGAGCCAGTGAAGCACTAAACAAGATAATTGGCCAAGAATTAACCAAGATATGTGATGGGAACAAAATAGATTGGGATGTAAAGGTACCTATGGTACTTTGGGCATACTACACATCTTATAAAAGGAGTAGTAAGTTCACCCCATTTCAGTTAGTTTATGGCATTGATGCCATAGTACCAATAAAATTCATTATTCCAAACATACATAGCACACTCACTTTGTGGTTGGAAGATGATCAATCCTTGATGTAAAGGATAGTAGATTTGGATAAATAAGATGAATTATAGTAGATTGCAATGTACAACCACCAATTAGAAAGGAAAAGACAAAAAGCATGGGATGAAAAAAACTCATGGTTGAAAACATTTAGAATAGGGGATTTGGTGTTGTTATATGATAGCAAGTTTAAAAATCAAGGAAAGCTAAAGGTCAAATGGTTAGGACCCTATTACATTCACAACATAACTGAATCTGAAGCAATAAAGTTGAAACAATTGGATGGAATTATCATGATAAAGAACATTAATGGTGTATGCCTCAAACACTATCACTTACCGACATATTGAAAAACATCAAATACAAACACCCTTATGTATCATATGTACTATAGTTTAAAACTTAGGAAAATTAAAAATCAAACAAAAAAATAACAAAAGTAACCCATCAAATCAATAAATTGACTAGAAAAACCTACAAAACAAGAACATTAAATGCCCAGCTACCAACTCGTCTATATAAAAACTCACACCCTACTTGTCCATTCACTTATTTCCTTCACACCTTGTATTCTAAGCTAATTTCATCTAAGACCAAACCCTAATAGCTCCCTGCATTCTACAAAACTTTCCACATAACAATGGTCACCCCCACAATAGTGAAGGTCTTTGAGAAGCCTCAACCCACCTACAAGAATTATCCATCTAAGGCCCTTGAAATAGGAAAGGATGGTGCATTATCCTCCATTCCCCACAATGTAGTATATTTGGAGGATGTCTAGAAGTATATCCATGAAAAAATCATAGAAATCAACTACACTAAGTTGGAGGACCTCTAACCAAAAATTTGGAGGATGATGACAAAACATAAAAGTTAGAATACATGGAGATTGGGTGAAAAGCCTTAACATATAAAAATATTATCTATATTTCTACAAGGACACATGGTTCATAATTGTGTTGATTCAAGTACACAATGAATTTATGTACCTGGACAAGCCCTACCAAATCACAAAGGAATCCATCCATGTGGTGATAGGGTTGAGGATGGTAGGTGGAATTCTCACCAAGAAATCCATCAAGAATAGTGAAGTAGAATAGTTGACTTAAGCTACTTTTGACGGTCAGAGTATGAACCTCAAAACTATAACAAACAATGGAGTCTAGTATGCGGCAATAGGAATAGCCTACAAGATTTACTATGCCAACCGAGAAGACTCCACCATAGCCACCGCAATCCACACAGCCTACCAAATTGTGGTGGAGGGAAAATACTTCAACCTCTATGAGGTCGTGTGGGAGCAACTCATGGAGAATATACAAAAAAATAAAGACCTCCAAGTACCATTTTTGGTATGGTACATTGTTGATTTGTTTAATGTTTTATTTCCTAAACAAATTTCCTAAGGCAAGGTATGGCAATTGAATCAAACAATAGTGGCACAAATCAAGCACCATATTTACTAATTCTAGGATATCCAAGCATACAAGGCCGCATATTAGGGGTTCCTCAAAACCTTCCAAGAGAAAATGTGTGAGATGGAAAGGATTCCCTATGCATCCACTCAACAGTACACCAACACCATCACATTCACGATGGATAAATATTTCACTTACATGTATAACCACACATAGTCTGGATACCATGGCTATTGTATGAAGTTACTGCCCAAGAAGTGGATGCATACATGGAAACATTACACCACCATCCCAAAGATCCTACTGTAGAACACTTTGGAACATACAAAGAAGTACTGGACAAGAGGTTTGAGAAGGAGGCCAAGGATAATCTAGAGAAGAACAAAGGAAAACTCCAGCAAAAATGGGGTATACCAGAGGGGGGTTCACACAATTTGTGGCTACCATAGTGCAATCAAATCCCTCTACAAGAAGGTTAGGGAGGATGCATAGTACTTCATCAGGAAAATCAGAAGGCCCCACAACATTTTCCCAAACAGAATCCACCTTGGGGAAGCCACCGAAAAGAACAAGAAAAGCAAGGCCTAAACAAATGCCCAAGCAACAAATAGAGGATGATATAGAAGTAGAAGAGATATCATAAGGAGAAGAGGAGGTCCAACAACCTCTTAAGAGAAGAAAAATAGGACAACATGCTCCAGTACCCCCTTCACAAATAAACCTAGAACAACCACAAGAATCTTCAGAGCAACTAGAAGATCTTATTGACATATTGGCAACGTACAATGCCATTTGAAGACATGGAATGCTATCAAATATCCTCTAGATTTATAAAGGCATATCCAAAGAGAACAAAGACATATTCATTCAGTGCCTAGTCAAATATGTGAACCACTCCAATAAAGGACTAGAGGAAGCAATGAAAATTTTCAATATATATAATTGTTGCAATAAGAGAGAAAATGGTGAAGGCATTGAGTAGAGAAGAAGAAATAAGAGAGAAATATATCTCCATAGTCTACTTGAATATCACCAAGGAGAAAAAGAAAACACTGGCATAGGTGCAATTCCAAGAGCTTTAGACCAAACAAAGAGTCGATAGATTTATGGAGGACAATCCAAAGAACACATAGGCCACATGGAAAGAAACATAGGAGGTCACTAAAAGCTCTACGAGGAGATGGTGAGAGATAATAAGGAAAATCAAGTAGAAGGGTGGCCACTGAAAGAAAAAACAACTGGAGAGATAGGAACCAACCCGAGACACAATACAAAACCTAATACAAGGGAACAATAAGGAGAGAAGGTACATAGTCCTAAAGGAGAATAAAAGAATAAGGATGATTCTAGAGATACATCCACTCCCTCGAATACCATCTCCATAATAAAGAACTTCCTAACACAATAACACTAGATACAAATGGTTCCATCACCACAGTTGCTACAAGTGTCAATGGTGGGGTCACTGGTTGACTTATCTAACATCTCTCCCATATAGAAGATACAATCAGGGAATATCTTTCATGCTATCACTAGAGAAGAGTTTTTGAATAAGCATGTACATACAACATGTTTAGAAACTAGAGGATGTGGTACTCATAATCTAGAACACTATTCCCCATCTATTGTGGGACACTTCCCTCTCACTAGCACAATAGCTCAAGCAACTGGTAGATAGTTTACAAGTGGACTTCACCTTCGCTAAGCCTAAACATCACGAAAGAGGCCTAAGAAGAGCTAATAAAGAAGAAGACAGAGGTGCACACAAAAACATGTGCTACCACACACTCCCAATTAGAAACACAAATAAAGCAATTGGGCAATAGCATCCAAAAGGTTGGGGTGATATACCAATTTTGTTTGCAGTGGCCCAATACAAAAAAAAGGCCTTTGCACACAAATGCTTCAAATTGAAGATCAGTTAGCACAAGTGGTGTATGACCCTTTGCAGGACCCATCTGAAGGTATAAGGGATCAAGTGGAGAACCTCCACAACTAGCTACAACAGCTCCATACTCAACGAGAGTGAGTGAAAGAACAAATAAAACAGTTGAGAGAGGTGGTCAATATCTTGTTGAGATTTCTCTGAATAATTTTAAAATGAGACAAGCAAATAACATAGAAGATCTCAATTCCAGTTGATCTCTGCAAGGCAGAGCTAACGCTAGGAAAAATCTAGGGATAGATGGGTACACTACTCCAGGCACAAGCATATTGGGCTTCCATAATGGCAAGACTCAAGATACAATACAAGCATCTCCTTCCCAACTAAGCATCATGTCTTGAGGACAAGACAAGGTTTTAAGAGGGGGGATGATGTTAGCAAGTCAAGGGCTACAATAGAACCTACTGCAGGTTACCACAAAAGACTTGCAGTACTAGGGAAAGATATTAGATACCTCTAGGAGTCATGTCCCTTCAATGGAATGTATGTATATATGCAATGTAAATCATATGCAGAAGAGATAGGATAAAAGATAGAGATATATAATACATGAGCAGAGACTAAGACCTACCTTTTGTACATGGTTATGATATAATATAAAGGAGTTATAAGGAGTATATATGTGTGTAATGAATGTATATGTGCTTTTTTTTATGTTGATATGATGCATGTTAAGTATTCCTTCTAAAATATTATCATAGATGCTTATTTCTCTTATTGTATCCTCTGGGGTATAAACAAAATATATAAGAAGTACTCTGGTATAGATCTTCGAACTGTACTTCCCAATTTTTCTTGCTAACAATGATTTATACCTGCTGACATCGTTTTTTTGCATTTCAACTTTTTTTGTCTACTAGGTTGAAGGTTCAGACCATCCATTTCCCCAATACTATTTTCCATGCTCCCTTAACTCTCGACTATTGATTCAAATTTTTTCACTATCTTTTAGAGTCAGAATTATAACCAACCCTTATTCTCAATATTCATTTTATGTTACCCCAAAATCCTAAAAAAATTATTGATTTCATGTATCCTTTCAAAGTTAGACTTTTAGAAAACTCTTATCTCAATACTAATCATGAGGTCTACCCAATTCCACAATCCTGACATCTTGAAAGTATTATTCTTCATTGGGGTTCCCCTTTTGGACTTCCTCCATTCTGCATCCCTTCTTGGCATGACTTCCTAATAAACCTTGATCCTTGACACTGAAATCACAATTATACGACATGAGTTGCACCCAACATCCAAAGTCCAATATTATCATCATTTTTTTGTTAATTCTATGCAACTCAAAAGAATAATCCAAAATGCTATGTGGACCCAACATGCTAGAAAGATATTGATAGCTATCAACGATGAATATTTTACTACCTGAGGAGGAGTAAGCATGGTTTTGAAATTTGATTAAGTAGTTTCAATGGAAAATTGGTCAAAGTGATTATGGTTTCTATTTATTGGCCGATAATGCCCTACACCAACTAGAGAGTACACAAAAACCATTTGTTATGCCCAAAACGCATGGATTCAATGACAACAATGTCATGGCCACACCACTTTATTATAGTGGATCAAATCTTGCAATAAGCTAATTTTTGTGCCATATTAAGTATTTTTTTATAAATTTTATAGATTCCCATCATTATTCATGCATATTTGAGCATGATTGATGAATATCTTAATAGAAGATCTTCATGGTAGGATTTCAAGGACTAACAATGTGCTCTTCAATGGGAAAAATATATTTTTGAGACAACAATGGTATGGTTTCTCACACATGATCAAACTAGTATGTTTTTCATGCCCTTGCTATAAATCTATTTATGGGAATTCATTTTTTAATGAGGTGGTTGGTCTCAATCCTAGTTTTAGGTAAGGTCTGAGATATGGAGACTCTTCTAGGTCATGTTATAGACCATCTATAATAGCAGTGTATATGACTGTAATAAAATTTAAATTTGTATAAGATCTATATGGAGGCTTTGTAAATTTCATTTAGTGAATCAATGTAAGACATATTTTATGCCAATTTTATATTGTGTCTTCATTGTTTTTTAAGAGTTAAAGGGGTTCAATGAATCTATTAGTTCACTTTTTTTTTCCATATATCAGTTATTTGTTAGTTTGCATCGAAGGAGTGCTATAAAATTGTCTTATACTATGCAATTCACACTAAGGTAAGAACCTTTCTAGACTAATATGTGGGGATTTTGAACTAGTTGTGGATTATCAAGTACAGGTGCATTGTTGGGGTAAAATGGAATTTGAGATTCTAAGCTCTACAAAATAAATCCAAGTACATTAGAATCATCTTAATGCTAGTGTTAGGTTTTTTATAGTTGATTGTTTGCTACAAGATTAGACATCGATTTGGCAGTTGAAGGTTTTCCATATTATTCATTTTAAAGAAACTAAATATGCATTTAGATATTGTATTATAGTAGATTAGGCGTTCTTCCATCATCCATGAGTTTAGTTCTATAAATCTATTAAATCCTTAGATAGCTTATTAATGTTGTATATACAGAGGATTTGTGTATGATATTGTTTATTAGTAAAATGATTGTTGTGAGAAACTCAATGTATACATATATAGGTAACCAATTTATATCTAGAGTCACATTATTTTGCCTAACTACCTAATTAGAGATCTCTTATCATATTAGTTTTTTTCCTATCTTTAAGATATCTAGGAATAATCTCCCGATCTTAGTCAGCCTCAAATAAGAAGAGGACTTATCCACCCTCCTATCATGTTGTCTTTTCATCTCCCTCAATTTGAGTATGAGTTGCTTCCCCATTGATTTCATTATCCCTAGATCTAGACACTATGGTGAATTTTCATAGGATTGAGTTGATTATAGGAAAATATCCAACACATGGAAAATGAAGAGGTGGTAATAATGGAGGTCACAATAATAGCCAACGTCGACCATTAGTAATATGTTACAATTATAGTGAAATAAGCAAATGTTAGTGTGAAATTTTATTTTTGTGGCTATTGTAATGGTGAACACAAGACATGAGATTGCATCAATTTGATTAGGTAGCTAGAAGAAAACAAAAAAGGTACACAAATTATCTTAAAGGGTTGTATTCATAATCACCCAAGAGAGGTGTGCAAGAAGTCAAGTGAAGAAAAGTAGGAGGATGAGGAAAAATGGATGCACCACAAGATATCATAGGCATGTGGAAAGAAAAGGTTGTTGTAGCAGCTCCCAAAGTTCAAAACCCATTATATATAGAAGACCAATTGATGAGCCTAGTTTTTAGTCCAATTTTGGGTAGAATGTATAGTTTATTTAATGGAATTTGTCATGAACTTTGATGCTAAATGTTGATATTTTCATAATGTTTCCCTCAAACCATAGACATTGGGATTAATCCTATCTCTACAAGTTTTAATGACATTGGCATATTATGTGGATTATCTATATTGATTTTGCATGTGGTTAATGAATGTTCCTTAAGGTGGTTATAGATATGCAGTTACTGTGCATACTAACATTGCCATGCAGATTTAATTCGAGGATGCTAAGTTGAGGAAGGCACCACCAACTAGGCATGCACAATAACATCCAGCAAAGGAATCACTCAAGGTCAAAGGAGGTCGATGGCAGAAGATTCCTCATGCAACCAAATGTAACCACCTTGTAGTGGACTTTAATGATTGAGCAGGCACGGGTGTTACTGTTGTACTAAATCTATGTTTGGACCTGCATATCTAACCAAATTCCATGCATGTGTAACCACCGCCACTCCACTTTCTTTGTTTTCCCTAAATGGCATCCTCCCAGTCATGGAGTTGACCACCTTGTTTAGTTGATAGTATAAATAAGGATCTAATGCTCCTTCTTTAGAGGTTGCATGATTTGATATTGTACTTGCACTCTCAAGTTTTCAGTAATACAAATACATTACTCTTTTGTGCTTATGATTTACAATGAATAAAATAAAGTTCTGAGTCTGAGCATCTGAGTCCTTATTAGTTTTAGAGGATACTTATCCAAGGGGGGCCACTTGGTGAGTAATTTGTCCTCTTAGTTTAGTATTAGTTTAGTATTACTTTCTTTTTATTAATTAGTTAGAAATTTGGTACCGACTGTTCCTACAGCCACTAGAATTCCATTTTGTGACTGTTCCTGCAACCAAAGCAGACAGAGTAGTGCCATGTTTGTTGCTCATATTTTCATTCATGTTATGCATTTTAGTTTGATGTAGTTGTTGATTGATGATTGGAATTTATGGTATTCCCTTCTAAGTAATTTAATTTCAACATTGTGTGTTCCTTAGCTGTAGAATGAAAGTGGCTACTTTGGGTTCCTAGTGCACATACTGTGCTAACCCATTTCAAGTTCACGTCCCTAGGTTGACAAGTTGAATGCACCTTCATGATGATTGAAATAGCTATTTAGGTTAGATGTCCAATCTCTGTATCATAGCTATGAGGGATTAGTTATTAAATCATTGTAGGAGGCCAACATTTTTAGCGTCATTGTTAGGGATGGTGTCAAACTAGGAAGTCTTTTGGAGTCATTGGTAGTTTTTCTTGTTGTAGTGTTTCTAAAATTTGTTCTTAGTATACTCCTCCTTTAGGAAGTAATGACCCCCCTTATTCTTTACCAATTATTTGTGTGAGTTGGCTAATAGTGAGTGGTACCGCATGCATAGAGGAAGGAGAAGGGATGCTTATGGGAGATTCCTTCCTAACAATCCTAATCCATTCCAACTAGTTGAATATCAGAACCTACCAAGAGAAGAAGAAGAAGAAGATCCACACCCCTTTGCTGATGCATTTCCTGATCTACCTAGCTCTAAAGTCTCCTCTAAAGACCAAAATCATCTTGAGAACCCCTTTGCTTTGGAACTACATCAAGCAGGCATGGGTGATGAAAATAGGAATAGACCTAACCAACCAGCTTTTCCTTTCCCCATTGTCCATCAGAATGAAGCTGACAACATCAAGAACATCCTTGCTTCAACACTCCCCAAATTTTATGGACTTGTCACAGAAGATCCTAATACCTTTTTATTTGAGTTTTACATACTTTGCAGGAGTTATGATTATACTATTGATGCCCATAGGCTTAATTTATTCCCTACCACTCTAAAAGTGGTTACATTAAGATGGTTCATGAGCTTAGGAAGAGATACTGTGGAAACTTGGGAAGACATGAAGACAAAATTCCTTGAGAAATACAAGGAATATTGCAGGGGTAGCAACATGAGAGGAGGTGACATTTTCAGGATGCAACAAAAGGAAGATGAGATCCTGGAAAATTATATTGCAAGGTTTTTATTTTTCCTACAAAAATCTCCACACCATACACTTAATGAAGACTCACAAAAGTTGTTTTTCCTGAGAGGAATCAATGATATCTGCATTGATTCCTTGGACCTCATGGGAAGAGGAGATATCTCCCAAGTTCCTTGGAAGGATATCAAGAAAATATGTCAGAACTACTCTAGGGCAGCTTCAAAGAAAGGGAGAGCTTACCAATCTTCTATGGGAAATTCAACTACTGGTGGAGTTTCAAGAATGGAGATTACTCATTTGTTGTCATACTTCAAGCAAGACATTATAAATAATCTAGCTACTCAGCTAGATATACTTCAGGCCAAGAAGAAGCAAGAGGAGGCAGAGGCAATGTTGATAGAGTATTGCCCCCACTATAGACAAAAGAAGAGGGATTGCAGATGCAAGATGGTAGCTAACCTTGAAAGCAAGCAAATTCCACCTAAGTTCAAACCAATCAATATTGAAGAATACCAATTCTACTATGTTGCACAAAGGAAGCCTTGGGCTCCAATACAAGGTATGCCACCGGATCCACTATCTTATTTTGGGCCATATTTTAATTCCTATTCATCTAGTAACCAATGGAAACCTCCATATCCATCCATCTATGGAGGATATCCACCATAGCCTTGGAGTAACCCTCAAGATGCTTGGCCCAATCATCAACACTCTCCACCCTAGTGGCAGCAACCTCAGGGGAATTGGCAGCAATTTCAAGGGCATTGGCAGCCACCTCTAGGAAATTGGCAGCAAACAAATCAATGGAGGGGAGGACAGCAATGGCCTACCCAAACAACTAGTTACATGCAACCACCCTCTCAACCCCAACAGCCTGCTATAATGCCTCCACCTACTAATCCAAGCTCAAATTCACCTAAACCTACTCAGCTACCAGCTCAGCCAACACCCAATCCAAACAACAAACCACATCAGTAGCCTGCATACTTTGTTGATTCAAACCAATTCCCTGCATATGATGTGAGTGTAAGTGACATCCACTTGCATTCAGGAACTACTCTACCAGCCCCTTCCAAGCCCATTATCACTGAGCTTCCCATGGAAGAGGAAGAGGAACCTCTGAATGATCCCATTCAGCCAAGTGTACCTAAAAATCCTAAACCAATTCAAGTCAAGCAAACTCAACAAGAACCACCATTTTCTTAGAGATTGGAAGTTTCCAAGAAGAAGGAAGAAATGGAGGATACAACTTTTGACATCTTGGATCAGCTAAAGCATATATGTGTCCAGATACCTCTATTTCAGACCATAAAGGATGTTCCAATCTACAACAATGTTGGTATGTGGCGACTGATCATGCTATACTGTATAGCCCATGGTATACTGTACACTCTGACCCCCTGTCCTTGCAGGGGTCCGGGGCCGGGCCGGGCCGGGCCCCGAGCGGGGATTCGGGGGTGGCAGCCCCCGAGAAAAATTTTCCTCCTACTTTTTCGCGTGATCACCGAAAAAGGGAAAAATCAATGAAAAAGGAAAATCTGATTTGTAGAACCCAAAAATCTGGAAGCTTCTAAGCTTGGTAAAAAGGGGTTCGGATGGGTATTACTGTATGATGAAAAACGCGATTATTCGCAAGATTGTAATAGGGTTTTTCACTGGATAATAAAAGTATTGGATGGCTGCGGTTTGGTGGATGTAGCCCAGATTGGGTGAACCACGTTAAATTCTTGTGTTATGATTTATTTTACATTGTATGTTTTAGTTTCTCTGTTTATTATATAAAATCTGCATTTAATTGTTAGATCTGCCATCTCTAACCCTAACAAGTGGTATCAGAGCGGGTTGTGTTTCGATTATCGTCTGTAGGAAGATCTCACGGTTGAGTGGGATCTCACGGTTGAGTGGGAGCAATGGTAGATGAGGGTAAGAAGGTTGAGAAGTTTAATGGGCAGAACTATAAGTTATGGAAGATGCAGATGGAGGACTATCTCTATCAAAAGGATTTATGGTGGCCATTGGAAGGAAAGCCAAGAAACCACCACAG
>VDFB02058242.1:78410213-78467945 GCA_007258455.2 Sequoia sempervirens | reverse complement strand
CCCCAAGAAAAATTTTCCTCCTACTTTTTCGCGTGATCACCGAAAAAGGGAAAAAAATCAATGAAAAAAGAAAAATCCGATTTGTAGAACCCAAAAATCTGGAAGCTTCTAAGCTTGTTAAAAAGGGGTTTAGATGGGTATTACTGTATGAGGAAAAATGCGATTATTCGCAAGATTGTAATAGGGTTTTTTACTGGATAATAAAAGTATTGGATGGCTGCGGTTTGGTGGATGTAGCCCAGATTGGGTGAACCACGTTAAATTCTTTGTGTTATGATTTATTCTGTGTATGTTTTAGTTTCTCTATTTATTATATAAAATCTGCATTTAATTGTTAGATCTGCCATCTCTAACCCTAACAAACAAGGAAATCAAGGAAGCATGCCTCAAGAAGCTAGGTAGGAAAAAGAATAACCCAACTACATTTCATGTGGTGGGATAGCTAGCTGACATCATGCTAGGAAAAGTGACTATCCCCAAGTATAATGACCCAAGTAGTCCTATGGTAGTAGTTGTTATAAAAAGGATATAAATCAAGAATGCTCTGATTGATTTAGGGGTAGCAATAAATGTTATGACCAATGACATCCTGCAACAACTAAACGTTGCAAACATGAGATCAACTCCTACTATCCTACAGCTTGTTGATAGCTCTATTGTTAAGCCTGATGGTGTAGTGGAGGATCTTGTGGTAGTTTTAAACTCCTGGGAGTACCCAGTAGACTTTATGATTCTTTCTCCTAGAGCTACACTAGGTGGTATCCCATTATTCTTGGAAGGCCTTGGTTAGCAACTGTAGATGCCTTTATTGGATTTTAGTCAAGTGACATGATCATTTTAGATGGTAAGAGCACGGAAAAAATTGATCTTTATCCTCCTGCTCAGCCATCTCACGATGAAGATAATCCCTTATGGCCACATGTTGGTGAAGAGGCCGAGGAAGTTAATTCTGTGGCACAACTTATGAAGCTAGGTAGAATCTCTTTCATGCAGCTCCAAGATGAGGATGAAGTATTGGCTAACATCATTCAGAACAATTGTGAAGTGGAGGAAGCATCATCTTCTCATTTTGCTACTCCATTCAAGACACTTCTGCTTGCTCTTCCTGCAGCCATTGTTCCTGCAAGCATTCTTCCTACAGCCACTCTTCCGGTAGCAATAGGTATGTCCCATACATTGTTACCATATGAACTAAAGGTACCAAGTGTTAATGAAGCAGCCATGATAGAGTTAATTACGCAAGTACAGGTGTTAGAGGGAAAATATTTTAATGTTAACAGTAAATTAAGTGAAGAACAACAATTGTTGTTGGGAAATTTGTTAATGACCCATCAGCATGCATTTGCGTGGGATTATCATGATATGAAGGGATTGGACCCTAAACTTTGCACACACAAAATTTACATCAGAGATGACTGCACCCCAGTAAGACAACCACAAAGAAGAATTAACCCTGGACTAAGAGAAATTGTAAAAGGGGAACTGCAGAAATTACTAGATGCAGGATTTATCTACCCCATTTCAGATAGTCAGTGGGTGTCTCCATTAGTGATTGTGCCTAAGAAATGAGGGAAATGGTGAGTTTTTTTTATTAGAGGGAACTTAATGCTGCCACCAAGAAGGACTGCTTTCCCTTACCCTTCATTGATCAAGTTTTGGACACACTTGTAGGAAAGCGCTACTTTTTTTTCTAGATGGATTCAGCGGCTACAACCAGATCCAAATTGCACCAAAGGACTAGGAGAAGACCACATTTACCTATCCATGGGGGACCTATTCCTATTTGGTACTCCCATTTGGCTTATGCAATGCACCTACAACTTTTCAGAGAGCAATCATTAGCATATTCTCAGACATTTCTTATGATTGCATGGAAATTTATATGGATGACTTTACCACTTATGTTGCTGATTTTAATCAAGCATTAGAAAATCTCAAGGGATTCCTATAGATATGTGAAGACCAAAACTTTTCCTTAAGTAGTGAAAAGTGCTTCATGATGATGCAGGAAGGTGTAGTTCTTGGCCACTACATCTCCCACAAGGGAATTCAAGTAGATCCTGCAAAGACTGAGGTAATTACAAATCTACCCACACCTACAAAACAAAAGGATGTTAGGATTTTCTTGGGTCATGCAAGATATTATAGGCATTTCATCAAGGATTCCAGCAAGGTAGCAACACCATTGTATACTCTTCTTACTAAATATGTTGAATTCCAGTGGACTGAAGCTTGTGACAAGGCATTCTCTGACTTGAAGACATCTTCGACTCATGCTCCTATACTCAAGGGGCCTAATTGGGAACTTCCTTTCCACATCCATACTGATGCATCAAATTATTCCATAGGAGCAATCTTAGGATAGAAAGAAGGAGCTATTGAAAATGCCATTTACTTTGTAAGCAAAAAATTACAAGGAGTTGAATTCAACTATACAATGATAGAGAAAGAAATGTTGGTAGTAATCTATGCACTGAACAAATTCATACATTACATAATAGGCTACCAAATCTTTGTGCACACTAATCATGCAGCCATTAGATATCTCATGAATAAACCTTTGATCACAGGTAGGTTGGCAAGATGGTTATTGTTGATGCATGAGTTTGATATAACCATTGTGGATAAGCCAGGGAAGGCCAATGTTGTTGCAGATTTTCTTTCAAGGGTGACTACATCATAAGACAATCAACCCATAAATGACTCTTTTCCTAATGAGCATCTATTCTCCCTCAGTATACAAACACCCTGGTATGCTGACATAGCCAATTATTTGGTCATAGGTAGAGTTCCTTCTCACTTCTCTCCAAAAGAGAAAAGGGAACTCATTGAAAAATATTTTCCTTTCTCTTGGATTGTTGGATGTTTGTTTTATATTGGACCAGACCATGTCATGAGGAGATGTGTGAGAGAAGATGAGACATATGAAATTTTGCATGCATGTCACAACGAACCATGTGGAGGACACTTTGTAGCCAAGAGGACAACAATGAATATTTTGAACACGGGATATTACTGGCCAACACTCCACAAGGATGTAGGAAGGTATACCAGAAAATGTGATAGATGTCAAAGAATGGGAAAACCAACCAGATCTGATGAGATTCCACTTTTCCCTCAGGTAGTAATCACTCCCTTTGACAAGTGGGGATTGGATTTTGTGGGACCCATTGACCCTCCATCAAATGGTAAGTCTTATATATTGGTATGCACTGATTATGTGACAAAGTGGGTAGAAGTTAAGGCCATGAAGCATGCAAGAGATAACAAGGTTGCAAAATTTCTTTATGAGGAGATTTTCACAAGATATGGAGTCCCAAGAGAAATAGTGACTGATCAAGGGGCTCAATTCACATCAACCCTTGTTGTAGCACTAGTTAATGATTACAACATAAGGCACAGAAATTCCACTCCTTATCTCCCCTAGGCTAATGGCCAAGTTGAGGTGACCAACAGAGAAATTGAAGCCATTCTGACCAAAATAGTAGCTATTCATAGAAAGGATTGGGAAAACAAATTACCAGAAGTTGTTTGGACTTATAGGAAAACCTGGAAATCAACTACATGCTTCACTCCATTTGAGTTGTTGTATGGAAAGACAGCTATGATGCCCATTGAATTTGAATATAAGACTCTTCGAACTATAGTAGATTTGGGGATGGATATTTCTGAGGCACAGAGAGAAAGAATCATGCAGCTAATTTTTTTGGATGAGATAAGGAGAGAAGCCCTATATCATACAAAGGTAGTGCAGAATCAGAGAATCAAGTGGCATGAAAAATTTATCAAGGATAAGAAATTCCAACCAGGATATTGGGCCCTACTCTATGACTCAAGATATTAGGACAATGCAAGAAAATTGCAAACAAGGTGGCTAGGACCATATGAAGTCACTGAGGTCTTTCCTAATGGATTTTTTCAGCTTACTACCATTGACCCTATCAGATTCAAATTACTTGTCAATGGTCATCGCCTCAAATTATATCACAAGCCAACTTCCAAAGAAGAGTTCCTACAACAATTCACCCAGCATTCAGCACCTGAGCTTCTTACAGCCGAAGGAAGTGGATCTAGTGTCCCTCCTTCTAGCTAATTAAGGTACGTACTTGTCATAATAAAGACTTATGCTCTTGTGGAAGTCCATTTCTTCACCCATCCGCCCATTCACCCATTCATCACCACCTTTCTCTCTCTTCCATCACTTCATTCCACCTCACCTCATTCCACTTCATTTTCATTAACTGCTCA
This sequence comes from Sequoia sempervirens, assembly GCA_007258455.2. NCBI lineage: Eukaryota > Viridiplantae > Streptophyta > Pinopsida > Cupressales > Cupressaceae > Sequoia > Sequoia sempervirens. Next base: position 78,463,697 of record VDFB02058242.1, on the reverse strand, counting down.
ATTTATTCCCTAAAAAGGTGAATTGTACTTTCTCCACAATCTTTGCAAAAAATCCTCCACACATTCTGATATGTGAACATCAATTGCTATCTTTTAATCATCTTTTAAATGCATTCATTTAATCATTGTACGCTAGTATAGACATTCACATAACATTTCATTACTCCCTATCAAATCACCACTCCCATCTCGCATGTGTGGACACATGTCCAAATTTAGGTTGGGGGGAAGAAAAAGATGTAAATATATCGCCCATGTGTCAATTTATGCTAGGCTGCATCAAAAAATTCAAAATGAGCTGATTTAAAATATGAGTGAGAGGATGGCTCGCATGTGTGAAGTGACACTAACTGCATCCGCCATTTCTTCCCATCATAATTCTCATTTATCACTCTATTTCTTTCCATTATTGACTCTGTCATAATCTTGAGTTGCAAGCAAAAAGGTAAAACAAAATAAAGGGAAAATTCAATCGATATTGGCACTGGAAATTTAGCAGGTATTGCAGGAAGGAAATTTTGTAGAGTGATAGTTGATTGCAGACAATGGGAGGAGGGCTAATTCGAAATGAGCCCTTAGTTCATGATGTTTTATTGCATAATGCACAATGCCTGGCCAAATTTAGAAACTATGGATGGTTAGATTACTTCTTGAAGCTAGATGGCTTTGATGAAAGCATTGCCCTTGAATTCACCCAAACATTTTCTAAAGGAAAAGCCACAATAAAAGGGTTGGCGGTTGTGGCAATTGAGGAAAGAATTACAAAGGTTACAGGGTTACCTGTTGATGGTGAACATTACCCTACCTCTAGATACGCCAGGTCAGCTAGGGCCGAGTTTATAGTACATGGTAACCCTCCAATTAGTGTGGATAAACAGGGTGCAAAAATAACCTCTCTACCCAAACCATGGAAGCAGGTAGCCGTCTACATTATAAGGTATCTCACCTATGAAGGTCGTATGGAAAACCTGCATTCAATACATTTCAAACTCTTGAGTCACATGAGGCACGAAAGGATGATGAATGTGCATAACGTGCTATACAATCTTCTCTCAATCATGGCAGTCGAGACCTAGAAAGGTAGGGACAATTTTGTTTCCCACCATTGTCTAATTAAATTTCTAGTTGAAAAGTCTCTTCATGATGTGTATGGAATGACCTGGGAAGAATTTATAAATGTTGATCAAATTAGACCTGAGCACTTGCAACCTAGGGTTTTTCCTCAACCTCATAGGTCTAGTAGGAGATTGAGCACAGTTGAAGCCACTCTTGGTGTTTCAATATTTGGTGCAAACCCTAGTGTAAACCCTCCCGCAGTAGAAGAAACCATAGAAATTAGTTCTTCTAAAACAGAGCACTCAGAAAAATAAAGCTCCTCCTCAGATTCTGATGACGACATTCCACTTGGCACCCTGATGAAAACTAGGGCACAAAAGAGAGAAGTAGAAATGAGAAAAGGAAAGGCCAAAATTCAGCCGATAGAAAGAAAGGTTTCATGTTCTAAGAAGAGGAAGGCTGACACTGTTCATTCTGCATCCAAAGAAAAATGTGAGAGACCTCCCAAGAAATCAAGACTAGTTGGGCTAGTGATTGGTACACCTCCACAGGAAATCCCTAACCCTGGCGAGACATCACATGAGGACCCTAAAGCTCCAATGGGGTAGGAGAATTTTGATGAAGAAGACATATTTGGGAGAGTAGCAAATATAACATTGGTCGATCTTGCTAACATTGCAGAAGAGTTTGAGGAAAATTAGAATTTCTTGCAGCATGAGCAAGAGGTCCTGCAACAATAGCTAGAACCAAAGCAGGAGTTCTTGCAGCCACATTAAAAACAAGAATGAGAGCCCCTATAGCAAGAAGTGGGAGAAGAAACAGTACCCCCATAGCTAGAAACAAATAGACATCTTGAGTCTATGCAAATAGTGCTATATGAGGAGCCACCATCGACAAAAAGACTGGTAGGAATTCATAATCCTCCTAATTTTACAGTACATATGATAATTTTGAATTTATGGAAAGAAATACAAAGGAGGGAGGAAGAATGGAAAAATGAAAAATAGAAATTGAAGAAGGAAATTCAAAAGAGGGATGAGGAGATTGAAGATAAGGATGTAGAAATTTCCACCCTAAAGCAAAGGGTGGCTGATATGGAAACCTCAGTACCATAGATTTTGGAATGTAGGACCCCTCCAAGGGTCTATGCTTTGCACCTGAAAGAGAAATATCTCTCTTTTAAGTTGTCAAGGATTGCCTCAAGTTTGAATCCTTCTATTGACACCCATGTTGAATTTTTCAATGCTTATAGGATTGCCTCACCTGAAATGAAGAATTTGTTATGTGAGTTTTATTTGCATAATTATGTTGTAACTCAAGACCATGATTGGAATCCGCTATTGTATGTTGGGGATGTCCAATTAAGGGCATTTATGTCTTGGGTGCAAAATGAGATTAGTTGGGGACAACAATATGGGGCTTATAAGCAATTGGAGTCTAACATCCCTCTTCCCATTAGGGTTGAATCAAGCAACCCAAAGGACATCTAGAGAGAATGGCTCAAAATTCCTCTTAGACCTAGTTATGGCAACAAGATTATGCCTTGGATTGAAGCAGTTTACAGTGAGTATGAGGTAAAGGTAGCATCAAAGGAGGAAACTAGGAGAAGACGCCTATCAAAAATATGGAATAGCCTAACTGATGAGTTGAAACAGGATGAACCCCATTCCATCCACAGTTATGTTGCAGCACTAAAAAGGATTGATAGGTATATTTAGATTGGGAGAACAAAGGGAATATTTTGGCTTCCCCTGACTTTTCAGCCACCCATTCTCATGTGGCACATGCCAAACTTTAGATTCTACCAGTATGAAATTGTTGCAGAGAGATAGAGATGGAGCAAATTGAACAGATTGGGAGGATTCTATTGGGAGCTTGATTCACGCTTAGCAGCCACTTATGTTGGACAACTATCAGTTGTAAATTTTAGAGCTTTGACCAAGCAGAAGAACAACCCTTCCCTTGCTGAAGGACTAGTAAAACATTAGGTTGGGGGGAGTGATGAGCCTAGTTTTTGGTAAAATTTTGGGTAGAATCTATAGTTTATTTAATGGCAGTTGTCATGAACTTTGATGCTAAATGTTGATATTTCCATATTGTTTCCCTCAAACCATAGACATTGGGCTTAATCCTATCTCTGCAAGTTTTAATGACATTGGCATATTATGTGGATTATCTATATTGATTTTTCATGTGGTTAATGAATGTTCCTTAAGGTGGTTATAGATATGCAGTTATTATGTGTACTAAAATTTCCATGCAGATTTAATTTGAGGATGCTAAGTTGAGGAAGGCGCCACCAGCTGGGCATGCACCATAATGTCCAACAAAGGAATTACTCAAGGTCAAAGGAGGTCGACAGTAGAAGATTCCTCATGCAACCAAATGTAACCACCTTGTAGTGGAATTTAATGATTGAGCAAACATAGGCATTATTGTTGTGCTAAATCTACATTTAGACTTGTATGTCTGACCAAATTCCATGCACGCGTAATCGCCGCCACTCCACTTTCTCTGTTTTTCCTAAATGGCGTCCTCCTAGTCATGGAGTTGACCGCCTTGTTTAGTTGATAGTATAAATAAGGATCTAATGCTCCTTCTTTAGAGGTTGCACGATTTGATATTGTACTTGCACTCTCAAGTTTTTAGTAATATAGATACATTACTCTTTTGTGCTTATGATGTACAGTGAATAAAATAAAGTTTTGAGTCCAAGCATCTGAGTCCTTATTAGTTTTAGAGGATACTTATCCAAGGGGGGCCACTTGGTGAGTAATCCATCCTCTTAGTTTAGTATTAGTTTAGTATTACTTATTGTTTAGTAATTAGTTAGAAATTTGGCACCAACTGTTCCTGCAGCCACTAGAATTCCATACTATGACTGTTTCTACAGCCAAAGCAGACAAAGTAGTGCCATGTTTGTTTCTTAGATTTTAATTTTTGTTATGCATTTTAGTTTGATGTAGTTGTTGATTGATGATTGGAATTTATGGTATTCCCTTCTAAGTAATTTACTTTCATCATTGTGTGTTCCTTAGTTGTAGAATGAAAGTGGCTACTTTGGGTTCCTAGTGCACATATTGTGCTGGCCCATTTCAAGTTCACGTCCCTGGGTTGAAAAGTTAAATGCACCTTCATGATGATTGAAATAGCTATTCAATTTATATGTCCAATCTCTAAATCATAGTTGTGAGGGCTTAGTTATTAAATCATTGTAGGAGGCCAACACTAGGATCAAATTTACATGGAAGCAAGAATTTTTTTGTATGCTACTTGACAAAATGTTGTGCAAAATTCTCTAAGCATGATGAGGAGGAGAGTTGTAAAATCCTTAAACTTATTCAAAAGGAAGGAATGTTGATAAAGTTCATCTCTCTACTAGAGAATTTGGTTTATTAGGACACACCATTGACGAACTCAAGTCAAGAGATTAAAATATGAAAGGTGGTATGTAAAATGGAACTAATCTATGATTAATTTTTTATCTTCTCGAGGACATATCTTCCTATTACAAGATGTTGATTAACATGTGTCAAGGTTGATGTATTAAATAGCATAGCATGGGATGTTATAGGTTTTTCTATGTTAATCCTATCACCACATGTATTATCCATTTCAAAAAACACCTAGGAAAGACTTGTCACTTTACTAAATATATGCAGAGATTGATATTCAAGGGGTGAAGTTCCAAGTATATTTTAAAGTCATTGAGATGGTTGATGCCAAACAAAATCATATACTCCTTGGAAAAACTTTATATTTTTAGACTAAAGATGATATGTGTTTTAGGTAGAATACAACGAGTTTTTAAAATGATGAAAAGTGCAATATTATTCCTCTAGATTGTATTAATGAAGAACCCTTTTTGAAAGAATACACAATAAGGAAAAAGGCTCTAGAGGATCTCTACCAAGTGAAAATAGTTAAAGTAGAAAACATCAAGTCAAATTTTGAAGGGGTGTTGCATTAAAATAGTGCATCTGAGGCCAAGTTAGATACTTTGTAGTTAGCTTAAGACATAACTAGTTGGTTATTATGAACTTAAAGGAAAAACTCATGCAAAGGTTTACCATCATGTATGTTTGTCACCTATCCATGAATAATTTATACTTAGGTTTGGTCCAAAAATTATATAGGTATGTCATTTTTTATATCAAATTTATACCATTCTTTGATGGGAATGGTAATACCATCTTGTTTTGGTTTCTTTGGAATGATAATTTTGTATGGAATATAAGTGTTTCATCACTATTCCTTACACTCTACAAAATACTCCAACAAGGTAGTGAGAAGCACATCAAACAACCAGTATATGTTGGTCATATTTTAGAATGTTACTACTTTGTAGATTTCATATTCCAAAAATACCACAACACTTATGTGATATTGGCTAGAAGTCTACAAGAGCACATATAGTAATATTTGAAGGGTTTTGGATTCTTGTAGTTGTAAGTTATCTTTTTAGAACTTGGGTGCATAATTTGTAGACACTTTAATGGTCTTGCACTCCTTTGGTATGAGAAAAATAAATTATGATGTGAGATTATCTCTTAGTATTAGCTCAAGAATAGTCCCATGCATACATTAAACTTAATTGGTCACACTCCTAGAATTAATTGAACATTAGAAAATATTTAGAAAATATTTTTTAATGAACAACCCAAGTATGTTAATGTTGTCAAAAAATTATTCTCAAGAAACATTGGAAACCAAGGCCAAATAATCTAGTACATTTAACACACTCAAAAATAAGTTGGTAGTTGCAACAATTTTAGAGATTTTGTATTGAAGCATATCATTCCACATTCATGGGGATGCATCAAGAAAAATAATTGGCAATATTTTAACCTAACTAGGTGAAGGAAATATAAACCATCTAATCTAGTTTGCAAGTATAAAATTAGTTGTTGTTATGTGAAGCTATACAAACATAGAATGTGAAGCATTGGTGATGGTTTATGCACTACAAAAATTTAGATAATATCTCCTAACCACACTCTTTAAGTTCTTCATAAACAAGCGCTTAAATATTGGGTTAAAAAAATGTTCTTTATTATTGACTATGTTGTTAGATGCTTTTATTCCATGAATTTTCTTTTTCTTTTGTCATGTGCTTCGAAAAGCACCATGTTGGCTTAGATCATTTTTCTTACACTAATATAGAAAATTCCAATACAACACTAATCAAAGTGGGATTAAAATACTTTTTTTTTTTGCATTGAGGTAATCCTTTATGGTGTGGAAGAAATTGTTGCTTTTCTTACCTTCGTGAAGGCATTAGAAAATTATTCAATGAACCAAAAGAATCATTTAAAAGTGTGTGGCACAATTTCACTTAATCAATGGAAAAAATTATAAATAGGGTCTTGATGAAGTACTATTTCAATATGTGCCACGAGAGGGTTGCATAAATATTATTGAAGAATTATATGATAGTCAAGTGGAGGTCACTACCAAATATGAATAATAGTGAAAAAGACCCTACAAGTAGGACCATGGTGGCCCAAAATACACAAGGATTCATATGATTAATAAAAGCTACAATTTTTGTCAATGCACAAGTAAGCTCAATAGAAGATGAGTTTTCACTCAATCTAGCCATAGTTCAACAACTATTTAAAAAATGGGTCACTAATTTTATTGGACCAATTTTTGTAGCCCACAACTCTAGTGCATGCTACATTATTACTACTAAATATTATCTAAAATGTCTATCCCAGGCTACACTAACGTGTAATTGCAATGCAACTCATTTTTTAGAATATTATATAAAGTTTGGGTTGCTTATTAATTCTAACTAGTGACCAAGGGATTCCCTTAATTGTGTCAAATGTTCAAGTATTATTATGCACCTTCATGCTCCAAAACCAAAAGATAACACCATTACATGTGTAATCAAATGGAATTTTCAAATCCTTCAACAAGATTCTATAAAATATTATCCTATGGATTTACTATACAACATCCAAGAGGTTGATTAGATATGCTCTAATTTATTATAATAGGATCAATGATAATTTTAAAATCCTTAATATTATAATTTTTCTCCCTATAGTCAGCAGCAACTGAGACTTTCGCAAGCTTGGTACAATGTCTCTTCCCCTCACTAGCATGAACATAAGCATCTTCAAGAGTATCATTGTCTTTAGGAACAAACAGTTCAAACTTAGTAGATAAATCTGGCTTAGCTTCCCCCAACTTAATTTCCCCATTTTTACTAGCCATAATAAAAGGATGAACAAACCCACCCTTAGGCTTTTTGAAAGATAAGATTTTTTTTTCCAAATCCAACCTAGACTCCATGCTTCTCCATGTTTGTCTTTGAAATATGGGGTATTGGGATAGGTGACCCATAGAATCATAGGCATCCTTGATCATGTTGTTGAATCTACATGTAACTATCAAATTAAACTAGCTTCTTCACTTGGTGCATGAATGCCTAAAATTTTGATTTGGAGTGGAGTAAAAGTGTTACAAGAATACATTCTGAATATTTCATCATATTCGTTGAGGAATTTTTTATTTCAAATCTTGGTAGTTGATATTAATATTTAATCAATTACTAATTTCTATTAAATGTGGTTTGCTATGAATAATGGTGCAAAAAAGAATTACTTGAATTTTTGGGCCCCATGCCAATTTTCTTTAGAGTGGAGGAGTAAAAGTGTGCCTTGAATACATATTAAATGTTATAGCATATTCATTAAGTAATTTTTAAATTTAAAGCATGGTAGTCAATATCCAGATATGACTGATCATTGATTTCTATTAAACATGGCTTGTTATAAAGAATGGGACAAAAAAACTTACTTGAAATTTTAGATCCCACAATTTTCCTTGATGTGATGCATTGGCTAATGGTACAATAAAAAAGTGAAAATAATAAATAGCCCTGGGAAAGAATGCAATTTTTTTAATGAACCAACACATGATCAATTAAATGGCACTTGAATATCTTAAACATCAATCTATTACAATATTGGGGCCCACCCAACTACAAAGAGGGAACTCTTGAACAATTATACAATTAATTGGAAGGCATACCATCTCAATATGATGATATCACCACTCCTTTATTTGATCTTTGTGTGGTCATGCAAATAAAAGGAAAGGGTCTTGTCACATACTAATAACCTACATATAGATTATCAACTAATGTCACAATAGGCCAATAGTGGCATAGTGTGATGGTTAAGCCGGTGTGTTGTTATTCTTGTCATCAAGGTTCAAACCCCATTAAGGTGTAATTGTTGAGAATTTATATTGGGGATGAGGTCTTCCATTTGTGACCTCACCGGTTCATAGCTTTGGGTCAAAAGCATTTACCCCTCTTAAAAAAAAACTAATGTCACAATAGAAAATAGTGACAACCTATTCTACCTCTTGGATGCACCATTTACTAGATTGAAATAAAATTATATGGCCAGCATACATTAATACCAATTGGATACTAAAAATAAATAAACATATGATTTTTTCCAAGTGGTTCTACTAGCATCATTTCTACAAACAAATTACTTGAATAAATTCAAAAAAAAGATAGACCCACCATGGATGACTTGGTATTTTTGTAACCAATGGAACAATAGAAATGAAGTGTCAAAATAATAATATTTTGGTGGTGTGTGGTTCATGGGATCAAAATTAATCAACTTTTTCACTCCATATTGAAAATATAATTCTAGCACTTCCTAAGTATGTGTAAATCATTAGATTTGAAAGATATTTGTTGGCATATGGATTACAATGTTGTCATTGATGGAAACTAAAGTCATCTTCATGATCCGCAGATCTGTATCTAGTTATACCAGCAGATAAAGTGCATTACTATGTGTTACTGGTAGAATATCTGAAGAACAGGGTATCTAGTCAGTCAATCAATCTGCTACTTCACTGGATCATCATTTTGTGTTGTGGACCCCTAAGATTGCTTGGTGAGCGTGTATATTATCTTATTGCTGAATTTTGTGGTGTTGCATTAGTGGCAGTATGAGCTTGAAGGTCCGATAGAATGTTTTATGTCTACTTGTTCGTTGTAGCTGACTTAGTAAATATGGCGCGTTGTGGATGTGTAAAGTGGAATTATTGAAAATGTTTTTATGTTCAAACATTTAATTATGGGTCTTAGCTACAATCTAGTTGATGGTGTTAGATCCACATTGTAAATCCAATTGTAATTTTGGGCTGACAGTTAATAATATTTTCAAGTTTTATTAAGGCCGACCTATAGCAATTGTATTCCTAGTTGTGGATATATAAGAGATTCGATATATCATTTGTTGTGTGTGAAAAATTTGTGTGGTGGTGTGTTCCAATCATCAGGAAGAGCGATTAGGCGATTATGCATAGTTTCACTTGTGCATTAATATTTCTACAGTATGAGTTGTGCAGAGCAGAGCAAAATTGTTGAATCTATCTAAAGGACAGTAGATTGTCATCAAAGCTGAATTGGAACTATAATCAGGTATTGTGGATGCTATTTCATCAGTTCACCTTTTTGTATTTACTCCAAATCTTTGTAGGGCAGTGAGCCCATCCATTTTGAGCAGTGAGCCTGAATGCAAGTGCATTCCTATTTTGTACTTCTTATTTTGGGTATACTCATATTATATTGTTGATTGGTCATCCACCGTGGTTTTTCCCCTAATAGGGTTTCCACGTAAAAAATTTGGTGTTATGGTGTTGAGATTGTTTTCTTTCTGTTGATGTGTGTTTCTTCTATTGAATGATTAAGTTAAATCGCAAAATAATAAAGTTGATTTTTTTCTCAACATTGATTCACCCCCCCTCTCAGTGTTGCTTGTTTCCAACAATTGGTATCAGAGCTAGTTCCTCGGAAGAAGTCTTATAGCTTGGGGAGATCTTACAAGGTGTTCTTTAATGGATAAAAGCAGTCTTCAATAGCAACTTATGGTGGCCCTAGATGATCTTGACCAGATAAAATCTGAGAACCGGGAACTGCAAGAAAATCTTGAGAATGCAGAAAAGTTCATCCAATCACTAAAAGACAATATCAATGAATCAAGAGAGAAAAGAAAGGAATTATGTGGTCATCTCAAACAAAATAACAAAGTTATGGAAGATGAACAACTCAGTCTAGCTCTGAAGGAGAAAACAAAAGAATGTGAAAATTTTTCCAAGGAAAATGTTGCCTTGAAGCAAGACATGGAATCCACCATGATGAGAATGACCAAGGAGCTTGAGGAAAAAAAGAAGAATGAAGAAAATATTGCATAGTCCTTGAAAGAAAATTCTGAACAATGTAGCGACTAGAAAATGAATTGGAGCAATCCAAGAACAATGAAGAAATTCTTGAAAAGAAGCTTGATGACCTTAGAGATGAACTTGCTACAACAAATGAGTATAAGGATAAATTTAGATCAAGTTCAGCCAAACTTGTTGAACTGATCAAAGGATAGAGGAATGAGGATGACAGACGAGGTCTTGGATATGAAGAAGGAGAAAGTTCCAAATCTAGACAAAAGAACTTTGGACAGAGGAATTTCGGACAAGGAAGATTCAGACAAGGAAGTCAAATGAAAGGAACCAAAAGAGATCTAGTAAGGCAACCAAATGCTCAAAGATTTAATGGCTATTGTTATGTTTGCAACAAATTTGGTCATATGGCTTCTCAGTGTAGAAGTAGGGTGAACTCAAGTAGACCATCATTTTCAGGTCAATGTTTTAATTGTTATAAGTATGGTCATAAGTCAAGTGAATGCAGAATTGTGATGAACAACTTTCATAGAGATGTTATATTCTATGCATGCAATAGATTTGGACATATTGCTAACCAATTCAAGTCAAGAAAAAGTCAGTGGAACAATTGGTTTGGACAAAGAAGTGTTGTGTGCTACAACTGCAACAAATTTTGCCACATCGCTAGATTCTTTTGGAACAGAAGAGGTTTGATAAAACAGAACATGCAATAGGATGTTAAAGGGGAGGGAAAAGTTACTACTAATGTGATCAAAAAGTAGATGCAGAAGAAATGGGTGAAGAAGAATCCCTTTGTAGAAGCAAACGAACCTGCACTAGAAGAAACTTTTGTTAATTCCTCAGGGAATTAATTTTAGGTCTCTAGCATAGGGGGAGCTATCAAGAAAAACTCTCAAACCCCCTCTTGTAGGAAAATGATACTGGAATCCGGATATGTTCAGTAGGAGAGTTGACACTTTTCATATATTGTTTGACTAGTTAGAAGCATTAGTGAAGCATATTGGCAATCCGCACAAGAGTCATCTTGCTTGATGCCTGAAAGGAAGAAAACCGGATGAGTCAGGGCAAGAGCATTTATTGCAAAATAAAAGAGTTAGGTATGTGGAAAATAAAAAGAATAGGTTCAACCCTCATTTGTCGTATTGCATTTGGAGAAAAGCATTTTGGAGAGCTCTGAGGTGATCATTGCAAATTTGTGAGATATTCAAGCATAAAGGAGGAACTGCGATCAAATTTTGTCTTCGTCCCTGAAAGGTATTTATTGAAAACCTGTAAATTTGTGTGATCTCAATCATGTCTACTCCTCTAATAGTCAAAGTTAAGGATAGGTTGTGTCCAAAATTCAAATGGAATCCATATAAGTTTGTAGATATATAACCCTTAGGTGCATTTTCATCAGTGTCGTATGGAGTCCTGCATATTGAGGATATTAGGGCTTATGTGCACGCAAACATTGAAGATTTGGGAACTCACATTTGTTGGATTTGTACACTCATCATATAACTCAAGAAGATCTTACTGTGAAACCATAATTCAAAACCCTAGAAGATAAGAAACTTGTGTAATTTGTGAAATTCCTCATATTTGAAGAAGATGAATGGGTTTGATATTTGTTGATCTGTGTCCATGATGAATTCATGTGGTTGGATGTGCCATTCAAAATCACCAAAGAAGCTATATGTGTAGTTACAGGACTAAATTCCACTGGAAAGCTTCCAGTTTTGAAGTCTGTAAAGAATGATAAGGTTACTGAAGCGACAGGCTCAAAATGGGATAGGAAGGCAATGACGATAGACAATATTGCTGCAGTGGATGTAAAATTTGCTTCAATGATTATCGGCTATAAGATTTATCACTCAAGCTAGAAGAACTTTGTATTCGACACAACTATTTATGCAGCATATGAAATGGTCAAAAAAAATGTAGACTATGATTTATGTGAACTACTCAGAGGTCAGTTAAAGGAGAATTTGGGAAAAATCAAGAAGGATACAAAGAATACATTCAAGTATGGTAACTTGTTGATATGTTTATTTTTCTACTTCTTGGGTGAAGTACCAGGAATTGGTAAAGTTCAATGGCGTAATGATATGTTGGTAGTTGTTCAGATATGGAATATGCTATGTGGATTGGGTGATCGACAGACTCGCAATACAATCCTATGGGGATACTTCAAAAAATTTTAGAATTTGATGCATGCCAAAGAAAGAATTCCTACAACAATTGTGGAGCAATGCAAAGACTATTTGCTTCATGGTAGACATTGACCAGTGCCATATCGAAGCTACTGATCCTAGAATAGTTTGGATCATGCCTATGGGTTATGAAGTAGATGAGAACATTCTGAGGATGTATGCAAAACACTTGCTAAAATCACCACTAGATTAGGGTGAAGAAAGGTTCGGTACTTATGCAGAGAAAGGCTTACAAGTTCACTCAGAATTGAAAAATTCCATGATATCAAGAAGGGTAAGAAAAGAGATAGAAGCCCTTGTAGATATTTTTGGAATCCTTTTGCATCAACTAAGAGAAGTGAGGAGACAAAGAGAAGAAGCTGAAGTAACTAAGGAGAAAGAAAAGGCAAAATTAGTCAGTCCAGGAACATCTCTTGCTCACACTAGAAGCTCCTTTGCAACTTAGTCAAATCAAGTTGAGGCTTCCAAAAAAATACAGAAGAATAAAAGCACAAGATCTTACAAAGTTGTGTCTATAGATGAAGAGGAATAAACTGATTCAGAAGAAGTGGTAAGGGAGATAAAGGCTACCGGTACTTATGTTGTCAAATTGAATAAGAGAAAATCTTCCAGGAAAGGAGAAGAAGCAAAGAAAAAGGCCAAAGTTGACAAACCTAGTATGTCTATTGAGGAAGTTGAGAATTCAACAGTGAAATATGGAAATCTCAAGCCACTTTGTGATTGGTATGAGTCTTTTGATGAATCCGGTAAGAAAATTCTTGAAGAAGCAATAATAAAGCATATGATTGTTTTCAATAAAGTTCGTGTGGAAATCATGTTTGGTTTTCTGACAAGTTTGTATAATGCTTTGGATTCTAGGAGGTCAAGCACCTTATTAGAAGAAGAAAATATGAGGAAGAGGGTCCTAGCAGATTTGTGCTCGGAAATGACAATTGAAGAAATGGATTTATTCCTCGTAAAGGCTAAAAAGGCATTTAGGAGCAAAACAAGAATAAATAAGCTCATGTTTTCTAAAACTGATGTTGTTGTCAGTGAGACTAAGCAAATTCTGGAAGAACTTTTGTCAAAGGAAAAGATTAACATTGAGGAATTAAATGTTCAAAGAAATGAAGAAGTGAATGTGGAGGTAAATGATTTAGGAGAAGAGAATTTGAATGAGGAAAACATGAATGTGTCTGATCCTCCAGAGTTTGAGGATATTCTGACTTCTCCTGGTGTGAAAGATGCAGAGACACCTGTTGTAACTAAGGTCCCTATTAAAATGCTAGTTGAGGAAAAGGAGGTGCATTATATACAAGCTGAAATTCCTAAAGTCAATCTTGAAGCAGAATCCAAGGTTGAAAAGAAAAAAGGAGCAAGAAATCATAATAGAGGAAGTGAAGGAATCTTTATTGGAGCAGCAGGAAGAGTTAGATCCTGAGTTGGATGAAAGCTCAATTAACCTATCTAATCTATCTCCAATTCAGATGATGAAGGTCACTAAAATTGCACAAGCCAAATCCAATGAAAAGATAATAAAATCTCACATAGAGAACGGTGAACTGTTAAAGCTTGCATCTGGAATCTTATAGAAAATAATGCCTACTTATGTTGTGGACACATCAGGTTCCTCCTCCAGTGAGTTAAATAAGCTAATAAGTTCTATAGATTCTCATTTTGAATCCTTTGAGAAATAAGCTTTGGTTAAAGTGAGAAAGGAGTTCCAAGAGAAGAGAGTTGGTAGTCTGAAAGAATTGATTGCCAAAGACAAAGCTCCATTGAGTACTTGCATAAATAATATTCAAGGTGTTATGTCTGGAGGAGGAAATATATACAAATCTTGCTTGGTATTTTCTAAATTTACTAAATCAAATGAAAAGAAGATGAAGGACATTGAACAGCAATTGGTCAACATTTCCAACATTTTTGACCCCTTAGTCGTAAGTGTTTGTAATCAAGAAAATCAGGTAATGTCTCTACTAAACCAAATAAAGAGTCTAAAATTTGAAAATTAAAGTATCATTGGCAGAATATGTGAACTCAGGGGACTGATAAGTCCAAATATTGAGATGATCGTAAATGCTCTGAGAGAAGCTAAAGATGCTATGACCGCTCTTGATCCAGTAAGTCTTGAAGCAGCAGAAACCTTGTCATAACTACTTTGTGGTCATATAACCATTTTGGAGAGTTTGAAAAATATTTGGGACTCGAACTTAAGTGGGCTAAAGAATCTCTTTGCAGACGTCTTCAAATTTTTGTAAGTCTCAACATTTTTTGCAATTTTGGTTTCCCCAATTTTGTTATTGTTGTCAAAGGGGGAGAGAGTGCAGCGAAAAAATTCCCTAACATTCTTAGGGGGAGTAGTATTCTATATTTTGGCAATGTGCTTATCAGTTTCGACACTTAGTCATTTTTCTAAGTGTTGCCATCAATGCCAAAGGGGGAGATGTTGGAATATGGCTTCCAATGTTGTCATTGATGGAAACTAAAGTCATCTTCATGATCTGCATATCTGTATCTAGTTATACTGGTAGATAAAGTGCATTACTGTGTGTTACCAGAAAAATATCTAAAGAACAGGGTATTTGGTCAGTTAATCAATCTGTCTACTTCATCGGATTATCATTTTGTGTTGTGGACCCTTGAGATTGCTTGGTGAGCATGTATATTATCTTATTGTTGAATTTTGTGGTGTTGCATTAGTGGCAATACGAGCTTGAAGGTTCGGTAGAATGTTTTAGGTCTACTTGTTCATTGTAGCCGACTCAATGAATGTGGTGCGTTGTGAATGTGTAGAGTGGAATTATTGAAAATTTATTTATGTTCAACCATTTAATTATGGGTCTTAGCTACAATCTAGCCAATGGTGTTAGATCCACATTGTAAATCCAATTATAATTTTGGGTCAACAGTTAATAATATTTTCAAGTTTTATTAAGGCCGACCTATAGCAATTGTATTCCTAGTTATGGATATATAAGAGATTCGATATATCATTTGTTGTGTGTGAAAAATTTGTGTGATGGTGTGTTCCGATCATCAGGAAGAGCGATTAGGCGATTATGCATAGTTTCACTTGTGCATTAATATTTCTACAATGCGAGTTGTGCAGAGCAAAGCAGAATTGTTGAATCTGTCTGAAGGATAGCAAATTGTCATCAAAGCTAAATTGGAACTGTAATCAGGCATTGTGGATGCTATTTCATCAGTTCACCTTTTTCGATTTACTCAATATCTTTGTGGGGCAGTGAGCCCATCCATTTTGAGCAGTGAGCTCTAGGCAGTGAGCCTGAATGCAAGTGCATTCCCATTTTGTACTTCTTATTTTGGATATACTCATATTATATTGTGGATTGGCCGTCCACCATGGTTTTTCCCCTAACAGGGTTTCCACGTAAAAAATTTGGTGTTATGGTGTTGAGATTGTTTTCTTTTTGTTGATGCATGTTTCTTCTATTGAATGATTAAGTAAGTTAAATCACAGAATAATAAAGTTGAATTTTTGCTCAACATTGATTCAGCCCCCCTCCTCTCATTGTTGCTTGTTTCCAACAATATTAACAAAACAAAATTCCTTGATACAAAGAATGTTGGTAATTTAAAATATCATTTCATTCAAAACAAGTGATGAAAAGTTTCTTCATCTCTTTTTATCTCCTCTTAGATGGAACTTTCTCCTAAATATTAGTCTGACTAGACTTTGCAATGATCAATTGTAAGTTAGTGAAGGCATGCTTGTTAATAATTGAACATCCTCAAGGTCTCAATACTACTATATTCAATTCATCCACATATAATATATCCTAATTTAGAGCATGGGTTATGTCAAGTACATGTAATTTATTAAGTGACGTATAGAACAAGATATGGATCTTATCCAATATTGGCAATAGATTTAATATTAGATTGATTACATCTAAGATTTCAAATGGTCCCACATAGCATGGTACAAATTTGGATGACCTTCCACACTTGACGAATCTCTTTTTTAATTACTACACTAAGAGAAGATTTCTCTCCAAATGATAATTGAAGTGTTCTCCCCTTATCCACATAAATTTGTATACTATAAATGACCTGTTTTAGCCTTATCCTAGTCAAATTCATGTGTTCTTCCATTTCTCTTAGTATTCTAGTCCTACTAGCATAAAATCTTATAGTTGATCTAGATATTTTTTGTCATTCACTTGCAACTATAAAGGGATTCCCACATACTACTAAATAATAGTTTTCATACATAGCATGTCCACTACCACATGATCTACTCCCTATCTTGGCTATAAGTTTCCAAATGAAATTTAGTAAATTTTATTGATTTTCCTAATGCATCTTGGAGAGTTTTCTAAAAATAAGAAGACAACTAGGTTTCCCTATCTAGTACTATTTTCTCTAGAACTCCATGTAAACAAAATATATCTTGCATGAACCTTTTTATTAGCATCAAAGAGTTGTCTATTATATTTTTAGGGACAAAATTTCCAACTTTAGTTAATTTATCAGTCACTAATAAAATAGTATTGTGCTTAAACTAGATAAGTAATATTCCTTGTATGATACCTATATTGAACATCATCATTTATATTATAGGATCTGATTTGGGTATAGAAACCTTGAAAAATGTACATCCTTAGCTTTAATTCACTAGCATTCAATGCACTTGCAAAAATTTCATGACATCCCTCTTCATTCCTAGGAAAAAATACTTTTTTATGAAATTTAACATCATTTTTGTATCCTTAGGTTTCTATCCTAAGATGTGTTCTGAAATTCTCATAGAATTATTACACTACTATATTTGACTCCACTTTTCGGCAGACGTTTGTTGAACTGTCGACAAACTATTGTCGAAATTCTGATGAATCTCTTGGAAATTTTTCATCCCTAAATTTTCGTTGGTATCCCAATGAGCTTCAAAATGTTGAATTCATGACTGAACTTCGTCGGTTTCTGCCACAAAAAAGGGACCTCCTGTTCGTCAGAATATCGATGAACATTGTGTTGATCTAGCGATGAACAATAGCCATAACACACATGGCATGCCTCTTCCAAATCGTCGGAATAGCATGAGATGTTTGTTGAAATTGTGACCAAGTTTCATCGAAAGTCGAACAAACATTCATCATTTTTTCAATGATCTCGTGATCAAAATGAGATCAAAATTGTGTCGAAGCTATAGCTATATCAGCAGGACTGACTTGTGGTCTCATCGATGAGCACAAGGAAGTATATCGGTGAGACTTATACCATCGAGGTAAGCTCTGAATGTTTACCTGGCCCGCTATGTCTCGTCGATATATTCCCAGTGCTCCTGTCGGTGAAATAAATGATGGTCTCTCTGATGAAACTTCATCTGTGAGACTTAAACGTTTGGGCCAGCATATATTTTTCATACCGAGATGACTTGTCTTGCCGATAGATTATCTTCATTGATGAGACCATAAGCCAGTCTCCCCAATATTCTGACAAAAAAAAAATCATTTGTTTGATGATCTCACCATTGGAATGAGATCAAAATTGCGTCAGAACTACAGCAACCTCGTCGCACCTTTTTTTTACGAACTGTGGCATCAAAATTTCTACGAAACGTTGCAGTTCTTTTTAAAAAAAATCTTCATTGGGAGGACTGACTTGTGGTCTCATCAACAGAGCACGGGGAAGTATATCAGCGAGACTTATACCATCAAGGTAAGTTATGAATGTTTACCCAACCCGCTATGTCTCACCGATATATTCCCAATGCTCCTGTCGGTGAAAGAAATGATGGTCTCGCCGATGAAACTTCATCGGTGAGACTTAAACACTTGGACCAACATATATTTTCCATGTTGAGATGACTTGTCTTGCCAATAGATTATCTTTATCGATGAGACCATAAGCCAATCTCCCTGATATGTCTTCTTTAGTAATCATTGATTGCTACAATAGTTTTGATGTCTCATCAATGTGTGAAAAAGTGCTTGTAACCCATAATAGGTCAGAAGAACCCATACCAACTCATGCCGATGTGATTTGTATGCCACAATATCTTTGATCAAAAGGATTTTTAGGAGTAGAACGAGGTGACCGTGGGTAATTACATTTTTTAGGGCCAATTACATCCTTTTCTGACTCAAAATGTAGTTATTATTGAGAAATTTACATGACTAAATCATTATAAAATTTTGAGTAAATCATTATATTTTGTAGGGCCAATTCACATAAACTACTCAGAACTATGGAAATGCAGAATCAATGATACCTCAATTGTTGAACCAATCGTTTGAATGATACGATCAAAAAAACTTTCTCTTTCAACTTCAAATGAACGCCATTGGAGAAGTGACTTATAGATGATACATGCACCTATAGGTCTTCCATTATTAAAGCCAACATCTTATGTGATACACTTGATCAATGCATCTTGATTTTCCTAAAACCAAAATAACAAAAAAATGTAGTGTAAGGGAATAAAAAAATCGCCAGAGCTTTATAATATAATGTGCCTAAGGAAAAAAGTGATATAACTGGAAATACAAATAGAAGAGATAGATACTCCTCCAGAAGGTCAGAATCATATACTTGCTACCTATCAGTGAGAGTCTTTTGTGGCCTTTTCTCTCCATCAGTGAGCTCTTTCAAGGAAGACATAGGAGTCTATGAATTCTACCAGACACATCTATTGGTTAAAATATTATTTAAAAATAATATTACTTATTTAAAATCGGGAGAAGGAGATAACTAAAATTATACATAAAAAGATATAATTTGTTTATATTGGACAACCATGAGTGTATGATCATGATGGAATTTACCATTTTAAGGCACAAAAATGGAAAATACATAATGACAAGTGGAAACTTAACCTCCTTGAGTTAACAGCACAAGCCAAACTAGCTTTGGTCTCTACTAAACAATGTTGCAAGATCATTTCCCACACACAGAAATTTGTGCTTCTGATAGTCCACAAATGCACCTACACAAGCAAGTACACAAAATAATAGTGCTCGCAAATATGCCAACCCCATTGCAGCAAGAAAGGTTCAACAAGATATTGCAGCAATACGAAGACATCTTTCTATCCCTCTCAGTCCTCTCTCTATCTCTTTCTATTTGCTAATATAAACTTATATTAAACAAAGACAACACAGAAATGATAACTATTTGGTGGTATGACATTCGAAGGATTACAAGTTAGCTTCACATGCATTACAAAACACCATACATGACATGTATTTGTTGATATAAACTTATATTAAGTGTTGATCATAGAATAGATTGTTATAGCACTCCAGAATTGAGCCAAATGTCATAAAATAACTATCAAAGTATTAAAGGATAGCAAAGTACCTTGCAAGAATGAAGAGGAATGTTGGTGCAGGTTTGTGAGATAGTATTTATCCATCTTGAGGTTGCATGTTCTGAAACATGGATGAATTTGCATACTAAATTGTAAATTCACTTTTACAAAATATTCCAAAAGTTGTAGTATAGGAAAATAATTGGAATTACAAAAAGAACAATTGTACGAGAGTAGACAAAATGTTGCTTTTGTTTCAGAGGTAGTGTTCAATACAATGATAGCAATATAGAGAGGACCTGTAATAAGATCAATACCATAAGAAAAGAAGGGGGGAATTGAAAAAAAATCGCATCTGTGTCTATATCCATGTCCATGCAACTCTTATTGAAACTAGTGCATTGTTATTTATTGTTACACGTACAAGTCTTGTATTGTTATTCTTCCAAAACTTCTCATACATCCAATCAACTACTTATATACATGCAACTCCTTTCTTGGGCCTTCCTAGATATATCCAAGATCATAGGGCTTGGATACAACAATATATGTAGTACATACTCATGTATTGAATAGAGTTCTCTTCCTAGTCTATATGTTTAAGAATTTGAGGAATAATGAATAAATATAACATAGTATAAAGAATGATTGTTAATGATGGTTGGTTTAACTTACATGCCCCTTTTCACCCCCTATTCATTGTAAACTATGCATAACTTGAACATATTAAAAAAACTATAGCCCACATTGACATTGTATGCCACATTAATCCAACCATATGACAAAAGATAAGCAATCTAGCCTCTTGAATGAATGTAAGTAGAGAAATTTTTGCATACCTGTAGATGGTACAAAATTTCATGGTTAAGTGGAAGCCTCCCATTAGCAACAAGATCCAAATATCTGTGTATCTATCTCAATAGAGCCTCTAAACCATTCAAAGTTGTCAATTTTTCCACTAACCTGTTATGCACAAAAGTCAAATTTTAGAGTTATGTCACCACTAAAAAAAAAAGAAACAGAGCTTTGAAACCAAATCCACACACAACACAATCTGGTATTCATAGAAATTCATACAAACAAACTAAACTCAGAACATTGGAATGGAAACAACTTCAAATTATGATACAGAGCATGGATTCACTTTACTCAACTCGAGGCACATTTCACAATAATGGGATCTTCATCTAAAACATTTGTACGAGGTTCAAATAGTAAACAGATTGATGAAAGATAGAGGAATTAAAAAGATACTTGGATGTAGTTGGATTGAAGGTCGTAAACTGGTACATGTTTTTTGTGTAGGAGTCATATCGCGTCCACAAACATGGCGGAGCTATGCAAAGCAGGAGAAATTGGCTTGGAAAATGAAGGCATCAAGGTATAAAGAATCATTTTTCTGCCACCATAGTGAAAATTTAGCACTTCCTTTCATCTTTTCATATTGGTTTGATGCTTCAAATGATGCATTTCTTATATTCAAAATTTCATTATCTTATTGACCTTCTCTTTGTTTCAAGAATAGTTTAATATTCTCTACTTAACAAGGCCAACCACGTGACAGTGGAAGCTCATTTGACCCCTCCCCCCCCCCTCACATCACTCTCAATTCCCCATACCTGATCATATAACATTAATCATTCATTCATTCATTAATAACATATAAAATTCATTCATTATCATATAACATTCATTCATTAACATATTCAAATTCATTCATAATATGATTACAATCACTTTTTTTTGTTTCTTTTTTTAAGCTAAAAAAATCTTAAGTGGAGTATCATTTTCTAAATCATTTGTCCCCCCTTCAGTTGTTTTTCCATTTGCTTGTGATCTTAATGTATGCCTAGTCGTGTACTCATGACGTGGACGCCACTGCAAGGGGGGGTCTACTGCAATAACAAAGAAATGTTAAATTGATATGTTTTATTATTATTGTTACAAGTATTTCATTAATTAAAAGAACATTAGAGTGGTTCTCTTTACCTGATGGGGCCACATCATGTTCTTGATCTTCTCTAGCCTGATCATGCTCAACATGTTGATCACACTCTGCATGCTCTAAAGTTGAAACAAGAAAGGTTACATTAATTAATACACCAATTGCGATTAAAGATGTTTAATTGTATTAATCCATACAGTGTTTTGTATAGCACATGAATACATCCAGTATTGGGATGCACACCATGACCTTCATCTATAGGTTGTGCTCCACCCTCACCAAGTTGCATTCCAATGTCATGTGCAGTATTATCATTGCTTGTTTGTTTAAAACAAATAGGCACATAATTACTTTATGGTGGAAATTAATATTAAATAGATTGCACAAGTATTCAATTTTAAATAAACTTTATTGATTTCATTTACCTACGTGTCGGATGCAATGAAAGATTTTGTTTTCCCAGTCAAGACTCTTAGGCATTCAGCCACAGCTCCATAGCCTTGCTGGAAGGCAATCTTTAGGTCCTCTTCTGTGGGCACTCTGTTGAATTCAGAGCCCTACATTTTTTCATAAGATCATGAATTTTTCCTCTATGGTGTGATAAAACCAAAATTATTTGCAATTTATTATTTGGATGCAAAATTTCATTTATTGATACTTACAATTCATGCGGCTAATTTCATATAACCACCAGAGCCAAATTTGTGTTGCTCATGTTTTTCTAGTCTTTCCTTTGTTGCATTTGATGTGTCGGGCAACCTATGAAAATTTTGAAATACGTTAGATTATGTAAAAAGAAAGAGTAATCAATATATAATTACATTGTTGATAGTATCACATATTTTCCTTGGCCTGGTGGTGTATTTCCTTTTTTCTTTTCAGCCTTCTCCTTTCCATCTGACACCAAGTCCTTCCACTCCCTCTTTGGAATCATGAGGGGATGCTCGTACTTTTTGTTCTTCTCTAAATGTGACCTATATTGGTCCCTCACATACTTTAGATAGGTACCATATTTCTTAAGGACCTTCGTTCGGTTGAATGTTTTATCACTGAATAGCACAACTAAATGGTTAATGAGATCATCTTTTAAATCTTCATTTTGGGCATTCCACCATGTACGTATGGTGGGCCCAAAGAGCTCCAATGTAATATCACTTATATGTTTATAAAAAACATCATATCCTGCAAAATGATCATGGGATCATTAGTCTAAAAAGAGTGATCAATAAGTAAATTTCAATTGGATTATATATAATAATAATTAAAACATTTTAAAGTACCTGGGACCTTCTCTATCTTTATGGGAATGAAATCCTCGGTCACCACAAATGTGATCGACAATGTTCCCATACTAGTAATATGGGAAGATCCAGGAAATGTTGTTAAAACATTACTAGTACTAGTTTTGGCCTCTGCATCCTCAAGAACATTTCCTGACACATGTTTTGGCATGTGTTCACTGCGACAGGGTGCACTACCCGATGCCTGCATGCTATGTGTTGCCAAGATTTGAGACGACAATATAGGCATGGATGATGGGGTTGGATGATGTGATGTATGCACAGGAAGATCAAGATCGACACTTGTACCAACCCCTACTCCTCGGGCAACACCTGCAATACTCTGATCATGGCCAGTAGCATCATGAGGATGCAAATAATCTTGTAAAAACAACACATATTTTAGTTCATGACATAAAAGAGTACAAAATATAAAACCATGAATGAACTTATGTTATAATTAAAGACCTCATGACAGCTTACTTGCAAGTTTTGTGCTCTCTCAGTCAATATTTTAACCCTCTCTTATCTCATTTGTTTGAAGCACTATGAATATTAACTTAAGGATTTCTTCATTGCATTTTTTTGGGTCTTCCTTAACATATCGAGAGGGCTTGTTGAATATGCGATGTCATCATCACATAATATTGACTACATCTCCCTATGGATGTTCTCCTCTACTGCTGGTTCCTTTCCCCAATCAGCTAACTACATCAAGAATATTAAAAACATTATCGAAATTAACCCAAGGAACTTATGAAAAAAACATAAAAATAAAACATTTTGCTCGTATCTAATTTGTACAATTACAATGAGGTAAACCTGTCAAGTAGAAACGACTGAAGATGCATCACGATCGGTGCTCTGGGTCGGATCCTTCCCCGCATGATCAATGTTCCACTATGACAAAAATTAAATATAAAAAAGCATTACCGAAATGAAACCAATAGACTTACAAAAAAAATATAAGAATAAAATGGTATATTGGAGTCATTAATTGGAGGTTGGGTAAAATGGTACATAGTACGTACCACCCCCATAGTAATTGTGTTTTTAACAAAGTGATTCAAATTGTAATTGATTAGCAACTCTTCCCCTGCAGTTATTGATTTTATTACACGTAAGAATACACGGTTTCCCTCACATTCCTCGAATATGCAATTGGGTTGCTTATTTGTTGACCCAAGTCGTGTACTATTTATAAACCCTACAATATTCCCTGATGCTTTTTGCCTTACATCAATGTACATAGCCACTCCTTTATTTTGATCCTTATCTTTTAGCTGTATATAATTTGCTAATAGTGCATACCTACGCATACTTCATGTATATCAAACCAACTGCATCCAATCTTTGTAACTATAACAGGGTCTAACATAATCCATCAATTCAGAAACTTTTTTGTAACAAACCTTTATGTCGTCCATGCAAAATAAGCCCAAACCATGTAATGGTGATGGTGTTATGCGATATATCGTCTTGTTGACACAAAAATCAGTGTTTATTGGAGGAAGTTCCTTGGGTACCCATTTTTTCGTAGATGTTTGTACCTCAAGGGCACGTCAATGTTGCCTATGCTCTCATCATCATAAGAACATGACCCCCCTTCAGCAAGAAAAAATTCCACGCATTTACAAAATTTTCTTCTAATATTTTGACCTCTAGTTGATCTCACTCTTTTAGACCTACTACATGTCTCGCTTTCCTCTTTTCTTCCTGAATACCCCTCGCTCGAGGAAGACAGATCTGAAAAATACCTATTTGGTGGTACCTACACTCATAAGGATGTTGGATGAAGTTCTTTCATGGTGATGTGATCCCAAGGTGACATTATGATAAATCTATCATTTCATTGCTAGAATTTGACAGGTTATAAGGTAATCAAGTCTTGATAGATTGCAAGTTATTGTTACTACCGTCCAAATGTGTCCATCACAAATCAAATATACTTAATGTTTTAACTCCAAAACTTTGTAACAAGTGTTAAATGTGACTATGGTCCACCAGTTACACAACCAAGGCCTCAAATGTATTCTGTAATTGTAATCAAAGGACTTTTGCTCTTCATTCAAGTAAATAAACTTGAAGGGAAACACCACCAAGTGGTTTATTGGACACCTACATGACTAAAAATAGCATAAAATTTACATTTAATTTCCATATGTCTAAGTGGTTAACGGGGAGGGAGTGTGTACTAGGCCTGGTTAAGTCATCATAAGTTTATGCTTTGGCAATAAAAATTGTTTAAGTCATCTTAAATCTTCCTACGTCTAATTGCTAGGAGACTTTTGGTATGTTCTAAGGTAGGATGAGTGGTTGCATCAATGTTCTAGTTCTCTATGACAAGGTTTCAACATCTTCAAATAGTGAAGGTTAGTGCTTATAGTCATTTGAAACAACATTTTCATTATGTATGATGGTAGGATTTGATAACTTAAAAGAACTGGCTACCCAACAAACTTAAAGTTAAAAGAAACTTTTTTAGTTTAAGGGGTTAGTACTTTCTTTCATCTTTGCATATTGGTTTGATGCTTCAAACAATGCATTTCTTATCCCACTTCTATCATATTGTATTCCCATCCCATTGCAATTGTTGATACCAAAATTTCATATCAAGTACCACGTTCTTGAAGCAATTTTCTATTTTTTTATTATTTTTTTGAAGTTCTTTTGTGGTGTATGGATCCGTACAAGCTTGAAATGCTCTGAGATCATTGGTGTAGATAAATATATGTGTTCATACAAGCTTGATATGCTCTGAGATCACTGTCTTGTGGGAGAAAATAATCAAATACAAGGATTGCCCTATTTTTCCTGTGTAAGGGTTTAAGGGCTAAATAGAAATGGCATCCACCAATCCACCCATTGTCTTGGAACTATAACTCAGTGGATTGGTGTGAAACATGGTATGATAGAGTTTCATTGCATTTATGGGCTTGTTAAAGCAAGAAACTTGGCATTGAATTGATTCCCTAGGGCTGACAGGGGCAATTTTCTTGTGAATTTGTCGTTGTTAAGTCAAGGTTTGTCAATTTGATGGACATATTGGTAGAGTCATGGTGACACTATTTGATGGTCCAATCTCTACTTTGAAACAAAAATATCTCTAACAACTCTAAGAGCTATAATGGGATGGCCACCATCCTAGGAAATATTCTTCATTCTCACTTTTAGGTGTTAAAATTTAACAATACCTTGATTGATGAAAGAGCCCAAAGAGCCTTTCTCCATGGTATCCAAGTACACATAGCAGCGGTCTTCTCTTATATGATTGGACATGATTTAAAGAACTTAGCTAGGAATTATTCATTTAACCTAAGGTTTTCTCATAATGCCATCATTGGAAAAGTATGATCAAATTCTTCTATTATGAAGAATTGGTCTATGTGCCTCTAGTAATCACTATAAATATTTGTAAGGATAAAATGACTAATTGCATCAGGTAGGAGAGAATCAACTTTGAGTTCTTCAAAGATTATATTCCTCTATTCATAATTTTTAAGGGTTGTGTGTGGAGGATTATCACTGAAGAAGGAGGAGACCTTTCCTTGCATATGTTTGTGGTGGAGGTATTAAAGAAGAATTGTATGCCTCTATTTCCATTCATTAGATCTAGCTTAGCCTAGCATATACTTGGACTAAGTCTACAATTGCTTCAGAATCATGTGATGAAGGCTATGTGTGATGAAATCCTAGAACTTTGGGGGTGCCAATGTACGAGAAGATCTTTGGAAACTAGGCATGAAAATTGCAGGTTAAAGAGAATGGGGGTGCCAAACTTACAGTACTCATTGTCCCTTGGTCGTCGATTTTCCCTGAGTGCCCTCAACCTCATCCTATTGCGCTGGTATTGACCTTGTTTTCACTCCTTTTCTCTTTGTCGGCGTTGGTATTGACCTTTTTTCCACGAGCTACAACCTAGTTTTGTTAGGTTTTAGAGTATGTTAATTAAATTGAAAATTATGGTGCCATTTAGCTAGGTTTTAATATTCCACAATATAGTTAAGTATATATTAGTTAAATATATATTAGCTATATTAGATTTATATTTTGTAGCTCATTCTTGTAGATTAATAATAGACATTCATGTTCTTTCTTCATGAAAGTATATATTCTATATTTTCCTTGGTGTTATCCCAATGCAAAATATAATTAATATAATATATATTTAATATAATAGTAATATTAGATTAAATTATATATAATATAATTATATTTATTATTATATAATAGTATATATAGGCTTTTACCTGATATTTTAGAGGATTTTACCATTACACTACAACTGGTTTACCATTAAATGGCAATTGAAACTTGTTTTCCAATGACACAATAGTGGTTTCTAGGCATGAGATTTGTTTCAAGCTCAAATCTCACAATATATGTAGCCTATTAGCTAATAGAAAGAGATATAGAAACTAAAAGAGATAGAGAAAGAGAGAAAGATATGAACTTGGATAGATAGGGAGAGAGAGTTGAGAGAGAGAGAGAGAGAGAGAGCATGAGAGAGAGAAATATAAGAGATACAAAGGAAAAGAGAGAGAGGGAAAAGAGAAACTAAATTTTGATTGGTTGTTTCATGTCAACAATCCAAGGATGCCATGTGTCCTTGGGGAGTTATGCTCAAGGTAGCATGCCATTTGATTAAAGATATGATAATTCTCCTTTAATACCTCTTCAATGTACCCATTGCACACTTAAGGAGACAAAGATAAATATAGGGAAGAAAATATAGAGAGAGAGGGAGATAATTAGTAACATACAAATAGAAAGGGAGACAAAGAGATAGAGAATGGTAGAGAGATAAAGAGATAAGGATGAATAGATAGAGATATAGGGAGAGTGATTGATATATCTCTCCTTGTTGCTCTCTATCTCCCTAAACCCTAAACCCTCTTCCCTATCTCTCCCCATCTTCTCTATCTCTCCTCCTCTACCTATCTATATCCATTTCTCTCCCTCCCCCTCTCTATCTCCCCCTCTCTATCTCTCACCATCTCTAGTCCCTCCCTATCCCTCCTATCTATCAACTCTCTATCTCCACTTCTCTTACTTTCTCTTCCCATATATCTCTATCTCTATCTCTCTATATCTCCCACTATCTATGTCACTCCCTCTTCCCCCCTCTATCTATTGAGCTATCTCTCCCTCTCCCCCCTTTCTCTGTTATTCACTCCATCTCTCCCTAGCTCCATCTCTCCTACTCTATATCTCTATCTCTATTTCTCTTTTTATCTCCCTCTCAGTCCTCTCTCTATCTCTTTCTATCCATATATTTCTCTACCTCTATCATGATCTCTTTATCTCTTTCACCATCCCCCTCTATATCTCTATATCACCCTCTTCTCTATCTCTCCCCCTCTTCTCTATCTCTCCTCCTCTACCTATCTAAATCCCTTTGTCTCCCACCCTCTCTCTATCTCCCCCTCTCTATCTCTCACCATCTCTCCCTCCCTATCCCCCTATCCATTAACTCTCTATCTCCACCTCTCTTCCTTTCTTCGATGATTTCACTATATTAGCAAGGGATGGATATGATATGGTTATCAAAAAATTGCTGCAATACAACATGAAGAAGGGTCTGTTGGAACTATAAAAAATTTCAAAATTTTATAATGATTTACTCATGTAAATTTATCAATAATAATTAACTACATTTTGAGTCAGAAAAGGATGTAATTGGCCCTATAGAATATAATTAACCACAGTCACCTTGTTCTACTCCTAAAAATCCTTTTGATCAAAGATATTGTAGCAAAAAAATCACATCGACATGAGCTGGTATGGGTCTTCCCAACCTATTATGGGTTACAAGCACTTTTTAGCACATCGATGAGACATCAAAACTGTTGTAGCGATCAGGATTACTAAAGAAGACATATCGGGGAGATTGGCTTATGGTCTTATCGATGAAGATAATCTATCGGCAATACAAGTCATCTCGACATGAAAAATATATGTTGGCCTAAAAATTTAAGTCTCACCGATGAAGTTTCATCGGCGAGACCATCATTTCTTTCACCGACAAGAGCACTGGGAATATATCAGTGATACATGTGCAATTAGTGTAAATCATGAATGTTCACCTGACCCACTAAGTTACACCGACAAGAGGATATTGGTAGGAGTTCTGGTGACATATTCAAGACCAAAAGAAAAGATATCAGCGAGACTTATAACATCGGAGGAACCACTGAATGTGTTAGCGATACTAAAATTTAGGCCGATGAAGAAACAAATGAACCAAAATGATTTTTAGGGTGACTCTTGGCGATGTATACGGGACAAATGTTAACATCAGTCAGATGTGTAGAGTGTTACCCTAATTAGCAGAGTATTCAGTGAACGTTGGTTGGGGCCTAATGTATAGATTGCCCAAATTTTGAAGGTGTCTTTCCGATCAATTCATTTGATGTGTTATAGGTGAGACTTATAACATCAGAGGAACCACTAAATGTGTTAGTGATACTAAAATTCAAGCTAATGAAGAAATAAATGAACCAAAATGATTGTCAGGGTGACTCTTGGCAATGTATACAAGACAAATGTTAACATCGGTCACATGTATAGAGTGTTACCCCGATCAGTAGAGTATTCAGTGAACGTTGGTTGGGGCCTAATGTATAGATCCCCCAAAGTTTGAAGGTGTCTTGCTAACCAGTTCATTTGATGTGTTATCGGCAAGACTTATAACATCAGAGGAACCACTGAATGTGTTAGTGATACTAAAATTCAAGCCGATGAAGAAACAAATGAACCAAAATGATTGTCGAGGTGACTCTTGGTGATATGTACGGGACAAATATTAACATCGGTCAAATGTGTAGAGTGTTACCCCGATCAATAGAGTATTTAGTGAATGTTGGTTGGGGCCTAATGTATAGATCACCCAAATTTTGAAGGTTTCTTGTCGACCAGTTCATTTGATGTGTTATTGGTGAGACTTATAACATCGGAGGAACCACTGAATGTTGTAGTGATACTAAAAGTCAGGTTGATGAAGAAACAAATGAACCAAAATGATTATCAGGGTGACTCTTGGCGGTGTATATGGGACAAATGCTAACATCGGTCAGATGTGTAGAGTGTTACCCCGATCAGCAGAGTATTCAGTGAACGTTGGTTGGGGCCTAATGTATAGATCGCCCAAAGTTTGAAGGTGTCTTGCCAACTAGTTCATTTGATGTGTTATCAACGAGACTTATAACATCGGAGGAACCACTGAATGTGTTAGCGATACTAAAATTTAGGCTGATGAAGAAACAAATGAACCAAAATGATTGTTGGGGTGACTCTTGGTGATGTATATGGGACAAATGTTAACATCAGTCAAATGTGTAGAGTGTTACCCCGATCAGCAGAGTATTCAGTGAACATTGGTTGGGGCCTAATGTATAGATCGCCCAAAGTTTGAAGGTGTCTTGCCAACCAATTCATTTGATGTGACAATAAGGAATTCAAAAATCTGTTACATTTGTTTCTGGAGTTAAAACATTAATGGTGCCACAAAGTACAGGTAATTTCATAAATTGAAAGGAAATCGTTGCAAAATGAACATTGTTGTGAATTGGTAGCGAAGGAAATGAGGAGACAAACAAAGGGCCAAAGAATTGTTTCAATTGAAAGACCTCAATCCAAACTAGTAAGTCCTCTGCATTTTAACTTTTTCATTTTTGCAATTTTAAGCAAGTAATATGGAAGCCACCAGCTCAGGGAAGTTGAAAGGTAGAAAACAAAGTGAGAGCAGTCACCCTAAGAGTAAGAAGTAGAAAGTTGAGTCTAGAATTGAGCCAGAGGGTAATGAACAAAATTTGAATCAGGATTTAATTGACCAATTTCCTGGCTCTAGGCCCAAAGGTAGGTGCTTCGTGCAACTAAGGACGGAACTGGAAAAATTGGATGACAAATGCAAGCACATAGGATACATTTGGACCCCAATAAGAGGCTATGAATTGTTTAGATTCCACTTTCACCGAAGAGATTTTTTTGAGCTAGTTTGTAATCTATGGCATCTAAATTTAGGAAAGATGGTTTGCCCTAATGTGTTTGTTAATACAAGGTTGGTAAAATTGTTGGCCACCCACTATGACTCAAAACTTAAGGCCATATGTGGACCATCTAGGAAACCCTTCATATACATATTAGAGGCTTCAATAAGTGAGGTTTTTAAGTTGGAAGGGTAGAGTAATGACAAAATTGTGAATGAAGAGTTGGAAAAGGAGTTTTGGAGAATGGACACCACTTACAAGGGTTGGAGGTTGCCCTTACATAAAATTAAACAATATGGTAAAATTGTCCCACTTGACGATGGCGATGGGCCTCCATTCTATGTGGACTTATTCGAGCCCTATATGAGATATACCTATTTTTGGATAGGACAAGTGTTGGGTATGGAAGTTCTTGAGTATATGTCCATTGTTCCCATGGTAATTGCAGTTGACATTCAATGTCATAATTCTAGGTTTTTTTACTATGCTTCATTTGTCTCCAAGGAACTTGACTTAGCATTGATGGCAATCAAGAATAAATCCCCTGTTCTGCACCTTAGGAATTATTCTCTTTTAATGCATCTAGTATTGTACTTTAGACAAGAGTTAGGGATTTGGCCAGAAAATTTGAAGGTTTCACGGTTTGATAAAGAGGGCAAATTGTTACCCATTCAATTGTGGACTTCCATTTGGGATAGTAGGTTTGCTAATTCCAGTTACCTGTATTTTGAAGAATATTTTTTAAAGCTAGTAGATGAATTCTACAGTCATCCTTGTGCACACTCATTGTCTAATGAAATAAAATGCTTCCTTAGACCTAAGGACTTTAATGGACCAATTGATCACAATTGGGGAGACTGGTATTGCTTGGAAGATGCTACTATTGTAAGGGTGTTTGGTTTTGAGGATTTTTCATTCATTTTTCCTAAAATAGTCCCAGATAGGATTGCAAATTTGGAAATTGTAAGACAAATGGATTTTTCTAGTTTCATGAATTTTGGTTCATTCAGGAAATAGGCATTTATGCCTAGTACTCTGTGCTTTGGTGATTTTACTATGCTTACAAAGGAAGGATATTATTTGATCTTTGCAAAATTAATACAGTATAATATGAATAAGGGTCCACCAAGAAAAGGTTTTGATCCAGAGGGATATATCAATTATGCTAGAAAAAGGATAAACTTTGGAGGATATGATCATGTGCCTTATTAGTTTGATGACATGATTAGAAATTTGGAGACAGAGGAAGCAAAGAGAGTGGTGGAGGAATACAACCAAGGGTTTCTAGATACAGGGTTCCCTTTTTCTAGAGATGAGGGATCTGGAGAAGATATTCCACAAGACCTACCCAGTAGGATTTCTAGATGAAAAACTCAAGATTACAACTGCCCTCCTAGAGAACCAAGTGTTGAAGAGAGCCAAGATACAAACACCAGAGAGATGGCATATAGGTCATTTGTAGCAGACAATGAATTTGTGAATTCTTCAGAATTTGAATCTTTATTGTATAAACAAAAAGGAAAGGAGATAAGGGAGACAGTTGATAATATTACACCAATCAGTGAGGAGCAGCTACTAAATAATTTGAAATTAACTATGGATAGAGAAATGGATAATATGACCCCTAATAAAGGAAGGAAAATGTTAGAGGATGCCAGAGTTATGATCTTTCCAAGGCTGGATTTGAATTCTACATTGGTCTTTGATAGCTTCTTAAAGGATAATAGTGCCACACACAAGCTTAGTCCAGAGGGGGTGACAAAAATATATGTTGGATCCAAATATAACCCGGATGAAGGAACAGTCATGATATGGGCCTTGTATCCACCTCATATAAATTTAGTGGTGATTGATACTAAGAAATCATTTGGACATTTCATGACTCTGAAGGTTGGAGAGGTAGATCCTATGGTGACTGCAGACATTGGGATTAATGTGGAAAAACTGAATAAATCCCAAATACAAATGTTGATCAAAGAAAAGGAAATTTACAAAATGAGTAATGAAAGGATCATGAGAGAAAATGATCATTTGAAGGACATGCTAGGATTCACAATGGGGCCTCCTAAATTAATAACACATGGTGAAAGCTCATAGGTAAAAGATCATTGGGATGAGTCAACTGCATATTCACAAGGTAAATATGATACACTCACTGCAATAATCAAAAAAAGGTAGGCCAACTTAATGATTTGGTTGAATAAGCTATGGGGAGAATATTCAAAGAACCATGTTACAGGGCAAGAACACAAGAGAATTGATGGAAGGATTCAAGAAAATCTTTGAGAATTAAATGAAAGAGATGTTCCTTACAGTGTGGCCATTGGTGTGGGTGACCATATTATAAAGAAACAAAGGGACCTTTATGAGGAACTGTGAGAAGATGCAAATGGGTTGGTTGATGTTATGAATATGTGACTGCCTACACTATTTGAAGATGGAGAAAAGTTGAAAGAGAAAGCCAAGTGGATCAAAGAATGTGAATTGATGTTGCAGAGAATTTTGGAAAATGCTACAGGGAAGGATTTGACATTGGACAAGAGCTGCTAGCAGAATGAAAGGATGATAAAGGTGGAAAGATCGGCCAGGAATCCATTAGGAGATGCTGATACTCATGAACGGAAGGATTATCTACATCATTTATCAAATTTTCATCTATGGCTAAATAGAGCCTAATCTCTTGTTTTAATTAGTTAAGTAAAATAAAACATTTGTGATGGGACGTGTCCCTTCCAAGTTTTGATGTATTTATATCTCTTCCATAGTAATGCAACAGATATAGGCGTTAGGAGATATTCAATAGATAGCTTTCTAACAAAATGCTTTCATATACAGAGACTCAGATGCATGTATTTTGATGGAGTAAATGAAGATATCTAAGTCGTGGATTAAGATTTTGGTATCAGCTATTTGTTAAATTTATGCAGTTATTTGATTGTCTCCATTCTGATGCTTCTCTATTGTTTAAATTGATATAACAAGTTCATGCCCTGTTTACCATTGTACATTTGCTATATGTGTGTGATCTGGTTATTTGGTTCTCTCAAGTAGGGATTAAAATCTTTTAATCAATCATAGCAATTGGTAAGTGTTAGTTGCATTAATCAGAAGAATCACATAACTAGAATTTTCATTCTATCTCAAGAAGAGTTTGTCAATTATTCACTTGCACGTTTACACAAGTTGTAAACAATTTTTGTACCTGACAGTTTGAATTATATGTGTTGAAGACTTTAGAATTTCAATTACATTAATTTATTTATATGTTGTATCTATAACACTACAAAACCATATGCTCTTTGCATTTACACTTGCATTTAGAAATACACATTTATATACATAGATATAGATTTCTTTAATGATATGTTGCATTTATTGTTCTAGGAGAGCATCTAGTAATTGCATTTACATTTACATTTTCAAATACATACATATACATACATACATACATACATGCATACATATATA
This sequence comes from Sequoia sempervirens, assembly GCA_007258455.2. Taxonomy (NCBI): domain Eukaryota; kingdom Viridiplantae; phylum Streptophyta; class Pinopsida; order Cupressales; family Cupressaceae; genus Sequoia; species Sequoia sempervirens. Next base: position 78,429,291 of record VDFB02058242.1, on the reverse strand, counting down.
TATATATATTTGTGTGTGTGTATGTATGTATATCATTTATATTCAATGTTCAGACACAACCCATTAGGTTAGCACATGGATAAAAATTCATAAAATCAGATCTCCCATAAGTCAAACATAATTCTATCAAGAAATTAATATCAAATAGATAATATAATCACATAACTCATACATATGTCAATGTAAACATCATGAATTAATTATGTAACCACATAAGTCAAATATAATTCTATCAAGAAATTAATATCAAATAGATAATATAATCACATAACTCATATATTTCAATGTCATTGATCTTCTTCTTCATCCAACTCTTTTTCTATATCATCCAATCCAAATTCGACATTGTAAGGATTGGTCATATCATCGTCGTCATCATTGATATCAATTTTGATAATTTCATCATCCACACAGATATCATCTTCATGAGCATTAACTCCTACATCATCGTGATCTAGTTCCTCCTCTTTGACATCCTCCTCAGGCACATCATCAACTAACTGTTGATCTTGATCATCATCTACATCATCTTCTAGTTCTTCGGTATCTTCTTCTTCCACCACATTATACTTTACTAGCCTTCCTCTTCGATCATGTCTAACAACAAATGAGCAACCAGGTTTACTTGAAACCTCTGAGTAAAATACCTACTCACATTGGCTTGGAAGAACATAGGGCTCATTTCTAGCTCGCTCAATTGACCTTGTATTAACCATGGTAAATCCATTATCATGTTCAATAACAGTTCTTTCGGGATCATTTTCATTCAATCGTAGCTTGTACCATAGGACAATGAATAGAACTAATTTGAAGGACTTAAAGTCACACTCAAGTATATCATCCAAAATCCCATAGTATCGACTTTTTGAGACTTCTCGATGTATGTCGCTTCTAGATGAAACATTAGTCACCTGAAAGACTATAGTTATACCAGAAACACAAGTTTTTTTTGTGTCATCCAAATTTTTAATTCAAAATTTATGACCATTGCACCACATAGCCTTGTGGTGTTTCACCTGCAATATGTCAAATATGTAAAAATTATTGCAATATCATCAGTTGATAAACATATTTTTTCTTGGCCAAATGCATGCAAAGAAAAAAATCTCAACATATATATTGGTGCAGGAGCACCTAGATCTTGTAAATGCCTTCAAAAGGATAATATGTTAAATATGCATGATCAATTCTAAATTTGTGTGTCAAGGCCATGAAAAGGCTAATTTGAATGTAATCAAATCATAAAGAAGTCACTAGGAGGTGAAAATGCAAATAATGCAATATTATGTAAACGAAAAGGCATAAATCAAGCATATTAGGAGATAAGAGGAAGTGTGAACCGATGAGAAGTTAGAAAAGGTAGTTATTAAGAGGGGAAAAGTTATAAAAATCATGGCAAGGCGTGGAAGAGCAGAATCTTAAAATTCTTGTAACAAAATCTTGAATAAAAGCCCTATTTTTCTAAGTTATCAAGCATTCTTTCTATTTCTCCTAACTTATATTGCTAATTTGGTAACATCCAAGAGTTAGTTCTTGTGTAATCTCATTTGAGAAAGAATACTTTTCATTGTCAAAGAGTCTGAAAGTTAGTTTTAAGCAACAAAAGAATCAAAGACAATCCTGTGTCTCGGGCAAAGTTAGTTTCACTATGATTTTGAGAGTCCCTAAAGAATTTTAAGGCCCATCCCACCAATGTAATACTAGTAGAAATGGTGGGATGGGATAAGTAAGGTGTCCTTTATGTTTTTTTTTTATTGTGTGAGTGCAGGGTATCAAGAATATGGTGCTGTGTTGCTGATTTAAAGTTAATTTTTTGAGTTTTCCTCTTGCAAATGAAGGTTTCCAGTAGGGTATTGGAGAAATAAAATATGCATGCCCAAGGATATGTTTCTAAAGGAATTTTTAGACATAATGGAGCATGTTTCAATGGTTTTCCAGAGTATTGGAGGCTTGTAAGGGTGATAATCACAAAACCCTCACTATTTTGGGTGTTTCCAGCCTAAAATTAAGAGTTTGTTAATACACTTTCTAAATGGGTCTTTCAATCTTTGAAAGTGGATAAATCTGGTGTTTTGTGACCTTTACTTTGACTATTTGAGGCTTTCTAACAATTTGGAGTTGGAAAAAAGGTGGATGCTTTGTAAAATAGCCCTATTCTAGTAGCCTTTCTTGGGTGTATAGTCTGAAATCTGCTAGTTTCTCCAGTATAAATCATTCTAAGTTTTTTATATGATGATATGGGTATTAAGAGGTCTCTAAATGTTCCTTTTGATCTTTTTTTTGAACCTAGTGTGAGTGGTTTACCCGATCTAGGGTATGGAGGTCTATTGCTAATTAATGTTTAGATTTCATGGACAGTCGAAATCTATGTGTACAAGGAAGTGAGTGACCTTAAATACTTGAACCTTGTCATTTGGATGGAGTTACCGTAGAATTTATGCTTGAATAAGGTTGTAAAGGCAGTGCATATTTTTTTGAGAATGATGATTCTATTGTGTGTCTTGGTATCTTTATAGAGTAGGCAGACCTGATATTTATACATTGATGTATTGAATTGATTTCTCTCAAAACATGATGAATCTTGTGTCTTGAAGGACTGATTAACTAGTTGATAGCAAGAAGGATTGGTATTTGTTATTTTTCCTTGTAAGGAAAATGAATTGGTGCTATTTGAGAAGTTTAGACTGTTTTCAATGATTGAAGTTTAGTTATTGACATTTTGGAATCTGATTTAGAATAAGTGTTTTGTTTCCTTGAGGATATGATGTATACATGAATTTGAAGGATTGGTAATTGGTTGTGTATCAAGTGAGCATAATTTTTTTCCTTATGAAAGGCTGAGAGAATGTATAGATGTTAATATGGTGGTTGAGAATGATGTGAATCTGATTGATTGAGTCAAAGTTTTCTAATATGGTTTTTGCTTTGAATGAGTCAATTGGAATACTGATATTGACATAGGGTTTGTTGAAATTGGAGTGCTAACTTTTTTCCTTGAAGTCTTGTAGAATTGAAGAATCAAAAGAAGTTTTATGAGTTTTGAGGAAAAAGAAAGTGAATTAAGAATTTGATCTTCTCCTGATTCTTATTGGGTTTGATTTACCCTCATGAAATGATGTTGGTATTGTTGTTGGATCCTCTGCATCGTATATACATCAATATAATTGAAAATAATTAAATAATATGGGTGATTAATATATTTATACGTACCTTTTTATCTCTTAAACCATATGCTAAATCAATTTCCCTTTGTGTAACATTGGAATCTCCATTACGATGAGCTTCTTTAACCAATGAAGCCACACCTTCCCATGTTAATGCACAACCAGATTTTTGACATCATTCAATCAATACCGTCATCCAATCAAGATTGTTTGTGATGTACAAATGTAGTGCATCCCACTCTCGACCAATTGTATCAAAAAAAAATGAAATTCACAAACGACGTATAATTAGTTAATTACCACGGTATACGACCTTAATTTATAATTGATGTATATTGAATATTAATAATTAAATAAGTACAATATACATAAAAACCATATGTAAAATGTATTCTAATTAATCTCCATGACCATCTTATAATTACCTCTCACTTTCCTCAATCTACCTTTCCCCATCAAGTACTCCCCTTCAATTTTTTTAATGGAGTTGGGATCCAAAATGCTATCTACATGGATCTTTGCTGCAAACTTAGGAAGATATTCACTAATGTACACCATGGTCTGGTATACCATATATCCCTCCACCATAGAACCCTCAGGATGTACTCTTTGTCTAACTAAATCCTTCAAAAATTTCAAGTGCCTCTCAACCATCCACATTGACCTTGTGTGTACAGGTCCACACAATTCAATCTCCTCAACTTGGTGTATGAGGTAGTGTTCTTGTGCATTGAAAAATTTCAAAGGTAGACACTTTTTCATTTCACACATTAGGCGAGGAATTTTTCTCTTCCAATAATTTATATCTTCTTTATGGATTTCTTTAGATGGCAGCCATCTACAAGTGATTCAAGGCATAAATATATTAACGAGATTTAACAAAAATATACAACATATTACATATCAAGTAAAAAAATTGGCAATTATAAGATCTATACAATGAATTGAACAAATATCGCTACTTACCTCATGTATTTTCCAAAATCATATATAACTTGCTTGACATTGTTGTCGAAGTTGTCTGGGAGAGATAGAGGTAGAACATACTACAACAATTATAAAATGATCTTTTCCTTATTTTTCCAAAAGTAGTAAACATAATATACTGAAAAGTACATGCAGTATACAAGTGTATATAATATACCAGAATAATTACCTTAATGAAGGTATGCCAATCATGCGTTTTCATCCCTGACCCAAATTCACCTTTCTTTGTTATGATATTGTTTATGTTCGCAGCAAATCCTGTGGGAAATCGAATTTTTCGTATGACTTCTTTTATAGCATTGCTTTGTTGCTTTGTTAATAACCAAGGAAGGGAACTTATATTAATTTGGTCTCCATCACTATTCAATTGAATGACATTTTTCATTGCATGATTGGCTTCCTAAATGTCACTACAAATTTTGACAATTTTTTCTTTGTCATGCCTTCCTTCCAATATTTTCCATAACATTTGTGTTATATTCTTTCCGATGTGCATTGTATCAAACAAATGCACAATTTGTAGCTACTCATAGTAGGGAAACCTACTAAATTTTTTGGGATAACTTTTCAATCCCTATGGAAGCTGGCCATTAATGCCTTGACGACCTTCATGAAGCATATAAGTTAAACAAATTAACAATGATAATCATTGTCAATTACAGCATGAGTAAACACAACACAATATAAAAATAATAAATTCCAAACATATCATATATGATAGATAAACAATTTGATCTAATGTATAACCTTGACGATTAATTCTATTATATTCCAACTTCCATAGGCGAGGTCTCATTCTTCGTGTTTTTGATGTAGTCTCTTCTTTCCTATTGAAAAGATGTTTTGCAGTAATTCGATACTTATGATTTATGTGGAGGAAGTGCCTATACTCATCAAACACCTGCTTTCCTAAACTTGTTGAATGACGAGATTTCATCTTTGGACCACAAATTGGACATGAAAATTTTTCCTTTGTTTGAAGACCTGCAAGATCATATATAATTGGATTAAATATGTCAATTTTTATAATTATATATAATGAATAGATTATTTAAAAACATGCATGATATCTACTTCATAAAATTAAATATTGTTAAAGTGTAGTCGAACATTATAACATACCACAAAAATGTGTTAGCCCTGGGGCATCATGAATTGTCCATACAAGCATTGCATGGAATTGAAATTGTCTTTGTCCTATTGGTCTAGAGACGTCATACATAGTGATGCCATTCCATAACTTTAGTAACTTGTCAATAAGAGGCTCGATATATACATTCATATCTTTAACTTGGTACTTACCTAGTTGAATGAACATAAACATTACATAATTATTATAACCATTTTACTGCAATATATATAAATTAATGTACATGACTATTGAATGAAAAAAATATAAGTCATTATGCAACAAATAAGACAAATGAGATGCTACTACGTTAAAGAAAATTGATGTAAACAAATACCTGGAACAATCATTGACAACATTATGTGCTCCCTCTTTATTGACATCCATGGAGGAATATTATTGTTGATAACAAAAATAGGCCACACCGAGTAAATAGATCTCAGCTCTCCAAATGGATTGACACCATCCACTGCCAATGAAAGCCGGAGATTACGAGGTTTTTCTTTAAAGTGTGGCCATTTTTCCTCCATGTCCCTAAATGCAGAACCATCAGCAGGCATTCAAAGAATGTCATCTCCACTTCTATTCCGTGCATGGTAATCCATAAATTGTGCTAAGCTTCCGCACCTAAATAATTGTTGCATACGTGGAATAATGGGAATATAACAAAGAACCTTGAGAGGCACCTTTTTTATTAGTTGATTTGTTTGATATCTACTGATATGGCATTCTGGGCATTCTATTGCAAATTCATGTTGTTTATGATATATAATATGATCATTGGGACATGCATCTAAGGCTTGATACTCCATTCCAACATCTTTCATAATGCTAGATAAATCTTTGTATGAGCAAGGTAAAATATTTGATGGTGGTAACAAAAATTCACCAATCAATCTACAACAAAAAAATAATTTATTAATATAAAGAATATTAATGGTACATATTTCATCCTTTATTTACTAGTGATGAACTAACAACAATTAAAATACATGAAAAAAGATGACATATATGACATACCTTAACATCCGTGAGATTGCTATGTTGGATAAACCATTCATAACCTTCAAGTTCACCAGCAACAATATAGCAGAGAGAAGAGTTGTTTGGGAGCCTTCATAAAGGGGCTTGTATTCCTTCTCAAGTACAGGTAAACCATGAACATCATCAAAGTCATCTCGATCATCATGATTAGTTGTTCCACTAAATGTGTCATGGATCAATGTATTTGTACCATCATCTTCAACTGTGTTTTCTAGCGTATGATCATCTTCTTCCATAGGATCATTAACTTCATCTTCGATATTCACAGCTCTATGTTCCTCTGCTTACAAAACCACATTCTTTGGGTCGTGATAATCCATATCATGTGCCCTAGGGCACCCCACCTTTATAATAATGATAGACACAAATAAACCATGATCATGATCAAGTGTTTTATATATATATATTAAAAATGTTAAAACGATATAAACATTTACAAATTCAATCAATACAAATACATATAATGAACAACTTACCAATGGACGATAATCATGCCCCCCTTCAACATGACCATGATGCCTACAATGTTTCTCAGTTGTTGTGATTAAAAGTCTTCTCGTCTTTAAGCCCTTGCAATTATTGCAAGGAAAATAACATTTCCCATCACCCTTTCTTTTCAATCTAGCCCACATTCTAGCAATTGTCTCTTCATTTTGTTCTGGACTAATATTATCTGACATGATTTTTCTTTACCAAGCTTGAATATTTAGATCTTCAAAAAATATCAAACTCACACTCCAATAATTCTAATACTTGACACCAAAAAAATTCAGCATGCAACCACCCCTACAAAAGAGAAGATAGCCTATAGTTAATGACCCCAAAAAAAACTTTAAAATGGTAATTCCATAACTTATTAAATTCTGATTTTACTATGATTTCCAATCGTTAGACTTCTAAAATCATAATATTGAACTTGCACAACAAAATTTGGAAATGAAATTCTCAAAATGCATAAGTCTAAAAATGAAATCTGATGAGATGTTGCTTTAAAATATGATTTTCAAACCTGGAAGTACAAATTTGACTTCACAAATGAATTCTAGAAAAAGACAATGACCACCCTCAACCTGGCGATATCTTCTTGAATTTTTTCTTATTTTTCCCAAGAAAATCGTCCTTAGTTCTCCACAAACTGTCGTAAGTAGAGAAAATTCGCAAGTAGAGAAAATTCAAAAGTATAGCAAAACACTGTCACAATAAATAGGCAAACTCACTTTTATTTATGTCGACCACAAATTATTTTTTTTTCTAATTTTGAATGTTCGTCGAAATTTCAACGAAACTATGTGTCGAAATTTTGATGAACGTCAGGGATAAAATTTTAAAAAAATGAAAATTACACATCAAATCCCGACAATACATCAAATTATACATCTTTCGTCAGAAATTTTTGTCAAATTTTGTAGTCAAATGAGTTAGTGTTACCTAAATATTTTCTTTATTAGGCACATAAATTATTCCTTAATTCCTTACTAATCCATTAGACTCAAACACATTGGAAATTTTGTTTTTAACAATTATTCCCTATGATTAAATTAACCTTTTGATAATTTTCATATAAATATAGCTTAACTAATATTTTTTGTTTGATCTTTGTCTTAGTAATGGATACGGAAACAATATGTTGTCACTAGATCAAGGTATTTACTACCATGTTCTCTTTTCCTTTTATGTACTCTCTTTTGAAGGCACGCCCACTCAATAACATGTTATTTATAAATAAACTTGAGGGGATTATAAATTCTAGTAATTTAAAATAAAATCTTGCAATACATGCACATAGTCTCTTCCAAGAGATAACAATAATAATGAAGTGGCATTGCAACATTATATATTCCTTTTATCTCATGATGTCTAATGAGTAAAATAAAGCACCTTCAAATAATAATGTCACCATTTTATATTTATAAATACCATGTAAGGTTTAGAAAGAGGACAAGACATTTATACATACCAATTTCACAACTTTATGCTATCTAAGGACCCCATAAGATCTAATCACATGTTAAGTTGATACAACATACCTAAGAATAGAATCATTTATCATTTACCATTATTTCCATCAATTAAAAAATTAAAAAATTATCATTGAAAGGGTGAGAAAGGAATGTCAAAATGAGTACCCACAAATAACAACCTTCCATCTTGTAGGAAATGGCATGGTGCAACAATAATAAGCAATAATACAATTACAAAAATGATTATATTTTTACCAAGTGGTTCATGCATACATAAAAAATCATGAAGACCTGTTCATAAAATGCATCACATCATGCTATTGTGTGCACTCTCTCTTTTCAAGTCATCTCCCTAGATTAAAGGTCCCTCCCCCCATTATTCCCTTACTAAGGTAAACCTATGGATTTGGTATTACAAAACCACATGAATGTGGTAGGATTAGACTAATTCAAATATCAATTATCTGATTAAGTAATGTTTAAATGTATTAATCATATAAATTTCATAAAATTCATAATTATACAATTATGAATTGCATCAAAAAAATGAAAATAAAATCATATTTCATTTCCCAATTCTTAGATATAAAGTGTAATAGGTATATCTATGGGGATCATTATAATACTATATATAATATGTCTATGAATATTTTTATATTAAGGGCAATTAATTGTTCCAAGGAAATGATCAATTAGTCAAAGAATATATTGATACCTTAATGACATGTATGCAAAACTAGCTTCATTCTAGTCAAAGTATCCTAGAGTTCTTAAGTACCCGCATAGCCTACAACCATGCATTTAATCCAAACTAAAGATGGAAATGGTTATGAAATTGGGATAATTTTTTTATCATGTAACTAATAAGGAAGAATTTAAGAGTATACACATCGCTCATTGATTTTGGTTATCATATGCTTTAAATCCTTTCAAATATAAAATAATTTATGATATAGTACCAATTGATGTTTGTGATGTCATCCTTAGGAATTCATACATACATAGGAAGAATTGTATAGGTCTCCAATCCTAATATTATCAGAAATTTAGCAAATAATAACACGTATATAATTCTTGAATTTAATACTTCCTATATTCATGGTGTGCTAACTCTAAACAAGAATGTGTCAATAGAAATAAGCATGTTTTACTTCACATGCTTTAGTAGATCAACTTCAAGTGATAAAAAAATTATGGTGTATAGGTCGCTAATCAATATAATATCACCACTTTAGTTTGAAATAAGAAATATATGATTCTTCAATTTATTCCTTTGTCTATTCATGTTACACTAACTCTAAATGAGATTGTATGTTAATATAACTATATTTTTTACACTTAATTATCTACACACTCTATTATTACAACTTAAAGTGATAAAATAATTCAAATTATAGGAAAATTCACATAAAATAAATGTGTTATTGTAACAGTATTTTGAAACACTTAAACTCACTCATCATGGAAGATGGTTTGACAAGTTTTAGTTCGAGGAAAATTTTACACACATGCTTCCTAGAATTAATGCATTGGAGAGAACTAACTTTCAAGCAAGGGAAAGTGATCTAAAAAATATACCTATAGGTTGGATTCAAATCTTTTGAAGACATGTTTACCCCTATCAAGCACCTTTAGATCAAATTCACATATCCCCAAAGCTCATTTGAACCTCCCCAAGGTCCTTTCACACCTCCCAAGGCTCCTTCACACCTCCCCAAGGCTCTTTCATGCCTCTAATAAGAAACTTCACAAGTATCACAATTAAATTCACAACTTGGGTAGTGTTCATCCAATGCATTACATTTAACAATACCAATATTACAATAATGCAAACCAATGGATCAAACTCCACATACATTATAATATTTTAAGTATGTTCTTTCTTAGTCTCATAGGTTGAACAAACAATAACGAGAGATCAAAATATAGAAGTAGATAGTTAAATATAGACAACCACACATCTTTCTTGAGAGTATGGTATATACAAATGTGTGTTTTAATAAACAAAAATATGTGTTCTGATTTAATTATCTTGCAAGTGTGACAACCTATTTAAATATTATTATCATATCTAAATCATTGGCATATGTAATTTTGTATATATCACATCTAATTCACAAAAATTTAGATGGTTTCCCATAGATATCTATAAGAGTATGGATTGAATTTAAGGCTTGTGTGTTTTAGAAATCTGAAATAGATTGTATAACCTAAGAAAAATTTTAAGATAAATTCAAAGCTACATAAACAATGCAAACCAACAACTCTGAGAGATATGCAATGTCAAGATGATAGAATTTCATTAAGAGCTTCCAAGATGAAAAATACAAGCTAGGTAGTGAGTTTATATAGAACAAAGGAGAGGATGGAGGTGGAAAATCAACCAATAGGAATTGACCACCAATACCCACCAAAAGTGGGAAAGCTCCACCCTTTAAGGAAATGTTCTACCCTTTAAGGATGGGGACACCGCATCACCTTATATCCTACTTATTAAATAATAATTCACTTTTATATCCTAAGAAATATTAATAAAAGTGTAGGAAAAACCTATGTCTAAGAAAAAAAAAATTATCCCACTAGGAAAATAAAAAACCTACACCAACAGTGTGAAGTATACACAAATACTAAATGTTAAAAAAATAATCCTATTCCATAATTCAAGCAATGTTATTTCGAAATGTGGAAAATATTTTTTGTGTTGGGGTGGAGGGGTGAAGGGTAATTAATATGTCTCAATTTTTGATGAAATGGTGAGGATGGAAGCAAAATTAAAATTACCAAACTCACTAATAATAATTTGGAGGACTTTGCATAGTTAATAATGTTCACATTTGAAAAAGAAGAGAAAAATAGTGGGGATGGCGTGAGCAATATTTGTGAGCATGCAGGCATGCGGCCTATAGCAGGTCACAGCCTACATGTCTTGGTTTCCTTTTTCATGTGTTCTAAAACCTTTTCCAATGCTTTCTTTGGGTGTTGTGTACCATGGGAGGGTGGTTTTTTGCATTTCAATGGTGGTTTCTTACTTTTCTATGGGTTTTTTTTTTCTGCAGAGGCATGGGATTTTTATCCTTTTTCTTTTTTCAAGCTTTGTGTGTGCATGGACTTGGGTTCAGTATCAGGTGGGAAAGTGGGCCTTTCTTATTCATAAATGGTTGTCAGTGTTGCTTCTTCCCCCTATAATCATGCCATTGCAATGAACTTCTTGAACGAGGCTTTAAATGGTGGGAGGCCTTCGTCAAGCAGACCTTTGTGTGCATTAAAAGTTAATGGGTGTCTAGAGAGGAGCTTGCCCCAATCAGTTTTGGTTATTCAATTAGATTTCGTGGCAGATGAGGTCAATTATTTGGGAAAAAATGCTTTGATTTACAAGTTCATGGGTATTCATGTATCTCTTCCATTTTTGGAGTCATGAGCCCATAAGATGTGGAATCCTGAAGGAGATATGGAGATTATGCAGGCTACTAATAACTATTTCATGGTGGTGTTCCCAGGCATGATGGATCAGAATAAGAATTTTGAAGGGGGCCCTTATTTCTAAGATTAGGTGGGATTGTTTATCAAACCCTAGCATGTTGGGTTTAATCTGGCTAAAGAGTTGTCATCAAAGGTTCTGATTTGGGTGAGACTCCCATGGATGCCCTTGGAGTTTTGGAGGACTAACATTTTGCACATGATTTCCTTTCTTTTGAGAAAACTGGTGGGACCTTCTTAGCAAACGTTGGATAAAAAGGTAATCTCATTTTCTAGAATCTATGTCGAAATTGATCTCTCTAATCATTTTCCAAAACTGATGGAGATTTAGGTTGAGTCCACTTCTTGGATCCAACAATTGGATTATGAGGCTCTTCCATTTTTGCTACCAAAATTTTCATAAATATGGGCATCTTCAAAAGAAATGTCCTAAACTCAACTCATTTGGGGGGTTGGAAAGTGTGATGTCATCCAAAGTTCCTTCTCACCCACCTCCTACAAATAAAGGAAAAAGCCTTGTTTTTGGAGGGGAGGTTGATAAGGAGGGATTTGTTCCTATTAAGCCTCATAATAAGGGAAGAGGTCTGAAGATAACCCTAAAGGATAGGCAGGTGGGTGTCTCTTTTAACCAATTTGAGGCATTGGATGACTTGTATCTGCTTGATGGTAACCTATTGCTTGACTCTGAAACTTTAAATGAGGGACAAATGGGGCCTGGAGGGAAGCCTTCGAGTATGGAGGTTGTTGGGTTGGACTCTCATATGGACCCTGATCAAGCTCTATTGGGTATTGGGGAGGTGTCTTTTCCCATAGATAAGGAGTTGGGTGATGGTTTGGTTTTGGATTTGCAGGACTCATTAATAGGGGCAGTGTCTTTGGCACCTAGTAAATGTAACAAAATTGTTACCACCTTGGGTTTGCAGTAGAAAACTGTTAAAAAGGGGAATTCAAGGAAATCCTCTAAGGTGGGGAGAAAGAAAGATCAAGAAAAAATTAAAGCAATGGGGGAAATTTTTGTGGAGTTAGGGTCAATTAATACTATTGAATCTCATTTTTCTAACCTCTAAAGATGATTGTTCTTTCTTGGAATGTGGGGGTTAAACAACATCTCTAGACAAAAGGTTGTTCAAAAATTGATTAAGGGTCATTCCCCTGATGTTTTGTTTATTCAGGAAACTAAGTTGTTAGCGGAGGGTATGGTCAAGCTCTCCGCCAAGCTTTGGGGGAAAGATTAGTGTGAGATCATTGGTGCACATGGCAGTGTTGGTGGGATTGTATGTCTTTGGGGCAAGAAAAATATTTCCCATTTGTGGTGGATTTCAAGTAGGCATTCTTTGAACATGGTTGCATCAAGTTTTCACTCGGGTGAAATCTTGTCATTCTCTAATGTCTACACTCTGACTATTTTAGATGGTAAACTTTTCATGTGGGATCATATAAGGTATGTGTGATCCCTTGCTCCTTTGATTCCCTGGATAGTGGCTAGATATTTTAATGCTATTCTCAGTCTTGATGAAAACATGGGTGGTTTGGATCATCTAGAGTCTTCTTCATCGATGTTTAGAGATAATATAACCTTACTAAATTTAATTGATATAAAGCCTCTCAATGGTTTGTTCACCTGAAGTAATAGGATATGTGGGGAGGATTCTATCTCTAAGTGGCTATACAAGTTACTGGTTTCCAGTTTTTGGATTGGCAATCAATGGTTATTCAGTTCAAAATTTCTTGATTGGAGGGATTTTGATCACTGGCCTATAAAATGTTTTGCACATGGGAGAACTACTATTAAGAATCCCTCATTCAAATTCCAGCTAATGTGGTTGTGTGATCCTTCTCTGCATGACCATATAAAAGATTGGTGGTTTATAGGTTTTCCTCCGCATGGGACAACAATGTATACCTTCATCAAGAGGCTTACCTAGGAGTCCCTCAAAAATGAAGCAGATGCTCTGAAGAATTTATCTGAATGGGAGTTGTGGGAGGAATTTTTCTGGAAATAGAAGTTGAGAATTTAATGGCTTTAGGTAGGTGTTAGAAATACTACCTTCTTTTTTAACTCTGTGAAATCTAGGGGACATGGAAATTTAAATTCTTCTATTGATTCCTCTCAAGGTTCTCAGTTATCCTCTTTCTAGGATACCTCTCAAAAAGCTACTCAATATTATCTTCCTTATTCACAAAGGACTCTCATGAGGAATTGGTGGATGTGAACCAGTTTTTGGCTTGTATTCCCTTTGTTTTCCCCTTGGAAGCAAATGTGTCTTTCAATCAGCCTATTTATCTAGATGAGCTAGAGATGATTGTTTTCAGTATGAAAAAGGGTAAGGCCCTTAGCCATTATGGGTTCCCAGTTGAGTTTTTTTCAGGAATTTTGGGAGATCATTAAGTGGGTTCTTCTTGAGTTTGTGCAAGAATCACAAAATAGAAAACATGTTGAAAGGAACAAGACAACTAAGAGGGGAGTGCATCAGTTGTCACCAAACACAATCACAAATCTCAAACACTTATCAACTTCTCATCCACTTAATTATGTTATTAAGTATGAACATGAAATACAAATAACAGAAAGCAATATCAACATAAGAGACACTAGATTTACGTGGAAAACCCAATAAGGGAAAAACCATGGTGAGGATTAACTCACAATATAAAGTAATTCCAAAACTGAATACAAAGAGGTTCATTGCCAAGGGCTCATTGCCCAAAATACAAGGCTCGCTACCTATACAAAGGACTCACTGTCCAACAAGGAGGCTCACTGCCTACAGATACAAAAGATAATAAGAAAATATCCACCACAATAGATTACACACATCCATAGCCTTGATCATAAGATTGCAAACACCATCAGCTCACTACTTTCAGGAGTCCAACACATTAAAGTATTGCTACCTCAATTCACTTTCGCACACTCTTCGCTTCTCAAACTTGTGGCATACTTGGAACACCAATCCATAACATCTCGACTTGTATTTATACCATCTTCAACCTTAGAAACTTTCTCCAAGGTTGGATACACATGCTTCATTTTACAAATTCAAATTAGGTTGGAAACTCAACATTCCTGCGGTGGAAGAGAATGAGAGCAAACCAAACCAACACTTAACCAAGACCCAAAACAATGTCTTGGATCAATCACATGCTTCCTTAATTGATACTTATCCTTCACATGAAGTGTAGACACCAGGTCGGCCAAACCTAATGAAAACACAAGTGAACTTTGAAGTACACGCTTCCACAACAAGAAAATGTGTTTCCAAAAATTCTATACTCTTGAAGAAAGAGACAATTTTGTGATTAATTTGGTCCTATTTTAGACACCCTTGTATTAATCACCCCTTAAAAACTGCATTTATAGGCCCCTAATGCTCATGATTTTGGTCTTTAAGTCCTATTTCACTCACAAATCATACAAATCCCGACAAGCAACATTCAAACCACTCAAATTTCATAAAACCCACCTCAAAAATCCCTGGTGGGACTAAGTCGCCTAGGGTGGCGACTTAGTCCCTTTTGAGGTATTTTCACTTTTGAGTAGGAAAATCACCGATTTAATTCAAATTACTGAGGGATGTTGGCCTATGAAGTTAAAATAATGAATAGTTCAGTGTTAATGTCTATAAATACATGTTTTTAGGTCATTTTTCACAACATTAAGTCATTTTCATCAAGTAAAATCAAAAGTCAAGAGCCAAATATCTTTCACAAGAAGATTCTTTAGTCTTTCTTCAGTAAAGTTGAAGCTTTAGGGTAGCAAACTAGGGTTTTTGTAGGTCTTCAAGCTCACTTATTATCTAAGATCTTACATTGCAAAGGGTTGATCATGGATGCCTATGGAGAATCATGGAGAAATCTAGGTTGAGGAGATGCAACTAGCCATCAAATCAAGCCTAAAGACTTGTTTTCAAAGTGATTCCATCTTCCATTTTCTCTCTATCTTCAGCCTAAGGAAGGTTTTCACGTCATTTAGATTCATTTCTAATGTGATTTAATGTCTCTTAGAATGAGTCTTGCATTGTTCTAAATCCATTTATGCATCTTATTCTTACACATTAGAATAGGGTTGCATCTTATTTTTAGACTTCCTAGTCTTAGACACACTTAGGGCTAGGGTTTTTATGCAGATTTTATCTCTTTCAAAGTGTAAATACCAACTAGTGGTTTGACCAAGGCAAACCCCCCATTAGAAATCAATCTATACTCTGTTTTGCAAGTATTTTTGTAGATTCAAATCTGGGTTTCCGTCAGAAAACAGAGTGCAGACTATGGGCTTCCATTTCCACTTTCAGATTTGCAGAAAATCCAAAGTGGACTAAGTTTCCAAAAGTGGCAACTTAGTCCCACTGTATTGGTTTTTCAGATATTTTTACAGTTTCAGATACCCATCTGGCAGAAACAGCTTTCAGGGTAATTTCCCTAATTTGGGACTAAGTTGCCCAGCTTGGTGTAAGTGTCCCAGTTGGCTTAAAAATCAAGTTTTCTAGAATTTCAAAGGTCTCTACAATCTCCATTCTACTCTTCATCAGTTTTCAAGTGCATAGTTCTAGTTCATCATCTTTACTTTGCTCTTTATTGCATTCATTTTATCATTCTTCATATCACAATGTGTTTTCAAACACTTTGCATACCTTAAGTTTAGCATCAATAAATAATTTCTTTTTCAATTTATTGCATTTAGACATCATATTTAGGCATATCACATCCCTCCTTTCATTAATCTTGAGTGTATACATTAGCATTTTGGGTCCATTTCTCTCCTTTCAGGTGAAAACCCCTAGAAGAGTTAGAGAACCCTTGGATACCCAAAATCGATGTCCACATTTTGGTGAACCTAGCATTTGAGAATTTTCTTTATGATTTCAAGTGCATTTGCATCCTAGGTTTAACTTGCATTGACATTCCTTTAGGTGTTGCAATGTTTACTTTACATCCTAGGGTTTTAAACATTGCATTAGTGAAAAGCTCATTTAAGCTTGCATTATTGCATTTCATTTCCTTGCACAATAGTGAGATTTTGCATTTGCATGGTACAATACAGAACACATCAATACCCATTAGAAAACTCAGAAAAACTTTAAAAATTCCCTTACTAGGACTAACTCTCCACCCTGGGTGACTTAGTTCGAGTACACATTTTGCATCTGTCTTCAGCATTTTGTTTCCAGTTTCTTCAATTACTATTTTTTTTAGTTACTTTTCTATTTTTGTGCAATTATTTTATGTTACATTCATATCATTAGCATTTGTATCATTTAATTTAATGGAAATTCTAGATAGCATTATATTTTTAAAATTTTCCTTCTCAACATTAGTTCCTAGTTCATTTAGATCAGATTCATCATAAAATGCAATCAAAATCGTTCAACAATCAAACAAAACAATCAAAACAATGCTTCACTTTAGGAAGACTATATCATCCAAACCTTTTAGTAGTGATGACTTGGATAAGTTAGATGAAGCTCTACAAGGCTTCCTCTCACTGAGTTCATCCACTAAGGCTTGTGATGACAAACCCAAACCATCCAACAATAACTTATCTCCCAAACCTTTTAGTAGTGATGACTTTGATATGTTAGATGAAGCCCTTAAGGACTTCATCTCACCAAATCCATCCACTAAGGTTTGTTGTTAGCAACCTAAAACAAAATATGTCAATGTAATACAACCTCAATTTTTCCTTTACCCACCTTCACATCAACCTCAACCTCCACCTACACCTAACTTTACCTTTTACCCATCTCAGCATGATGATGTTGCACACACCCATTACACTAGAAATAATCCACAACCACAACAACCCAATCCAACATCCTTACCTCTACCAAACCCCATCTTTCCTAGTGCTCCTCACTTAAATTCACACCTTAGGGAGTATGATCTCATCGAACAACTTAAGAATACTCCTGCAAATATTTCCCTTTGGGTTCTTCTTCAAAATTCACCAAATTACCATTCAATGCTCCAAACAACATTGCAACAAATAGTGGTTCCTCTTGGTACAAATGCCAATGATATGGAAACTCTTATAAAAGGAATGAATGCAGTTAATATAGACATTACCTTTCATGAACATGAGCTCCCTCCATTATAATTAAGGAAGCAAAATGAGGCCTTTATGATCATTTCTCAATACACTACAATAGGTATCAAACGAACCTTTGTTGACAATGGCTTTTCCCTTAATGTGTGTAGTGTAAAGCTCCTAGATCAATTATGTGTGGATAAATTTCAAATAATATTTGATTCCTTATCTATTAGAGGATTTGACAATACTACAAAGCAACCACTCAGTGTAATCACTTTTCCTATAACAGTCAGAGTGGCTACCTTGAAAACTCTTATTCATGTCATGCCCTATGATCTTGCATACAATATTCTTTTGGGAATTCCATGGATTCATGAGATGCATGCGGTGCCTTCGACCCTTCATCGACTAATGAATTATTTCTATAACAACAAAGTTTATCAAGTTAAAATAGACCCTGAGCCTGAAATTTTCTTACAACTTGAAAAAGGAACAAGTCTTCTGAACACATTAATTCCAACATCTCATATTGAACCCTTTGAAAATAGAAAACAACAAGAAGAACTTGTGTCTAAATTGCTAGATGATGATTGGGGTACATTAGAATTCACATCTTCATTTATGGATGAATACATAATCATGCGCAAAGAGGATGAAAAACAAGAACAATGCACGGTTATGTCAACTCAGAATTTGAAAGAATCTTTCCAAATATCTACCTGATACGCTTTGGATGAAAATACAACATACATAATGAATTTTGATGAGATAGATTATCAACATCCTCCTAACCAGAAGCAAATGGAAAGACTTTATGGGAAAGGCTATGCCCTAGTAAAACAATTGGGATATAATGGTAAAGGATGTGGAAAAAATGAATAAGGAATTTGAGTTCCTATAGAACCTAATACACAAGAAACAAAGACTGGTTTGGGATATTCCTTTTCTACAACCATTTCTCAATATCAACACCATCACATGTAAACCACAAACCAATCTTACACTAAAGCATCCTAAATTTCTTGATATGGATTCCCCACCATCATGAGAGTATGTTGAAAGAGATGAATCCTTGAAACCAATGTTAGGTGCTTCTGATAAGCCATTTTCTTCCAAAATCAAAGTTACCTACGCTATGATAAGTACCCAGCCAAAAGATATTGATACTAATGAGACAAACACAAGCATGGAATCGTATGCTCCTGCATCTCCTCTATCAAATGCATTCCCCTTAGGTGATACAATTGATATACCAATGGACATAGATGATAAAGAAAAGGTCATTAAG
>VDFB02058242.1:78372250-78410113 GCA_007258455.2 Sequoia sempervirens | reverse complement strand
AATTATAAGATGTATACAATGAATTGAACAAATATCGCTACTTACCTCATGTATTTTCCAAGATCATATATAACTTGCTTGACATTGTTGTCAAAGTTGTCTAGGAGAGATAGAGGTAGAACATACTACAACAATTATAAAATGATCTTTTCATTATTTTTCCAAAAGTAGTAAACATAATACACTAAAAAGTACATGTAGTATACAAGTGTATACAATATACTAGAATAATTACCTTAATGAAGGTATGCCAATCATGCGTTTTCATCCCTAACCCAAATTCACCTTTCTTTGTTATGATATTGTTTATGTTCGCAGTAAACTGTGGAAATCAAATTTTGTATGACTTCTTTATAGCATTGCTTTGTTGCTCCTGCTAATAACCAAGGAAGGGTACTTATATTAATTTGGTCTCCATCGCTATTCAATTGAATGAAATTTTTCATTGCATGATTGGCTTCTTGAATATCACTACAAACTTTGACAATTTTTTCTGTCATTCCTTCCATCCAATATTTTCCATAACATTTCTATTATATTCCTTTCGATGTGCATTGTATCAACAAATGCAATAATTTAGAAGCGTTTCATATAGGGAAACCTACTAAATTGTTTGGGATAACTACCCTGTGGAAGTCGGCCATTAATGCCTTGACGATCTTCATGAAGCATATAAGTTAAACAAATTAACAATGACAATCATTGTCAATTACAACATGAGTAAACACAACACAATATAAAAATATAAATTCAAAACATATCATATATGATAGATAAACAATTTGATCCGATGTATAACCTTGACGATTAATTCTATTATATTCCAACTTCCATAGGTGAGGTGACATTCTTCGCGGTTTTGATGTAGTCTCCTCTTTCCCATTGAAAAGATGTTTTTCAGTAGTTCGATACTTATGATTTCTATGGAGGAAGTGTCTATACTCATCAAACACCTGCTTTCCTAAACTTGTTCAACGACGAGATTTCATCTTTGGACCACAAATCGACATGAAATTTTCCCTTTGTTTGAAGACCTGTAAGATCATATATAATTGGATTAAATATGTCAATTTTTATAATTATATATAATGAATAGATTATTTTAAAAACATGCATGATATCTACTTCATCAAATTAAATATTGTTAAAGTGCAGTAGAACATTATAACATACCACAAAAATGTGTTAGCCCCTGGGGTATCATGAATTTTCCATACAAGCATTGCATGGAATTGAAATTGTATTTGTCCTATTAGTCTAGAGACGTCATACATAGTGACTTTATTCCATAACTTTAGTAACTCGTCGATAAGAGGCTCGATATATACATTCATATCTTTAACTTGGTACTTACCTAGTTGAATGAACATAAACATTACATAATTATTATAACCATTTTACTGTAATATATATAAATTAATGTACATGACTATTAAATGAAAAAAAATATAAGTCATTATGCAAAAAATAAGACAAATGAGATGCTACTACGTTAAAGAAAATTGATGTAAACAAATACCTGGAACAATCGTTGACAACATTATGTGCTTCCTCTTCATTGACATCCATGGAGGAATATTATTGTTGATAACAAAAATAGGCCACACTGAGTAAATAGATCCCAGCTCTCCAAATGGATTGACACCATCCACTGCCAATGAAAGCCTGAGATTACAAGGTTCTTCTTTAAAGTGTGGCCATTTTTCCTCCATGTCCCTGAATGCAGAACCATCCGCAGGCATTCAAAGAATGTCATCTCCACTTCTATTCCATGCATGGTAATCCATAAATTGTGCTAAGCTTTCGCACCTAAATAATTGTTGCATACGTGGAATAATGGGAATATAACGAAGAACCTTGCGAGGCACCTTTTTTATTAGTTGATTTGTTCGATATCTACTGATATGACATTATGGGCATTCTATTGCAAATTCACGTTGTTTATGATATATAATATGATCATTGGGACATGCATCTATTGCTTGATACTTCATTCCAATATCTTTCATAATGCCAGATAAATCTTTGTATGAGCGAGGTAAAATATTTGATGGTGGTAACAAAAATTCACCAATCAATCTACAACAAAAAAATATTTTTTTAATATAAAGAATATTAATGGTACATATTTCATCCTTTATTTACTAGTGATGAACTAACAACAATTAAAATACATGAAAAAAGTGACATATATGGCATACCTTAACATCTGTGAGATTGCTATGTTGGATAAACCATTCATAACCTTCAAATTCACCAGCAACAATACAACAGAGAGAAGAGTTGTTTGGGAGCCTTCATAAAGGGGCTCGTATTCCTTCTTAAGTACAGGTAAACCATGAACATCATCAAAGTCATCTCAATCATCATGATTAGCTGTTCCACTAAATGTGTCATGGATCAATGTATTTGTACCATCATATTCAACTGTGTTTTCTAGCGTATGATCATCTTCTTCCATAGGATCATTAACTTCATCTTCGATATTCACAGTTCTATGTTCCTCTGCTTGCAAAACCACATTCTTCGGGTCGTGATAATCCATATCATGTGCCCTAGGGCACTCCACCTTTATAATAATGATAGACACAAATAAACCATGATCATAATCAAGTGTTTTATATATATATTAAAAATGTTAAAACGATATAAACATTTACAAATTCAATCTTGATACAAACACATATAATGAACAACTTACCAATGGATGATAATCATGCCCCCCTTCAACATGACCATGCTTCCTACAATGTTTCTTAGTTGTTGTGATTAAAAGTCTTCTCGTCTTTAAGCCCTTGCAATTATTGCAAGGAAAATAACATTTCCCATCACCCTTTCTTTTCAATCTAGCCCACATTCTAGCAATTGTCTCTTCATTTTGTTCTGGACTAATATTATCTGACATGATTTTTCTTTACCAAGCTTGAATATTTAGATCTTCAAAAAATATCAAACTCACACTCCAATAATTCTGATACTTGACACCAAAAAAATTCGGCATGCAACCACCCCTACAAAAGAGAAGATAGCCTGTAGTTAATGACCCCAAAAAACACTTTAAAATGGTAATTCCATAACTTATTAAATTCTAATTTTACTATGATTTCCAACCGTTAGACTCCTAAAATCATAATATTGAACTTGCACAACAAAATTTGGAAATGAAATTCTCAAAATGCATAAGTCTAAAAATGAAATCTGATGAGATGTTGCTTTAAAATATGATTTTCAAACTTGGAAGTACAAATTTGACTTCACAAATGAATTCTAGAAAAAGACAATGACCACCCTCAACCTGGCGATATCTTCTTGAATTTTTTCTGATTTTTCCCAAGAAAATCATCCTTAGTTCTCCACAAACTGTCGTAAGTAGAGAAAATTCGCAAGTAGAGAAAATTCAAAAGTATAGCAAAACACTGTCACAATAAATAGGCGAACTCACTTTTATTTATGTCGACCACAAATTAATTTTTTTTCTAATTTTGAATGTTCGTCGAAATTTCAACGAAACTATGCGTCGAAATTTCGACGAAACCCAAGTTCGTCAAAATTTTGATGAACGTCGGGGATAAAATTTAAAAAAAATGAAAATTACACATCAAATCTCGACAATACATCAAATTATACATCTTTCGTTGGAAATTTTTGTCAGATTTTGCAATCAAATGAGTTAGTGTTACCTAAATATTTTCTTTATTAGGCACATAAATTATTCCTTAATTCCTTAATAATCCATTAGACTCAAACACATTGGAAAAAAAAAATTTAACCATTATTCCCTATGATTAAATTAACCTTTTGATAATTTTCATATAAATATAGCTTAACTAATATTTTTTGTTTGATCTTTGTCTTAGTAATGGATATGGAAACAATATGTTGTCACTAGATCAAGGTATTTACTACCATGTTCTCTTTTCCTTTTATGTACTCTCTTTTGAAGGCACGCCCACTCAATAACATGTTATTTATAAATAAACTTGAGGGGATTATAAATTCTACTAATTTAAAATAAAATCTTGCAATACATGCACATAGTCTCTTCCAAGAGATAACAATAATAATGAAGTGGCATTGCAACATTATATATTCCTTTTATCTCATGATGTCTAATGAGTAAAATAAAGCACCTTCAAATTATAATGTCACCATTTTATATTTATAAATACCATGTAAGGTTTAGAAAGAGGACAAGGCATTTATACATACCAATTTCACAACTTTATGCTATCTAAGGACCCCATAAGATCTAATCACATGTTAAGTTGATACAACATACCTAAGAATAGAATCATTTATCATTTACCATTATTTCCATCAATTAAATAATTATAAAATTATCATTGAAAGGGTGAGAAAGGAATGTCAAAATGAGTACCCACAAATAACAACCTTTCATCTTGCAGGAAATGGCATGGTGCGACAACAATAAGCAATAATACAATTACAAAAATGATTATATTTTTACCAAGTGGTTCATGCATACATAAAAAATTGTGAAGACATGTTCATAAAATGCATCACATCATGCTATTGTGTGCACTCTCTCTTTTCAAGTCATTCCCTAGATTAAAGGTCCCTCTCCCCATTATTCCCTTACTAAGGTAAACCTATGGATTTGGTATTACAAAACCACATGAATGTGGTAGGATTAGACTAATTCAAATATCAATTATCTGATTAAGTAAGGTTGAAATGTATTAATCATATAAATTTCATAAAATTCATAATTATACAATTATGAATTACATCAAAAAAATGAAAATAAAATCATATTTCATTTCCCAATTCTTAGATATAAAGTGTAATAGGTATATCTATGGGGATCGTTATAATACTCTATATAATATGTCTATGAATATTTTTATATTAAGGGAAATTAATTGTTCCAAGGAAATGATCAATTAGTCAAAGAATATATTGATACCTTAATGACATGTATGCAAAACTAGCTTCATTCTAGTCAAAGTATCCTAGAGTTCTTAAGTACCCGCATAGCCTACAACCATGCATTTAATCCAAACTAAAGATGGAAATGGTTATGAAATTGGGATAATTTTTTTATCATGTAACTAATAAGGAAGAATTTAAGAGTATACACATCGCTCATTGATTTTGGTTATCATATGCTATAAATCCTTTCAAAGATAAAATAATTTGTGATATAGCACCAATTGATGTTTGTGATGTCATCCTTAGGAATTCATACATACATAGGAAGAATTGTATAGGTCTCCAATCCTAATATTATCATAAATTTAGCAAATAATAACACGTATATAATTCTTGAATTTAATACTTCCTATATTCATGGTGTGCTAACTCTAAACAAGAATGTGTCAATAGAAATAAGCATGTTTTACTTCACATGCTTTAGTAGATCAACTTCAAGTGATAAAAAAATTATGGTGTATAGGTCACTAATCAATATAATATCACCACTTTAGTTTGAAATAAGAAATATATGATTCTTCAATTTATTCCTTTGTCTACTCATGTTACACTAACTCTAAATGAGATTGTATTTTAATATAACTATATTTTTTACACTTAATTATCTACACACTCTATTATTACAACTTAAAGTGACAAAATAATTCAAATTATAGGAAAAGTCACATAAAATAAATATATGTTATTGTAACAGTATTTTGAAACACTTAAACTCACTCATCATGGAAGATGGTTTGACAAGTTTTAGTTAGAGGAAAATTTTACACACATGCTTCCTAGAATTAATGCATTGGAGAGAACTAACTTTCAAGCAAGGGAAAGTGATCTAAAAAATATACCTATAGGTTGGATTCAAATCTTTTGAAGACATTTTTACCCCTATCAAGCACCTTTAGATCAAATTCACATATCCCCAAAGCTCATTTGAACCTCCCCAAGGTCCTTTCACACCTCCCAAGGCTCCTTCACACCTCCCCAAGGCTCTTTCATGCCTCTAATAAGAAACTTCACAAGTATCACAATTAAATTCACAACTTGGGTAGTGTTCAGCCAATGCATAACATTTAACAATACCAATATTACAATAATGCAAACCAATGGATCAAACTCCACATACATTATAATATTTTAAGTATGTTCTTTCTTAGTCTCATAGGTTGAACAAACAATAACGAGAGATAAAAATATAGAAGTAGATAGTTAAATATAGACAACCACACATCTTTCTTGAGAGTATGGTATATACAAATGTGTGTTTTAATAAACAAAAATATGTGTTCTGATTTAATTATCTTGCAAGTGTGACAACCTATTTAAATATTATTATCATATCTAAATCATTGGCATATGTAATTTTGTATATATCACATCTAATTCACAAAAATTTAGATGGTTTCCCATAGATATCTATAAGAGTATGGATTGAATTTAAGGCTTGTGTGTGTTAGAAATCTGAAATAGATTGTATAACCTAAGAAACTTTTTAAGATAAATTCAAAGCTACATAAACAATGCAAACCAACAACTCTGAGAGATATGCAATGTCAAGATGATAGAATTTCATTAAGAGCTTCCAAGATAAAAAAAATACAAGCTAGGTAGTGAGTTTATATAGAACAAAGGAGAGGATGGAGGTGGAAAATCAACCAATAGGAATTGACCACCAAAAGTGGGAAAGCTCCACCCTTTAAGGATGGGGACACCGCATCAACTTATATCCTACTTATTAAATAATAATTCACTTTTATATCCTAAGAAAGCTTAATAAAAGTGTAGGAAAAACCTATGGCTAAGGAAAAAAATTTATCCCACTAGGAAAATAAAAAACCTACACCAACAGTGTGAAGTATACACAAATACTAAATGTTAAAAAAATAATCCTATTCCATAATTCAAGCAATGTTATTTCCAAATGTGGAAAATATTTTTTGTGTTGGGGTGGAGGGGTGAAGGGTAATTAATATGTCTCAAGTTTTGATGAAATGGTGAGGATGGAAGCAAAATTAAAATTACCAAACTCACTAATAATAGTTTGGAGGACTTTGCATAGTTAATAATGTTCACATTTGAAAAAGAAGAGAAAAATAGTGGGGATGGTGTGAGCAATATTTGTGAGCATGCAGGCATGCGGCTTGTAGTAGGTCACCGCCTACATGTCTTGGTTTCCTTTTTCATGTGTTCTAAAACCTTTTCCAATGCTTTCTTTGGGTGATGTGTACCATGGGAGGGTGGTTTTTTGCATTTCAATGGTGGGTTCTTACCTTTCTATGGGTTTTGTTTTCTGCAGAGGCATGGGATTTTTATCCTTTTTCTCTTTTCAAGCTTTGTGTGTGCATGGACTTGGGTTCAGTCTCAGGTGGGAAAGTGGGCCTTTCTTATTCATAAATGGTTTTCAGTGTTGCTTCTTCCCCCTCTAATCATGCCATTGCAATGAACTTCTTGAACGAGGCTTTAAATGGTCGGGGGCCTTCGTAAAGCAGACCTTTGTGTGCATTAAAAGTTAATGGGTGTCTAGAGAGGAGCTTGCCCCAATCGGTTTTGGTTATTCAATTAGATTTCGTGGAAGATGAGGTCAATTATTTGGGAAAAAATGCTTTGATTTACAAGTTCATGGGTATTCATGTATCTCTTCCATTTTTGGAGTCATGAGCCCATAAGATGTGGAATCCTGAAGGAGATATGGAGATTATGCAGGCTACTAATAACTATTTCATGGTGGTGTTCCCAGGCATGATGGATCGGAATAAGAATTTTGAAGGGGGCCCTTATTTCTAAGATTAGGTGGGATTGTTTATCAAACCCTAGCATGTTGGGTTTAATCGGGCTAAAGAGTTGTCATCAAAGGTTCTGATTTGGGTGAGACTCCCATGGCTGCCCTTGGAGTTTTGGAGGACTAACATTTTGCACATGATTTCCTTTCTTTTGATAAAACTGGTGGGACCTTCTTAGCAAACGTTGGATAAAAAGGTAATCTCATTTTCTAGAATCTATGTTGAAATTGATCTCTCTAATCATTTTCCAAATCTGATGGAGATTTAGGTTGAGTCCGCTTCTTGAATCCAACAATTGGATTATGAGGCTCTTCCATTTTCGCTACCAGAATTTTCATAAATATGGGCATCTTCAAAAGAAATGTCCTAAACTCAACTCATTTGGGGGGTTGGCAAGTGTGATGTCATCCAAAGTGCCTTCTCACCCACCTCCTACGAATAAAGGAAAAATCCTTGTTTTTGGAGGGGAGGTTGATAAGGAGGGATTTTTTCCTATTAAGCCTCATAATAAGGGAAGAGGTTTGAAGATAACCCTAAAGGATAGGCAGGTGGGTGTCTCTTTTAACCAATTTGAGGCATTGGATGACTTGTATCTGCTTGATGGGAACCTATTGCTTGACTTTGAAACTTTAAATGAGGGCCAAATGGGGCCTGGAGGGAAGCCTTCGAGTATGGAGGGTGTTGGGTTGGACTCTCATACGGACCCTGATCAAGATCTATTGGGTACTGGGGAGGTGTCTTTGCCCCGAGATAAGGAGTTGGGTGATGGTTTGGTTTTGGATTTGCAGGACTCATTAATAGGGGCAATGTCTTTGGCACCTAGTAAATGTAACAAAATTGTTACCACCTTGGGTTTGCAGTAGAAAACTATTAAAAAGGGGAATTCAAGGAAATCCTCTAAGGTGGGGAGAAAGAAAGATCAAGAAAAAATTAAAGCAATGGGGGAAATTTTTGTGGAGTTAGGGTCAATTAATACTATTGACTCTCATTTTTCTAACCTCTAAAAATGATTGTTCTTTCTTGGAATGTGGGGGTTAAACAACATCTCTAGACAAAAGGTTGTTCGAAAATTGATTAAGGCTCATTCCCCTGATGTTTTGTTTATTCAGGAAACTAAGTTGTCAGCGGAGGGTATGGTCAAGCTCTCTGCCAAGATTTGGGGCAAAGATCAGTGTGAGATCATTGGTGCACATGGTAGTGTTGGTGGGATTGCATGTCTTTGGGGCAAGAAAAATATTTCCCATTTATGGTGGATTTCAAGTAGGCATTCTTTGACCATGGTTGCATCAAGTTTTCACTCGGGTGAAATCTTGTCATTCTCTAATGTCTACACTCTGACTATTTTAAATGGTAAACTTTTCATGTGGGATCGTATAAGGTATGTGTGATCCCTTGCTCCTTTGATTCCCTAGATAGTGGCTAGATATTTTAATGCTATTCTCAGTCTTGATGAAAACATGGGTGGGTTGGATCATCTAGAGTCTTCTTCGTCGATGTTTAGAGATAATATAACCTTACTAAATTTAATTGATATAAAGTCTCTCAATGGTTTGTTCACCTGAAGTAATAGGATATGTGGGGAGGATTCTATCTCTAAGCGGCTATACAAGTTACTGGTTTCCAGTTTTTGGATTGGCAATCAATGGTTATTCAGTTCAAAATTTCTTGATTGGAGGGATTTTGATCACTGGCCTATAAAATGTTTTGCACATGGGAGAACTACTATTAAGAATCCCTCATTCAAATTCCAGCTAATGTGGTTGTGTGATCCTTCTCTACATGACCATATAAAAGATTGGTGGTTTATAGGTTTTCCTCCACATGGGACAACAATGTATACCTTCATCAAGAGGCTTACCTAGGAGTCCCTCAAAAATGAAGCAAATGCTCTGAAGAATTTATCTGAATGGGAGTTGTGGGAGGAATTTTTCTGGAAACAGAAGTCGAGAATTTAATGGCTTTAGGTAGGTGTTAGAAATACTACCTTCTTTTTTAACTCTGTGAAATCTAGGGGACATGGAAATTTAAATTCTTCTATTGATTTCTCTCAAGGTTCTCAGTTATCCTCTTTCTAGGATACCTCTCAAAAAGCTACTCAATATTTATCTTCCTTATTCACAAAGGACTCTCATGAGGAATTGGTGGATGTGAACCAGGTTTTGGCTTGTATTCCCTTTGTTTTCCCCTTGGAAGCAAATGTGGCTCTCAATCAGCCTATTTATCTAGATGAGCTAGAGATGATTGTTTTCAGTATGAAAAAAGGTAAGGCCCCTAGTCCTTATGGGTTCCTAGCTGAGTTTTTTTCAGGAATTTTGGGAGATCATTAAGTGGGTTCTTCTTGAGTTTGTGCAAGAATCACAAAATAGAAAACATGTTGAAAGGAACAAGACAACTAAGAGGGGAGTGCATCAGTTGTCACCAAACACAATCACAAATCTCAAACACTTATCAACTTCTCATCCACTTAATTATGTTATTAAGTATGAACATGAAATACAAATAACAGAAAGCAATATCAACATAAGAGACACTAGATTTACGTGGAAAACCCAATAAGGGAAAAACCATGGTGAGGATTAACTCACAATATAAAGTAATTCCAAAACTGAATACAAAGAGGTTCATTGCCAAGGGCTCATTGCCCAAAATACAAGGCTCGCTACCTATACAAAGGACTCACTGTCCAACAAGGAGGCTCACTGCCTACAGATACAAAAGATAATAAGAAAATATCCACCACAATAGATTACACACATCCATAGCCTTGATCATAAGATTGCAAACACCATCAGCTCACTACTTTCAGGAGTCCAACACATTAAAGTATTGCTACCTCAATTCACTTTCGCACACTCTTCGCTTCTCAAACTTGTGGCATACTTGGAACACCAATCCATAACATCTCGACTTGTATTTATACCATCTTCAACCTTAGAAACTTTCTCCAAGGTTGGATACACATGCTTCATTTTACAAATTCAAATTAGGTTGGAAACTCAACATTCCTGCGGTGGAAGAGAATGAGAGCAAACCAAACCAACACTTAACCAAGACCCAAAACAATGTCTTGGATCAATCACATGCTTCCTTAATTGATACTTATCCTTCACATGAAGTGTAGACACCAGGTCGGCCAAACCTAATGAAAACACAAGTGAACTTTGAAGTACACGCTTCCACAACAAGAAAATGTGTTTCCAAAAATTCTATACTCTTGAAGAAAGAGACAATTTTGTGATTAATTTGGTCCTATTTTAGACACCCTTGTATTAATCACCCCTTAAAAACTGCATTTATAGGCCCCTAATGCTCATGATTTTGGTCTTTAAGTCCTATTTCACTCACAAATCATACAAATCCCGACAAGCAACATTCAAACCACTCAAATTTCATAAAACCCACCTCAAAAATCCCTGGTGGGACTAAGTCGCCTAGGGTGGCGACTTAGTCCCTTTTGAGGTATTTTCACTTTTGAGTAGGAAAATCACCGATTTAATTCAAATTACTGAGGGATGTTGGCCTATGAAGTTAAAATAATGAATAGTTCAGTGTTAATGTCTATAAATACATGTTTTTAGGTCATTTTTCACAACATTAAGTCATTTTCATCAAGTAAAATCAAAAGTCAAGAGCCAAATATCTTTCACAAGAAGATTCTTTAGTCTTTCTTCAGTAAAGTTGAAGCTTTAGGGTAGCAAACTAGGGTTTTTGTAGGTCTTCAAGCTCACTTATTATCTAAGATCTTACATTGCAAAGGGTTGATCATGGATGCCTATGGAGAATCATGGAGAAATCTAGGTTGAGGAGATGCAACTAGCCATCAAATCAAGCCTAAAGACTTGTTTTCAAAGTGATTCCATCTTCCATTTTCTCTCTATCTTCAGCCTAAGGAAGGTTTTCACGTCATTTAGATTCATTTCTAATGTGATTTAATGTCTCTTAGAATGAGTCTTGCATTGTTCTAAATCCATTTATGCATCTTATTCTTACACATTAGAATAGGGTTGCATCTTATTTTTAGACTTCCTAGTCTTAGACACACTTAGGGCTAGGGTTTTTATGCAGATTTTATCTCTTTCAAAGTGTAAATACCAACTAGTGGTTTGACCAAGGCAAACCCCCCATTAGAAATCAATCTATACTCTGTTTTGCAAGTATTTTTGTAGATTCAAATCTGGGTTTCCGTCAGAAAACAGAGTGCAGACTATGGGCTTCCATTTCCACTTTCAGATTTGCAGAAAATCCAAAGTGGACTAAGTTTCCAAAAGTGGCAACTTAGTCCCACTGTATTGGTTTTTCAGATATTTTTACAGTTTCAGATACCCATCTGGCAGAAACAGCTTTCAGGGTAATTTCCCTAATTTGGGACTAAGTTGCCCAGCTTGGTGTAAGTGTCCCAGTTGGCTTAAAAATCAAGTTTTCTAGAATTTCAAAGGTCTCTACAATCTCCATTCTACTCTTCATCAGTTTTCAAGTGCATAGTTCTAGTTCATCATCTTTACTTTGCTCTTTATTGCATTCATTTTATCATTCTTCATATCACAATGTGTTTTCAAACACTTTGCATACCTTAAGTTTAGCATCAATAAATAATTTCTTTTTCAATTTATTGCATTTAGACATCATATTTAGGCATATCACATCCCTCCTTTCATTAATCTTGAGTGTATACATTAGCATTTTGGGTCCATTTCTCTCCTTTCAGGTGAAAACCCCTAGAAGAGTTAGAGAACCCTTGGATACCCAAAATCGATGTCCACATTTTGGTGAACCTAGCATTTGAGAATTTTCTTTATGATTTCAAGTGCATTTGCATCCTAGGTTTAACTTGCATTGACATTCCTTTAGGTGTTGCAATGTTTACTTTACATCCTAGGGTTTTAAACATTGCATTAGTGAAAAGCTCATTTAAGCTTGCATTATTGCATTTCATTTCCTTGCACAATAGTGAGATTTTGCATTTGCATGGTACAATACAGAACACATCAATACCCATTAGAAAACTCAGAAAAACTTTAAAAATTCCCTTACTAGGACTAACTCTCCACCCTGGGTGACTTAGTTCGAGTACACATTTTGCATCTGTCTTCAGCATTTTGTTTCCAGTTTCTTCAATTACTATTTTTTTTAGTTACTTTTCTATTTTTGTGCAATTATTTTATGTTACATTCATATCATTAGCATTTGTATCATTTAATTTAATGGAAATTCTAGATAGCATTATATTTTTAAAATTTTCCTTCTCAACATTAGTTCCTAGTTCATTTAGATCAGATTCATCATAAAATGCAATCAAAATCGTTCAACAATCAAACAAAACAATCAAAACAATGCTTCACTTTAGGAAGACTATATCATCCAAACCTTTTAGTAGTGATGACTTGGATAAGTTAGATGAAGCTCTACAAGGCTTCCTCTCACTGAGTTCATCCACTAAGGCTTGTGATGACAAACCCAAACCATCCAACAATAACTTATCTCCCAAACCTTTTAGTAGTGATGACTTTGATATGTTAGATGAAGCCCTTAAGGACTTCATCTCACCAAATCCATCCACTAAGGTTTGTTGTTAGCAACCTAAAACAAAATATGTCAATGTAATACAACCTCAATTTTTCCTTTACCCACCTTCACATCAACCTCAACCTCCACCTACACCTAACTTTACCTTTTACCCATCTCAGCATGATGATGTTGCACACACCCATTACACTAGAAATAATCCACAACCACAACAACCCAATCCAACATCCTTACCTCTACCAAACCCCATCTTTCCTAGTGCTCCTCACTTAAATTCACACCTTAGGGAGTATGATCTCATCGAACAACTTAAGAATACTCCTGCAAATATTTCCCTTTGGGTTCTTCTTCAAAATTCACCAAATTACCATTCAATGCTCCAAACAACATTGCAACAAATAGTGGTTCCTCTTGGTACAAATGCCAATGATATGGAAACTCTTATAAAAGGAATGAATGCAGTTAATATAGACATTACCTTTCATGAACATGAGCTCCCTCCATTATAATTAAGGAAGCAAAATGAGGCCTTTATGATCATTTCTCAATACACTACAATAGGTATCAAACGAACCTTTGTTGACAATGGCTTTTCCCTTAATGTGTGTAGTGTAAAGCTCCTAGATCAATTATGTGTGGATAAATTTCAAATAATATTTGATTCCTTATCTATTAGAGGATTTGACAATACTACAAAGCAACCACTCAGTGTAATCACTTTTCCTATAACAGTCAGAGTGGCTACCTTGAAAACTCTTATTCATGTCATGCCCTATGATCTTGCATACAATATTCTTTTGGGAATTCCATGGATTCATGAGATGCATGCGGTGCCTTCGACCCTTCATCGACTAATGAATTATTTCTATAACAACAAAGTTTATCAAGTTAAAATAGACCCTGAGCCTGAAATTTTCTTACAACTTGAAAAAGGAACAAGTCTTCTGAACACATTAATTCCAACATCTCATATTGAACCCTTTGAAAATAGAAAACAACAAGAAGAACTTGTGTCTAAATTGCTAGATGATGATTGGGGTACATTAGAATTCACATCTTCATTTATGGATGAATACATAATCATGCGCAAAGAGGATGAAAAACAAGAACAATGCACGGTTATGTCAACTCAGAATTTGAAAGAATCTTTCCAAATATCTACCTGATACGCTTTGGATGAAAATACAACATACATAATGAATTTTGATGAGATAGATTATCAACATCCTCCTAACCAGAAGCAAATGGAAAGACTTTATGGGAAAGGCTATGCCCTAGTAAAACAATTGGGATATAATGGTAAAGGATGTGGAAAAAATGAATAAGGAATTTGAGTTCCTATAGAACCTAATACACAAGAAACAAAGACTGGTTTGGGATATTCCTTTTCTAAGACAACAAAAGCAACTCAACAACCATTTCTCAATATCAACACCATCACATGTAAACCACAAACCAATCTTACACTAAAGCATCCTAAATTTCTTGATATGGATTCCCCACCATCATGAGAGTATGTTGAAAGAGATGAATCCTTGAAACCAATGTTAGGTGCTTCTGATAAGCCATTTTCTTCCAAAATCAAAGTTACCTACGCTATGATAAGTACCCAGCCAAAAGATATTGATACTAATGAGACAAACACAAGCATGGAATCGTATGCTCCTGCATCTCCTCTATCAAATGCATTCCCCTTAGGTGATACAATTGATATACCAATGGACATAGATGATAAAGAAAAGGTCATTAAGATCGGGAAGTTCCTTGATGATGAAGAACAAGAGGATACTACAACCTTGCTTCATTATTTTCCTAAAATTTTTGCTTGGAAATATTCAAATATGTTTGGAATAGACCCAAAGATAGTCACACATAACATTGTTCTTGCTAAAAACGCTAAGCCTATTTGACAAAAGATACGGAAAATGAATCCTAAGATAGTCTTGCATGTTAAAGGAGAGCTTGAAATACTCCTTGACATAGGTTTCATTCGCCTTATTGATTATTCTCCTTGGATCTCAAACATTGTCATAGTTGTTAAACCTGATAATTGTATTAGGATATGTAGTAATTTTCGTGACTTAAATAAAGCCTCCTTAGAGGAAAATTATCCCCTTCCTAATATTGACATGATCATAGATTCAACTGTGGCACATGCTTTTTTGTCATTCATGGATGGATTTTCTACCTATAATCAAATCTTCATCAACCCACAAGATCAATACAAGACAACATTTACAGCTATTTGGGGAACATTTTTTCAGGTTATGATCCCTTTTGGATTAAAGAATGCAGGCACAACTTATCAAAGAGCAATGACATTAATTTTTCATGATTATATACATAAAATCTTGGAAGATTATTTTGATGAAATCCTTGCCAAATCCTTAACAAGACAAGACAATGTCAATGTACTTCAAAAAATCTTTGAATGAGTGCATAAATACAACATGAGACTCAATCCAAAAAAGTATGTCTTTGGAGTAGATAGTGGAAAACTCTTAGGGTTTATCATATCTCACAAAGGCATTGAGGTGGACACAAAGAAAATTTATGCTATCATAAGCATGCCACCTCCTAGGAACATTTCTCAATTGCACACATTACCAGGAAGAATTCAATCCATCTATCATTTTG
Organism: Sequoia sempervirens; assembly: GCA_007258455.2. Taxonomy (NCBI): domain Eukaryota; kingdom Viridiplantae; phylum Streptophyta; class Pinopsida; order Cupressales; family Cupressaceae; genus Sequoia; species Sequoia sempervirens. Next base: position 78,394,229 of record VDFB02058242.1, on the reverse strand, counting down.
TCGCCTCCTTACCCGAGCAAACACTACCTTTCACACATCTCCTAAAGAAGGATGTGCATTTTGATTGGAATGAGGATTGTAAACAAGCCTTTGAGATTTTGAAGGAATACCTCACAACTCTACCCATTTTACAAACTACTATGCCAAACAAACCATTCATCCTTTATATAGTTGTATCTCCCCATGCTCTTGTAGCATTGTTGGCTAAACACGATGATATTGGAAAAGAACACCATTTTTATAACATTAGTCAAACATTAATCGATTATGAAACATGATACACCCCAATTGAAAAACAATGTTTATCTCTTGTATTCACTACTAGTAAGCTACGAAATTATTTACTAAGTGCAGAAATACAAGTCATGACAAAATTTGATCCTCTCAAACATATTTTTATCAAAACAGACTTATTAGGATGTTTAGCTAAATGGGTTATGTTGTTGACTAAGTTTGACCTTAAGTTTGTTTCACAAAATGCAATTAAAGATCAAGCCTTGGCCAACCACTTAGCTAACACTCCTTCTCCTATTGCGTTACCCGACAATGATCCTTTTCCTAATGATAGTGTGTTGACAACAAATGTTTCTACATGGAAATTATATTTTTATGGCTCCAAGTGTAGAACAGGCTCCAGTACTAGAGTGATTAGTTTTTCCTAAAGGAAAGCCTATTCGCTTGTCATATCGATTAAACTTCCTATGTACGAATAACACTGTTGAATATGAGACCTTAATTGTTGGATTACATGTTGTTTTAATCATGGGCATTAAAGATATTATGATCTTTAGTGATTCACAATTAGTGATCAAACAAATAAATGGAGTCTATCAAGCTAAACATGATAAATTATTAAAATATAAGGATCTTACAATGACCTTGTTGGCACAATTTAACTCATTCACCATTAATAACATCCCACAAAAAGATAATCGGCATGTGGATGCAATGGCGAGTGTTGCTTCTCTTTTATCTCCTCCAGATCCTTCAAAGGATGTTATATTCACTATTCACCCAATTGTAAAACCCTCAATCGATGATACCACTGTAGACGTGTTCACAACAACCAAGGATGATTCAAGTGAATGATATGATGCCATATATAATTATATAAAAGATGGTACCATTCCCAAACCTATAACAAATAACACCCGAGATCATTTAAAACAATTACCAAATACACAATTCTTGTCGATGTGTTACATAGACCGTCCTTTGATGGCATTTTACTTATATTTCTTAAGGATTCATAAATCAATATGGAACTCGAGTAGGCTCATGTAGGCAGTTGTGGAGGTCATTTTGGCACCAAGACTTTAGCACAAAACTCATTCGTACAAGCTACTATTGGAAAAGTATGGAAAAAAATTGTTATGCGTATGTCAAGAGATGTCACAAATGTCAACAACATAGCAATTTACTTCATTCTCTTTCTTCTAAGCTCCATGCCCAAATCCCTATTTGGTTGTTCACTATATGGGGCATAATTGGAAAAATCTCGCCACCATCTTCTGTTGGATATACGTTTATCATAACTACAACTGATTACTTCACAAAATGGGTAGAGGCCATTCCTCTTCGATCTACAACAACTGAGGTAATATGCCATTTCATCCTAGAACACATTATTGATCGCTTTGGACTCCCTTCCACATTAGTCTACGATAATGGAACACCATTTAAGAATAATGATGTGAAGAAATTTTTGGAGACCTTTAACATCCAACATCATTTTTTGACACATTATTACCCACAATCTAATGGTCAAGTTGAATCAACCAATAAATTCCTTGAACAAATTTTGAAGAAAACTATTAATAATAATGATAGGGAATAGCACACACAACTACACTATGCACTTTGGGCTTACCACACAAGTGTTTGATCCTCCACTGGATCCACACCTTATAACCTAGTTTATAGTACTGAGGCAATCATGCCCTTGGAGTTAGAAATCCCAACATTATGGATTGTTCTTCAAGGTCTGGTTAACAACAACACTTATAAGGAAGAAACATTACACCAACTTGAGATGCTCAACGAACAGCGCATTAACACTCTTGAGCATCTCCAAGCTTATTGCAAAAGGAAACAATGTTATTACAATCTCAACGTTATCCCACACATTCCACAAGGGTGACTTAGTTCTATCTGAAAATTAGCATAACATCAACGCCGACCCCAATGAAAGAGGAAAATTTAGTCCTAATTGGCTAGGACCATATATAGTCAAAAAAAGCTTTGGTTCTAGTGTGTATGTCTTAACAGAACTAGATGGCACACCCCTTAAGAAGCCTATCAATGCCATGCATTTGTGTTAGTATCATGTTTAATCTCTTTTGAATAGTATGAATGATAAAGCAGTGTTGGTAAATTTATGGGGCCATATCCTATATACGTTCACATTGCTTTGTTCTTAACAAACCAATCATGCCTGTCTTGAGCACTAAAGTGATTATTTAATTTATTTTATAATTACTTTAGGTTTCATGCTATTCAACTTAATTTTGTGTGTTATGATAAGTTACACCATTTAATTTAGCAAAACATACTTAATCATCTTTTCATATCTAAAAGAAACTATAATAATTTTTAATTAGATCACATAAACTTTGTTAAATCATGAAGACATTAATTAAGTAATCTTGCAAAGGTTATTTAATTAATCACATTGCCATTTAACATTCAAAACACATTAAAACAATTCATAAAACATCAACTGCTCATATACATATATATATCCAATGTTTTATGTACATATCATCGCAATATACAATATCACTAAGGTCTGTGAGAACTGGATCCCTCGGGCTCTGGTGCTCATGATCCGGTAGCAGGACGTTGGGAGATGGTCGTATGTGATCATGACTGCAATCTGCTAAACCTAAGTGAAAACTCTAGGCCATGAATCCATCCAAGGGCCACCCTATGCTCCCCTGTTATCTGCTTCCTCTCCACCTGTAGCCGTACTACCTCTGCCTATAGTCTCTCAACCTCTACTGGAGTCTGGGATGATTGTCCTGCAGTCTCAACTTGGTGGAGTCATCTCCTCACACTCTCATATGTTGCCCGTAGCCTTGAAAATGGTCTAAGTGACTCAGGATCCTCCTCCATGATAGGTGGGGGCATGTAATATAGTTCCATCTCCTCCTTGTCAATGGATGTAGGCACTATCTTTGTAGTTGCCTGACGATAGAGCTCCTGCCAGTCTCTTATCACTCTTGCAAGGTAGAAACAATACACAATCAGTACACATCATCATGATATATATATAAAGCATAAGCACTAAATTACATGCATAAAATCAAATATCATCATCTATATCTCCAGTAGGCTGAGCAATCTCAACATCATCTTATGCAGGGGACATAGAAGATGTGCTAGCCTCTCCTCGACTGTAAAAACCGGTGCCTGCTGCAGCTGTTGCTCGTGATCTCGTATATAGATGGGAGAGGGATCTCCCCACTCATGTCAATCCTTAGCTACTACCTCATCATTCTCACTCAGGGGTGGTACTCCTCCTCATCCTCATCATCTTCTTCCTCTCCCTCCTGGCCATCATAATCTAGATTTGAATCCTCATCATACTCATCATCAATGACATCAGTGAATATATCTGCAGCCCTATAGCATGTCTCCTTGGCCCTATCCTCTCTATCATCTCCCTCATCTGGTAGTGGACCTACATCTCCTACTGGCTCATCCATCGGATAGACCAGAGTTGGTCATGTCATTGTCCACCACTCCTCATAATCCCCTATGGTACTAACATCTTCTGCATCGAAGACTAGAGGCTGATCATGATCAAAGTAGTCAGAGTCACTCTCAACCACATGGTCTACGGTGAGTCACACCATATCACCTAGTCTCTGGGAACTCTACACTAACCTCCTAAAAGAGGATCATCTTGGGGTGGTGTCTGAATCTTTCCAAATTTCCACATGACTCAATCGTAGTAAAAAGGACGTACCACGTGATCATGTCAGCCAACTAGAAATCTATCTAGCTACAATCTCCTCATATGTCTAGTATGATATGGCCATTGTATCATCAACTAATAAGGTCTCCATAGGATCTAATCCTCCTCCAATCAGTCAAATCGTACTCTCCAAAAATGAAAATCACCATACTACCATAATCATTGTAGAGGATAGCCAAAATCCCAAGGATACCCTACTATTGTCACACATAGGAAACTAACTAGTCTGGTACACGTAATATGCTCCAGGTACCACACCTGTAGAAGTGTGTACTGCACCATATTTTCCACATCCCAAAATACAAATCGCCCAAGATCATAATACAAATGTGCCAAGATCCGACCCCAAGCGTACACAGTGCGATGCTCTACCATCCCTCAAGATGTGGTGCCCGCCCATCATGGATGACAAATAGTGCTACCATATGCATCATAATCCATCTAACCACTGGCACTCGTGACTATAATAGAATCAATAGATCAATTCACCCTCTCACGGGCAATAATCATGTACTGGACCATCCAGACAATACTGCAAATCGGCCTTCTGCTCATGGAAGGTGCAGTCTCTCCGAAAATGTATCCACTCTCCCCAAATTGGAACACATAGAATACGGAGTATGTCCTCTAGGGTGATCATCATCTCCCCTTTCGATAGATGGAATGTGCATGTGTTTGTGTCCCAGCGCTCATAGAGAGCCATCAACATAGCATCGCGGTACATCATGGGAGGCATGAGGTATGCCCAATAGATTCCTACAGCCTAAAGGTTCTTTGTCTCCTCTGTTGAAAATGATGGGGCTAAATCTCTCAAGAATCTCAACTATCTACCCCCTAGTTGTTGTCATAATCGGGTGGTGTAGGGGCACCATTTAAAGGTGTTTGTCCATTCAAAGTTATAAGGTCTAGGCTTTAGAATTTTTTGAGTTTTTGTTTAAAAATAAGGTCTATGAGACCATTTGGTATTGTAATAAGTTAGTGTTGATGGTTTTTAGGTGTTTAGAGGTTTAATGTTTGAAAATTGCAAAATGTGGAAAAAGTGCAACATTGTGCAAAACGCAAAATTTGAAAAAAGTTGTAAAGTTGTCTTTTAGGGAAGGAAAACGGTCATGTAGTGGAAAATTTAGTTGGTGGAAGTTATAGTCATTTGTTTTTGGAGGGAATAAGTTTAAATAGGCTTCAGAACTCATTATGTGGGGATTGGAGAAGTTTATAAAGGAGTTTCATTCAATAAAATTATGTTATACCATCAATTCTCTATTGTTTTCACTGTTCAACATGGTAGCAGCAGATTGTCAGTCCATAAAATATCTTTTTGATTCAAAATTTTGGTGGTTTCTGTAGTATATTTTTCCTTCTTTCATTTGAATCTAACTTGAAGGCTCCACATTAAATTTTGTGCATTTAATCACTAGTTTTCTCAGACTAGCCAGAAATAGGGTTTTTAAAGGTTTTGTAAGTTTCAACATGTATTAATCCCATCCCACCTATTGTGAAGATTGTAACTCAGTCGGATGGGTAGGAAACAGTAGGTATTGGTGTTTAGATGGTTCATTTGTGTAGGGGATATTTGGAAATGATGTTGGGTGTGAAGCCCTAAGAGGGAAATTTGAGCTTTCCTTATGAAAAAGTGAGGTTTGGATGTGTCAAAGTAAGATTTTTTGTAGGGAAGCACTATTTCTTGTTGGATTAAGAATGTTCAGAGGTTATTGGGCATGTTTGAAGTGTTGATGAGTTTGTTTGAGTGTTGGGTGTATGAGTTTCAATAAAACCCTAGTTTTAATTAAGAAAAAAGTGAGGGTTTATGAGTTTGGCACTTGGTTGAGTGAGATTCTGTGAACTAGTTGTGAAATCCTGAGTTTTAGCACCTAGGAATTGCTTCCCCAAAGAGTTTTTCAGAATTTGGGAAGAGTTAGAGAGTAGTTCCTTTGCAAAAGAGGGCTAATTTTAGCCCAAAAAGGCAAAAAACTCCTGATTTGAGAGTGTTGATACAAAATAACCATTGGTGATTGATTGATATGTTTTCAAGTTCTATAATGGGTCCCTGATGTGAGCCAAGTTGTGGTCTTAAAGGGTTTGTTTGTGAAGTTATACCCGATTTAGTGGGTTTGCAATGCTACAAGGAAACAGAGGGGTTTGGTTGAGATAAATAGAATTTGAAGACTCGGTGATCTAATAGTTGTTTTGTTGACTGATTTTGTGTTTAAGTGTGTGGCAGGACTCCCCTAATTGCATCAGGTGGGTACCTATTAAAATCACACAAATATGCTCTAAAAAACATCTAATCTCCTTATTTTTTACATTATTCATCATGCAAGTGTATGAAAGTTATTCTAGTGTGCTTTCCTAAAGGCCCTAGACACTTTAGAACCCTTTGGGACACTTTGCGAAAAAGTGAGACACTTTGTGAAAAAGTGGGACACTTTACGAACAAATGGGACACTTTGCAAACAAATAGAACACTTAGTGAAAAAAGGGGACACTTTGCGAACTTTTTTTCCAAGATCCTAAATTCACCTAGATATGCATAAAAATCATTAAATAATTACATAAACACGTAAATCAGGTAGCAAAATCGACTCACCTCATTTTGATGCTCACTGTGTGCCACCTGGTCCCAGAGAACATCCAATCACGTAGGTCTATAATCTCGTTTTCTCGACATATTTCCGTCTCACTTGTCACTCTCAAGCTACAAGAAGGTAAAATGAAATAGTAAGTGAAAAATTACTTCACTTTCACCTCTTTTAACCCTTTTCATTCTTTTTACTCTTATGCATCACATTAGAGTTTTTCCTATCTTAAGAGTTAATAAAGTGTTTTTTATTCAAAACACCATAACATGTGCTAGGAAACTCCATTTTCGATGTTGTTTGATGTGTTGGAATCGTGATTTCACACCTGACATCATCAATGGTCTATCATTATGTGGCATGGTACGTAGAAATGTCCTACAATATGATGTTCCTTATTTGATGTGGCTAGATTGCTACCTTGATTCCACCTCTGTAAAGCAAGTGGAATCAAGGGGGGCATACATCTACCCTCGAATTTGATTTTTAGAAGTTAGATAAGAGGACTTTCAGACAATTAATGAATTTTTGTTGCAGGATGTGGTTCCTAATGTTGTGGTTTTGTAGATAACTACACTGGGGGATTCATTCTCTCATTTTTTGAATGAGTATCCTTTTATAGTAAAGTGTATTGTTTAGAGTCCTTTAGCTTACATATGCATGTAGATTCATATGGGTGCTAAAGTGGGGGCTTAATGTGTCACCAAAAATTGTATACTCTTGAAGAAAGAGACAATTTTGCGATTAATTTGGTCCTATTTTAGACACCCTTGTATTAATCACCCCTTAAAAACTACATTTATAGGCCCCTAATGCTCATTATTTTGGACTTTAAGGCCTATTTCACTCACAAATCATACAAATCTCAACAAGCAACATTCAAACCACTCAAATTTTGTAAAACCCGCATAAAAAATCCCTGGTGGGACTAAGTCGCCCAGGGTGGTGACTTAGTCCCTTTTGAGGTATTTTTCACTTTTGAGTGGGAAAATCACCAACTTAATTTAAATTATTGAGGGATGTTGACCTATGAAGTTAAAATAATGAATAATTTGGTGTTAATTCCTATAATTACATGTTTATAGGTCATTTTTCACAACATTAAGTCATTTTCATCAAGCAAATTCAAAATTCAAGAGCCAAATATCTTTCATAAAAAGATTCTTTAGTCTTTCTATAGCAAAGTTGAAGTTTTAGGGCAAAAAACTAGGGTTTTTGCAGGTCTTCAAGCCCACTTCTTATCTAATATCTTACATTGCAAAGGGTTGATCATGGATGCCTATGGAGAATCTGTTAACAGTTGTAGGACAACTAAGAGGGTGGGTGAATTAGTTGTCATCAAAATTAAACTCAAAACTTCAACACTTATAAATTTCACAACTACACAATTTTGTTATTAAGAATGAGCATGAAATGCAGAAAACAGAAAGTAAAATTAACACAATGAACACTAGATTTTACGTGGAAAACCGAATGAGGGAAAAACCACGGTGAGGATTAACTCACAATATAAAGAGATAGAAAAACCGATTACAAAGGCTCACTGCCCAGAAGATGACTCACTGTCCAGATACAAAAGCTCGCTACATACAAGGAGGCTCACTACCTACAAAAATATTTACAAAACAAAATTGGGCTTTACAACCAAAATGAACTGAAAAAGAGTGCACCTAACAAGTGTTGATACAGTTTTGGTGATGCTCAATGGACAGACTTAACACACTTCATCATTTTCACTCTTCTTCAACTTTGCATTCACAACAGCCTCATTGATTACACTTCTTAATCTTCAACCTTGTCCAATATATATACTTGATTCATCTACAAGCATCAATTAGGTCGGCCTAATTAGATGCATTTCCTTGTTTATAAAAAAAAAACCAACTTGTCGGCTACAAGCATTCACAAAATCTTTCCAAAAGGAAATCAAAATGTCCAACACGCTACATCATGTTGGCATGGACCTAAGATAGGTCACACATATATCTGTATAAGAAAAATTAATTCACCATATCACAACTTATCCAAGAAGTCGGCCAGAAATAGACTTAATTGCAAAAAGTAATCAATAGAATAATGTCGATACATTGTACGAGCACTGAATCACAAAATATTTTAAACATATATGCTTTCACTAATCATAAACTGTTTCCCAAAACTGCAAGCAGCAACAATCAACTGTGGAGGATTGTGGACTAGAATACCGGAGGGTGTAGCTTGAATACCGATTCAGATACCGGATCAAGTACTTAATTATAATTGCAATCACAACATGGTGACATCAATGAAAACACAAAACTATAGAGATGGCCATTCTTCTTCATTCTTCCAACAATCTCCCCCTTTTTCATTGAAAGCAACATGTGCCAAAATTTTCAAAACACAACATTCTCCTAGCTCACATGACTCTCTCCCCATAACTTTATACTCTAACTCTCTCCCCCTTTGACATCAATGGCAAATGGAAATCAAAAAGGTATGATGTATATGATGACACAAGAATTCCAGCTTCCCATTTCAAACATTCAAACAAGAATGACAATTTTTACATGAAATATTTTCTTATACCTCTCTCTTACGATTGGAAGAATTCTTTTCCAAGAAAGTACAGTCGAATTCATTCTTGCACTCATACCTTCCAACACAGATAACTATGTAAAGGAGGATGTTTGATCAAAAGATAGACCTTTCATTCATAATTTTCAGCATCAGAGAGGATTATGGAGAGATAATCTAACTGGACCTCAGCAACTTCCTTAACCAACTAGAAGGTTCTAACCATATCTTCTCTTTTCCTTTGAGTAGTCAGCAATTCTACCTATAGTTCTCCAACTCTTATTCTTTGTTTTCCATTCCTATCTTTTAAGAAATCAAAGTTCTTTCCAATACTATTCATCTCATCTTCAATAGCTTCAATCCTACTTCTAAAATTATCAACAGTTGTTGACCACCTAAGACAATACCTGTAAATGTCAAATATTTATTTGATGCATTCTTTTGTCTCATTCATATGTTTAGATAGTACTTGATTTTATTTGTTACACCTTCTTTCAAGCATAGCTTTGAATTTATGTCCTTCGAGTCCTTCCAACAATATTCTCTCTTCAACAATCTCTACAAGATCATCTAGTAAAGAATCTGACACATCTAAAACTGAAATACCTTTATTTAGCAAATAATCAACCAACACATCATCAATTTTAAGTTTCTCAACCGAAGAGCATGCATTCCACATTTCACCAATATTCTTCACTTCACCCTTATCAAGTAACATTTGTATATCCTCTGTATCAAATCCAGACATAAATTCTTCATTCTTTTCTTTCAGGACACTTGTTACAATAGTTTTCCTCTTTTTTAGTTCTATAGGAGACTCGCCAATTATAACTTCCAACTCTTTCTTACCAGAGGATGAACCCACTCCAAATTGACTTGGTATTGACATACTGGAGCATAGATTTGTTCTTAAGGATGTGAAATATGATCTATAATCACTTATATTATCTACCAACAATTCCAAACATATGTAGACTTGTTTCCCAATAGGAATACCATATTCCCACACTACATTTTCTCTTCCCGATAGAGAGTTCAAAAAGTAAAAGGCCAAGCACACAAGCAAAGATCTAAACTGAAATGGATAACCCTCAACCAACAACATTCGGGCATTCTCAGTTAGATTTTCAAGTAATAGGCTACACAAATCAAACTTCCTATTTTCCAAGTAACCATCATATGTGCAATATATACAACAATAGCCGATGTTGACCCTTCATGATTTTTGAAATAGATTTTATAGGAAATGTTGTATGCCAGTAAGTTCCTCCACATCTTTATATTTCAAATTTTTCTTTCCAAAGAGATCCCCAACACTGCATAAGCCATTAATCACTTTGATCACTTCCTTTGTGATTAGATAGGGTTTTTCCAATACAATGTTTTCGTTCTTGAAACAACTCAACAAGAACAAGATGAAATCTTTATCAGCAAACCAAGGAAATTCTCCCCATAAATCCATACCTAGGGTTTTATGCTTTGTAATTCATTTTCCTTCATCCCTAATTCCATTTCTTTCATCTTCCTATGATCAAATTCTTCCAATTCAACTCCTTTCATCTTTAGTGGTATGTCACCACTCGATCCTCTGTCCATTGTTGTGCTTAACTTTCTTGAATTCATTAATGTTCAGTCAAGACTTCTTCTTTTCCTTCATGGACTGAATAATAATTCCTATGTATTCATAATAGTTTCTTCAAAAATGCTTCAGATCACTTTGAGATTGCTCCAAGATTCCTTTTCAAACTCTTCAAGTGCTCAACTAATCAAAGAGGCTTACAAATTTTACCTTATACACCATCGATTTTCCCTAATTCATATTAAATGTGGCAAACATCAAAAAGCTACAAAAAACATTCTTCTCAACATAGAAAACCCTAATTTGTTCTGCAAATCAGTATGTCAACATGTTTTCTTTTGGTTCCTTTTCCAAAACCTTTGACTATTCATTCTTCACATTCCATCCTCGTGCTAGCCTTTGACACGCCATTCATCCAGGGGTTTTTACAATTTTATGATAATGCTCCCCCTAAGACTATGCTAGGTTTAATTCCTAGAGGAATTGTCCATACCAAATGAGGGCACAGGTGAATCAACTTTTTTAGGTTCTTCTTATTCTTTCTTCTTCCATATCTTATTAATTTCTTACTTCATCTCTTCTTTGTTGATCTTCTTTACTGGTTCATTTTTTCTCTACTAGAGCAGACTGTTGTCCCTTCTTATTTCTGAAAACCTTTGAGATATGTCCATGTTTGTTACAATTATAGAAAACAACACTTTTCTGATTAGTCTTACCTCCATTACTTCTCAATCTACATTGATTTTCTTTGTGTCCAAATTTCTTATAGGTATAGCAGTAGCCATTAAAAGATTGGTTCATTCTACCTCCATTAAATTTTTTCATCATTACCTGAATGATCATTCTCACCTGAGATTTTCATTCAGTAGCTTTATTTCCAACCTTCTTACATGAAAAACATTGTCTAGAGAAAGAACCAAGAAACTGATTCATCCTGCTCCTGCATTTTGTTGCCTTGTGACCATATTTATTACAGGAAAAACAAATACCATTGAAAGAGGGATACCTTTGTGCATTAGGTTGTTTCACAGGCGGTCTCCTTGCAAACTTTCTTTTTTGCTTCCCTTTGTCCTAAGTCATTTTATTGTCCTTAGAACTTTCACCTGCTTCATTTCCCAAACCACCTTTGTCTTTACTTGGTTTCTATCCTGTAAGTAGTTCTCCAAGCTTATCGGAGATAGATCTAAAATTATTCTCATAGAGTTTTTCCTTCTCTAGCTCAACTCTCAAGTTTACTATCTCTTGTTCAAGTTTAGAGCATTCATCATATTTGTTTTGCACCATTGTATTCAGACATTCTTCAATTCTCTTTTTTTCTTCTACAAGCACTTTTAGTCCAATGATCTCTTGTTTCTACTGCTCACTCACTTCTTTGTGTCTTTCCTTGAAATTTTTTAATTGTTCTTTCAGCTTCCTGACACATTCATTTGCCTCATCTAGATTTTCTTTCAAGTCTCTATTTTCATTTTCTTCCTTATCAATATCTTCAAGTGTAGTCTAAAGTTCTTCTTTATCATCCATATGATCAACCTTCAGGATCTTCCTCAAGCGGTTAAGCTCTAAAACAAGGAACCAAAGCTCTGATACCAATTGTTAATAGGTGCAAGACAACTGAGAGGGGGGTGAATCAGTTGTCACCAAAATTAAACTCAAAAATTCAACACTTATCAATTTCACAACTACACAGTTCTATTATTAAGCATGAGCATGAAATGCAGAAAATAGAAAGTAAAATCAACACAATGAACACCAGATTTTATATGAAAAACCCAATGAGGGAAAAACCACAGTGAGGATTAAGTCACAATATAAAGAGATAGCAAAATTGATTAAAGGCTCACTACCAAGGGCTCACTGCCCATAAGAGGACTCATTGTCCTAATACAAAATCTCACTACTTGCAAGGAGGCTCACTACCTACAAAAATATTTATAAAACAAAATTGGGCTTTACAGCCAAAATGAACTGAAAAGAGTGCACCTAACAAGTGTTGATACAGTTCTGGTGATGCTCAATAGATAGACTTAACACACTTCATCATTTTCGCTCTTATTCAAATTTGCATTCACAATAGCCTCATCAATTACACTTCTTAATCTTCAACCTTGTCCAATATATATACTCGATTCATCCACAAGAATCAATTAGGTCAGCCTAATTAGATGCATTTCCTTGTTTATCAAAAAAATACCAATTTGTCGGCTACAAGCATTCACAAAAAATTTCCAAAAGGAAATCCAAACATCCAACATGCTACATCATGTCAGCATGGACCTAAGATAGGTCACACATATATCCACATAAGAAAAATTAACGAGCAATAAAGCACAAGATATTTTGAACATATATGCTTTCAACAATCATAATTTGTTTCCCAAAACTACAAGCAACAACAATCAACTGTGGAGGATTGCAGACTAGAATACCAGAGGGTGCAACTTGAATACCAATTTAGATACCGGAGCAAAATATTGGATCAAGCACTGACTTATACTTGCAATCACAACATGGTGACATCAATGACAACACAAAACTGTAGAGATGGCCATTCTTCTTTATTCTTCCAATAGAATAATGGAGAAATCTAGGTTGAGGAGATGCAACTAACCATCAAATCAAGCCTAAAGACTTGTTTTCAAAGTGATTCCATCTTCCATTTTCTCTCTATCTTCAGCCTAAGGAAGGTTTGCATGTCATTTAGATTCATTTTTAAGGTGATTTAATATCTTTTAGAATGATTCTTGCATTGTTCTAAATCCATTTATGCATATTATTCTTACACATTAGAATAGGGTTGCATCTTATTTTCAGACTTTCTAGTCTTAGACACACTTAGGGCTAGGGTTTTTATGTAAATTTTATCTCTTTCAAAGTTTAAATATCAACTAGGGGTTTGACCAAGTCAAACCCCCCATTAGAAATCAATCTATACTTTGTTTTGTAGGTATTTCTATAGATCCAAATCTGGGTTTCCGTTAGAAAATAGAGTGCAAACTATGGGCTTTCGTTTCCACTTTCGGATTTGCAGAAAATACAAAGTGGAATAAGTTTCCAACAGTGGCAACTTAGTCCCACTATATTGGTTTTTCAGATATTTTTACAGTTTCAAATACCCATCTGGCATAAACAACTTTCTGGGCAGTTTCCCTGATTTGGGACTAAGTCACCCAGCTTGGTGTAAGTGTCCCAATTGGCTTAAAAAACAAGTTTTCCATAATTTCAGAGGTCTCTACAATCTCCATTCTACTCTTCATCAGTTTTTAGATGCATAGTTCTAGTTCATCATCTTTATTTTTCTTGTTATTGCATTCATTTTATCATTCTACATATCACAATGTGTTTTCAAACACTTTGCATATCTTAAGTTTATCATTAATAAAACATTTCTTTTTCAATTTATTGCATTTATACATCATATTTAGGCATATTACATCCATCCTTACATTAATCTTGAGTGTATGCATTAGCATTTTGGGTCCATTTCTCTCCTTTCATGTGAAAAACCCTAGAAGAGTTAGAGAACCCTTGGATACCCAAAATCAATGTCCACAGAAGATAACATGCATACCACATAACAATATTCACCATGCACAAGAACACATCTCAAATACCTTTAGATTCATCTGCAGCAAATGCAAAAACCTTCATACACATAACACTTTCCACCAGTCCATCCAGACTACACAAACACACACAGCAACTCTGAAACATAACTTCCGGAGCACTAAACCATGAATTCCTTTTCCATAACATAGATAAAATCATTACAAGACATCTTCCAGATCCACAAGACCTGAAACAAACCAGTGGAGGATTGCGGAGTAGAAACATTTCTCCCAGTCCACAAACAAACAATTCTACCAAACTAGTTCACACACCGATGAACACAACTTTCACTCTCCATCAAACCAGAAGCTCTAATCTAGGATATATCACCCAATAATGTCCATGAACAACACTTTATATCTGCACAAGCATAGGATCAACATAGAAGAAATTTGGAGCACATTTTGAACACACATAATTCTGACTTGGAAACACATCGTATCAACACACCTGCAACATCATAAAGATAGCTCCATGTACTCACAAAATTTTAATAGCATCTCAACTATACATGCACAACCCGAAACATCATGTATTGTGTTGACATCAATGAAAACACCACCAAACTCACTCATACTTGCAACAAAACAAATGTTGAAAGCCATGAATTCTACTTTCCTGACTCTTATTCCCAAGATAGAAGGTGTTAATTCCTTTGATCTTTTTATACCAATTGTCCTTTGTAATATTATTTATAAGATCATCTCTAAGTTAATTTTTGAGAGATTGAAGCCCTAGCTGGTCAAAGTCATCTCAGGGGAGAAGGGGGGAATTATGGCTAGTAGACATATCCAGGATGGCATTGTTATTGTTGCTAAGGCAATTCATTCCATTGATATATCCAAAGAGAAGACCATGTTTGTAAAACTAGACATGGATAAGGCTTATGACAAGGTTAAATGGTCATTTCTTCGCAATTTTTTATGTGCTTTTAGGTTTGATGAGGGATGGATCAATTGGGTGATGATTTGTGTCATGTCAACATCTTACTCTGTGTTGATTAATCGCGTGCCTTCCTCTTTGTTTGTTGCATCTAGGGGTCTTCATCAGGGTGATCCCCTATCGCCCTATCTTTTCATGATTATGGTTGAAGGGTTGGAAAGACTTATAAAATCATATTTGATTCAGAGGCTTATACAAGGATGGAGATGGAGTGAAGGCTTACCTCCTCAGTCTCACTTATAGTTTGTGGATGATACTACGCTCTTGGGTGTTGCTAGAATCAAGGAAGCAAATAGCTTCATGCAGGTTCTTGATATTTATCTTGCAGCATATGGTCAAAGGATTAATGAAGGGAAGTCCTCTATCTTCTTCTTCAATTCTCCTCTCATTCAATCTAGGATTTCTTGTACTTTGAGATTTCAAATTGGGAATCTCCCTTTTGTGTACTTGGGTGTTCCCCTCTTTGTGGCCCCTCTGCTAAGAGGTACCTGGAAGAATGTTATGGATAAGTTCAAGGGCTATTTCAACCACTGGACTTGCAAATGGTTGTATTTTGCTAAGATGATTATGCTTCTAAGAGTTGTGGTTCAATCACTCCCTCTTTACAGGTGTATGGTTTAAATTGTGCTTGAAGGCTTTATTAGAGAGCTTGATGCCCTATCTAAGCAATTTTTATGGGATTTTTTTTGTAGGCCTCTTCAACTAGGTGGTATGGGTCTTCGTCAGGTTGCTATGATTGGTCAGGCTTTAGCTTCCAAGTTAACTGGAGATGGTGTACTAATCAGGATCAGTTGTGGGCCAAAATCCTCCATGCCAAATATTTGAGGGGGATAGCAGGTGTTGATTTTCCCTAGATGGTAAGGGGTCTTTTATTTGGGACACTCTTAAGAGAGATGCTAACTTAATCAAGTAGATTTTTTTATAGATTTGTCAAAAGGGAAATGATGCTCTTTCTTGGTTTGACTCTTGGGATGGCCATCCCCCTATTTTGACTACCTTTCCTCATCTTCAAAATCTAGGATTGTGGTTTTAGGAAGCTAGATGGGTAAAGGTGTGTGATTTTAATGTTGTGAAGTGTTTGGTTCAGGAAGAAGTTTTGGAGTGGAAACATCCCCACTTATGGCCTTTGGGGGGCTCTGAAGCTGATCGTTTTGAGTTGTCTTATATTTTAGCTAGCAAGGCTTGTAGCTCCTTGCAGAGGAGGGATATCCTAGCTTGGGCTCCTAATCCTAAAGGGGCTTACTCAGTGATGGTTGGTTATCAAGATTTGGATAGAAGGAAATATGGGGAGGATGAAGTCCCTTGGTGAAAATATGTTTGGAATAAGTTCGTTTAGCGCAAGTGTAACTTTTTCCTATGGCTAGTTGCTCATAATAGGTGTCTTACTTGGGACAATCTTCTAAATCAGGGCTTCCAGGGTCCCTCAATTTTCTTTCTCTATGGTAGTAGTGAAGAGTCCTCTTCACATTTTTTTTTCAATGTGTCTTCACTATATCTATTTGGCATTTCTGGTGGGCAGTGTGGAGATACTCTTGTATGCAATCTCTTTCCCTCACAGAGTTTTGGAGATCCTTGGGCTGCCCCCTGCTCACTCTTTTCCCTCTCTAGATGGCATGGACTATTGGGCCTTCATGCATCCTCTGGAAGATTTGGTTGGAGAGGAAACATAGGATTTTTCAAGATAAAAAGTTGACAAAGTTGCAAGTTTGGACGTAGGTTCTTGGTATGATTTAGGAGACTATTTCAACTAAATGTGAGGTTGGATCTCATCTAGATGTTGGAGAGGTTGTGATGTTGTAGGGGTTGGGTCTAAATGGATTCAGTTCCACAAAGAATCATTCTAATTGGAGGAGAAACCTCACCAAGAAAATCTAGAGGGATGGCAGGTGGTCTTCGCCTCATGTTGGGTTCTTGAAAATTAATACTAATTGATCTTCCAGGGGTAATATGGGTTATGTTGGTGTGGGAGGTGTGGGGAGAGATAGATTTGGGGATGTTATTTTCTTCTTCTCTAGGTATAAATGCTTCTATACTAATATTTTCATGGAGGCTCTTTCTATTCTTATCGCCTTGGAAAAGGTGTGTGATCTTGGGTGGCATAAGGTTATTTGTGAATCTGATTCTCAAATTTTGATTAATTTTCTAAACAAGCATAGTTTTGATGGGGTGAATTGGAAATTGATTTTAGTTTTGCAGTTGATTCTTCAGTTAAGCACTTCTCTAGAGGTGGTGTCCTTTGTTCATATCCCAAGGGAGTGGAACAATGTTGTTGACTGTATTTCTAAATGGGCTTCTGAGTTTATGGGCGAGTGGAAATTTGATGATTGGGAGCATCTTCCTTGTGATTTTACCCAAAAATTGAAGATGTTGATTCAAGAGGATATTAATGGTCCTTCATCAGGTTCTTGTTCCCCTAGTCTTGAGGACTTGTTGTCTTGTGTTGGTTGGTTTCCTTTTGGGCCTTGCTTGTTTATGCTCTTACTCATTGTATTCTTGGATCTTCTTTGATTGAAAAATTTTTACCCTTTTTAAAAAAAAAAAATAATGTACACATTTAATTTGTCTTCTCATTTTTTCTCGCAAAAAAAAATGAGGTGCATATTCTACAACTCACTAATAACATTCTTTCTTTTAAAATTTTTGAGATGTTAGGTATCAAAAACACTAGTTTAAAACCACAAGAGGTTTCCAATTTCTTGATATGTTTTTGGCTAACATACAAGGTCAAATGAGGAATTTGAACCTTCTTCTCTTTAGGCTCTGCCAAACCTAGGTGGGTATACCTATGCAAGTAAAGTAGACTTAGACTGTGTGTTTCCTACTTAATCAATCTCTCCACAATGGTAATTGGAAGTGGAGAGATGTAGACTTATTTGGTATGAATTGTATAAGCAATATCAAGGTAAAATTTAATATGTTCAATTAACAAATGTGACGCTTTGGAATAAATTTAATGAAACTAAATAAATAAAATGGGTGAGACTAGTGCCTTGTTGGGTGTACGAAGTAAAATGAAAACCTAAGATGAGTGGCTTATACTTGGAAGAAATTCTAACTGTTTGGAATACCAATATTAGTTTATAACTTGTATAAACATGCAAGAATGTAACTAACAAATTCCTCTTAGTGATCCAAATGACACTTCCAAATTACTATGAATGACTAAAAGGATTTAATCTTTGCTTGAAAGAACCAGTTAATCATGCCACACAAATATAGCAAATGTGCATTGATAAATTGAGTATATACTTAATATATCAATTTAAATAATAGAGAAATATCAACCTCGGAGACAACCTGATAATATCTTCAACTAATTCAACAAACAATTGATACCAACATAATGCAACCAAATCAAAGATTTTTCATTAACTTCTTCAAAATTTACACGTGTCCCAGTATTTTGTGATCTAAACATTGTAGCTATCCATATTAAACTATTTTCTTCTATCTAATCTAGTCCTCTCCTTTTGGTTTTGGTCTCTCGTATTTATATGAGAGGTAACAAACTTCAGACAAAAGGTCATGTCTTTTGGTAACAAAACTTAATTACGAAAATAACTGAAATAACTAAACAACAAACATGTACTCCAATCCATTAGTCTTTGAGCAAAAGCTCATGATCATCTAAGACCTATGCAAAGCTTTTACTTTATGATTAATCCTCCCTCGTGATGTTGATTATCAGTCCTCATCTAAGCCTAGATACTTTTCCTGCAATTTGCTTATTGTCAAATCATTTGGCCATTTGAATTCTTGTGCAGCAGTGAAATTCATGAGATCATTCTTCCATCTATTATCAAGTAAATTTTTGACATCTACCACAAATTTTGCGTATCCACTGTCTAATGTTACAATCTCATCGAGCAAGGCATTAAATCTATCAAGCCTAATATCCCCATCATTTTCTATGTGTGTCATGCACTGAGAAACCATTTGATCAAACTCATCCTCCCATTCATCCACATCTTTTAGTTGATTATCATCTTTAGTGACTGAAGGACTAAAGATGTGTTTTATAGAATCAAATTCATTCCTTCTAGTCTCCACCTTCTTCTCCATATCAATTAAATACTTGTGCTCCTCAATCAAACCCTTCACCATTTCCTGAGTATGTTTTAGTCTTGGAGTGGCATCAGGATCTCTTTGTGTTGCCTTGCAAAAATGTGATAAGTTGGCTGCCACCTCCTCTAGAGTTCCTCTAGGATAGGGGAATTCACACTTATCTGCTCCAAAGCTTTAACTAGATTTCTAAAGCTTTCATGTACTCCACCTACTTTTTCTTTCAATATTTCAATTCTATGCTCCAATATTTTCCTCAAGGTATCCAAGATGTGACACTTGACATCCTCCATATTGTGCTTCTTTAGCTGATCAATTTCATTTTTCATCTGTTGAATCTGTGGGTCTTCAGCTTGGATAGGTGGGTGATAAAAAACTATCTCATCCCCCCTCACTATTGTAGCCTGTTGTAATTGTTCTTTCAAATTAACATTTTCAATAAACAATTTATTTACTTCATCATTTGACAATTTCAATCTTTTCTCATATTCAGTTATTTTCTTCTCCATGTTTTCCACCACATCTTTGGTGAATATTGTTGAATGCATAGTTATAGTAACAACCTCTGTTGGAGTTGTATCTTTCATTTTCCTCACCATGGCTGCCCCCTCATTTCTTGCACTACATCTAAGTTTGGGCTTCCTTGTGATTTTTTGCTTTGTTCATAGGGCAAGAGTTTGAGTGGTAGGGTTATACCATGTTCCTAATACACCTTCCTCTTAGTCAAATTTTGCAACCAACATTGGGTCATCTTGTGATATGATTTGGTCCAAAAGAAACACCTTGCACAACTCTATCCCCGGTATGATCAACATATCACTTATCAAAAGTAATTCTCTTGCTTCCCAAAGAGTAACATTAATATTATCAATTTCTAATTATGCCAATGTTTGGGCTTGAATCTCAACCTATTTTGAATCATCGACCCCTATGAGATTGATCTTTAACCTTTCCTCAAACTGATTCATTTTTATCTTGATCCAAAAATATTTGAATTCACTAGTATGAATGAAATTTTCATCCTCCATAAACCTTAGAGAGGCAACCACTCTCTCATCATCCTGAATCTCATCTACAACTTCTTCTAATATCCTAATTTTAGGATCATGGGGCTCCTAAATTTTTTGCTACTCTGCTACCTCTTTCATCTCAATCAAAGTTAATACTGCTTCATGTTCCTTATCACTTGAGCCATAATCAACTAATGACTCAAGTTTATGATTCTTGTCTGAGGGTTCATGTGTGGGAGATGGAGGAGAAGGAAGTGCAAGTGATGGGGGTGGTGTACAAGATGTGGATACTTCTTGTGATAGTTGTTGGGGTGGAGGAGGTGGAACCAATCCTTCATCTTGGGCCATCTTATAAAATTCATCAAATTTTCCAAGGACCAACTACATCCTTTTTAGAAGATCAAGTTCATTAGCAAAGAACCCCTTGAAATTCTTATTCTTCTCTTTCTTCTTCTCTTCCCATCTCTTCATTATTATCCATCTCCTTGTCTGAAACACATCAGCAAAATATACTAAATTCCTTATCACATCTTCTTCAAGGTCAAAATCATGAGATATGGCCCTCTTTGTAAGCAAAGTCCTTCTAATCATATTAATGTAACCCTCTGGGTCACAAACTCTTTCTTTTTCGGACTTGAGGGGATAATCGACCCTCATGAATCTTTGTAACTCCTCCAGCATGTCTGATCCAATAGATAACTCCTCAAATACTATTAAATTAGGCAAGAATGTGCCTTTTCTCTAATTCCTCATTAGATCATGCTCCATCCAGAGCATCTGCCACATGAACTCCAAAAAACATATTCTAGCAGGCACAAATTTTGGAAAAATATGTGATGCCTGGTCACAACCATACACCCTGATAATAGTATGTTGTGGCATTAGGAACCAATCAGCATAATTATGTGTAAATCCCTAATCTGGCTTGTATTGCATTGTCCTCATCACATCCATCAAAGACTATGGAAAACTTGGTGTCAAAAAACCAAGGGCAACAATTATTCTAACAATAAAATCATCTCTAAACACAACAAAATCGCATTCATTGCACCTATTATCCCATATGTAGCACCAATTCTATAGAGGGAGTCTAACTCCATTCCCTTGTGTGCACAACTTCATGCTTTTAGTCCATTTTTTTTCATTTTGATACAAAATCAAATGACATAGCAAAGAATACTTTCTCAAAGACATGGGAGCCTTAGCCTCCTTGACCTACAGAAGCCATCATGAATATGTTCTTCAATCATAGAAGCGAAATCAAATTCAACATTTGACTCTAGATATTGAATGATCATATCCATCCCCATCAATCCTACTGACATGTTATCCTCTGCATCTATTCCAAGAACCTGACACAATGCATGATATGTATTTTGAAGTGTTATCACCTGAAGTTGCACCCTGTTGAACCTGATGTCCAACGCCTTAGTGTAACATTGGAAGACCTCCAAAGCTGTGGGTCACTTGTAGACAGAGGTCAACCTCCGTAGAAGGTTGGCTTCCTTGTTGGGTCATCACCTAAACTATAGATTTTTGTGAGCAAAAGGGGAGAAGGAAAACATAAAATAAACACTAAATTCTAAGGTGATACACCAAACTGACAGGAACAATGAGATACTTGATTTACACTTGAATACTAATGATAGCCATGAGACTGCACAACAAGATC
>VDFB02058242.1:78327960-78369485 GCA_007258455.2 Sequoia sempervirens | reverse complement strand
CTTTGAGGAGGGGATGGGAAGTATCCTGTTGTTATCACTCCTTTTCATGTGCAAGGGGAGCTCATCACTCCTATAATTTCTCCTTAACCTTTTATACTCTTTCTCTAATTTCCCCACATTCACTTTTGTAATAGCTTTTTTGTTTAGGTTGAAACACTTAATAATGGCTTCCCTTGAAGCGTCTACTAAACACACGCCATCTGGGAGCCTGACAATCTTTTTTGGGTCATGGTATCTATTGGCCAGGGCTTTAATTAGCTCGATATTAATGAAAACATTTGGGACTATAAATTTGGCCAAGTCTAGAGTCCACGGATTTGATGTCGGGACCTTCTCATTTATGTTCTTATAGAAATACTAGTATAAATTCCACCTAGACTGAGGAATAATAGGGTCCCTACACCCCTGAGTTGAATCTCTAAAGACCTTCTTTGGCCCCTTATCTACTGACCTGGGTAGTAAATTAAGCAATTGAGACTGTAAGGATGGTTTTCTAGCTTTAGGTTCATCTTTTTTAGCTCCTATTTTTTATTTCTTTGGCACCATTTCTATAAAAATCAAAGAGTGATGAACAGAGCTTACCTAGAATATAGCTCGCTTTTGGAGAATTCCCTTCACCTATGCACCTCGAGCTCATTTTCACTTAGTATCTGCTACTATGAAAAAAAAAAATCAATCTATTTTTTTTATTTCCACACCAAGCCGCATTAACTCTCAAATCATAAATTCTCATCATTCAAATCTTTCGCATTGAGCTCAATTTCATATTTTGAAGTTGATTGATGTGACTGGCCTACTTTAAATGTTTCAATGGCTGCTTACCGCATTACCTCACATCACTTTTCACCTCCCTGTGGTACCATAGTACCTATTGTTACTTTCCTCTAGTATACCACACTACCATGTACCACCCTTGTCTTCATTGCGGTACCGTGGT
This sequence comes from Sequoia sempervirens, assembly GCA_007258455.2. Taxonomy (NCBI): domain Eukaryota; kingdom Viridiplantae; phylum Streptophyta; class Pinopsida; order Cupressales; family Cupressaceae; genus Sequoia; species Sequoia sempervirens. The sequence goes on along the minus strand of VDFB02058242.1, from coordinate 78,368,548 downwards.
GTACCCTTAGTTCATACTATACCGCTCTACCATGGACTACCTTTCTCCTTCCAAAGATACCGCAATGTCCTCCCATTACTTGGCTTTGTATACCGCTTTACCGTGGGTTATATTCTAACCCTCTGCAGTATGGCATTGCCTCCTCTTACTTATATTCTTAAGTATACCTCTCTACTGCGGGTCTTGTTCCAACCCTCCGCAGTATAGCGGTTCCCTTTATCTCTATTCTTCCTCACACCGCTCTACCATGGGTTGTGTTCCATCCCTCCATGGCATAGTTTTTTCCTCTTGTTAATATTGATTATTATACTGCTCCACCGCATGCTAAGTTTTAACCATTCACGGTATAGCGGTAAAAGGGTATAGTGTTAGCTTCTTCTACTGTGTTACCACGAGCTATTTTACAAGAGGCTGCAGTAGCAAGGTAAGAGGTGAGGGATATGTAAGGTATTCAATGAGGTAATGGTATAGCAGTAAAAGGCTATTTTGGCTTCATGGACGAAAATAGAGTGATTGTTTATGAAAATGATGGCATGAATTTTTTATTTCCATTGATAAAAGCTTTGGAATTTTTATGAAAATTTAGGTTCTAATAGTGGCTCCAGTTGGGGATGAGTAATTTACCAATCATTTCAAGAACCTAGAATCTTAGGTTGTAGACCAAGATCTCAAAAAATATGAAAAATGGAAGGTGGAGTAGATGGAATGGATAAGGATGTCGAGATGGAGAAAAATGGAGATAGAAATGAACCTATACTACTGTACATGGAAAGAAAATATGTTTTTTAATAAGGGAAATCTAGGATTGTCTATGTACTAGCAAGTCCTAATCCTTTTTCTGATTTCCTTAACTATTGTGCATGGAAAAAGATTATTTTAAGAGGCTTGTTAAGAATTGTTCATGCACTGGCACTCCTTAATCCTTTGATACTCCTCAAGAAAGGAAATTCTTTATAAATTTCCCATGTATTGGAAATTCTTGGTCCTCACTAGACATGTTCTACAAATAATAAGAATCTTCTCCTCTCTTTCCAGTGATAACAAAGGGCCCTAGCCACAAGGCTTCAAATTTTCCATGCTTCCCTTCTCCTGACATCTAGCATTCCACATCAGCACCAAATTATTCACTTCAAATTTTATATTTTTGGCTTTCTTATCAAAAAGGTACTTCATCTGAGATTGCATCTTCTCATTTTTCTTTTGAGCTATCCTCCTTATTTCATCAAGTCAGCAAGTTGCTCCATTCTTTCCTACATTGGTTATAGAATGTCTAAATCTTCCTGAAGGATGAAATTATAAACTAGTAAAAGGTTCTATAATGGCATTCTGGCCTGTGTCCCATATACCAACTCAAATGGAGATTTCTTGATTTCCTTTTTTATAGTTATTTTGTCTGCCCACACAACCATTCTTAATTTTGAATCCCAGGATTTCTTATTTCCATCTAATATTCTTCTTATGATTTTCAGAAGACTCTTTTTGTTGGACTCTACCTGACCATTTGCTTGTGGGTGGTAGGGGGAAGCATAAGAAATAGTGATACCATATGTGTTACAAAAAATTTTGAATTCATCAGATCTAAAGCACATCCCATTGTCTGTGATTAATCTTATCGGTGTACCAAATCTGGTTATGATATTCTCCTTTAGGAAATTTATTACCACCTTACTTGTTGCATGTTTTGTTGGGATTTCCTCTACCCATTCAGTGAAATAATCAGTAGCTACTAATCTCCACTTATGTCCCCCACTTGACTTTTCTTGTATTTCCCCAATAAAATCAATTCCCCATTGATGGAAAGGGGCTTCTACTTGTAAAGGTATGAGTGGTAAGGGTCCTTGATATTTCATCTTTCTTGAGAACTTCTGGCAAGCTTCACACTTCCTCACATATGAAAAGGAATCATTGAAAACCTTAGGCCAGTAATAGCCTACCCTGATAATTTTATGTGTTGTTGTTTTAGCAAAATAATGGCCTCCAAACACTCCTTCGTACATCTCCCTCAAGACAAGTTTTTCCTATGATTCATCTAGACACAGTAACAGCACTCCATCTCTGTTTTTCCAAAACATATCACCTTCTATGAAAACATATTTAGATGCTTGTAGTTTCAATGTTCTTTGATTATCATCCAATCCTTTAGGGAACTTCATGTGTCTGAGATAATACATTATGTTTGTATATCAAGAAGTATGTTCAATGCTTGCAACTGCACCATCTTCATTTTCTACATTACAGATCTGGTAAGCTTCAATGTGTGTTTCTACCATTAGTTTGGCCAAACCATGTCCCCTTACTAACTTGTTGATCTGAATTTCCATATTGAATTCCTGGATCTTATTGATCCATCTACATCTTTTCCTTGTCACCTCTGTTAGTACCAAGATATCTTTCATAGCTGCATGTGGCACATATGCAATTACTTTAGCTCCAACTAGATATGGCCTGAAATCCTTTGTTTCTTTGACCAATGCATAAGCTTGTTTCTCCATGATATCATACTTCAATTTTTCACCCTACAGTGACTTGCTAAAGAACGATATAGGTTGTTCATGGCCTTCATCATCCTTCTCTAACATAATAGTTGTTATGGTGTGAAATGAGGCAAAAGAGAATATTTGAAAAGGTTTGGTAAAATCAGGAGATTTTAGAATGGGGGCTTCTTTGATGGCTTTTTTGATAGATATAAAGGCTATTAGGGCTTCTATAGTCCAGTCTATCTTTTCTCCCTTTTTCAGTATTTTGGATATGGGTTTAACAATCTCAGCAAAGTTTGACACAAATCTCCTAACAAAATTATTTTTCCCAAAAAATGATTGAATGGCTTTGATAGTTTTGGGAATGGGGATTTTATCTATGGCTTCTACTCTTTCAAAGTCTATTCTAATTCCTTCTTTTGACACAATATGCCCTAAAATCTTACCCTTTGTGACAGAAAAATGACATTTTTTAGGATTAAGGTTGATACCATATTCCAAAGCTCTGATGAATATCCTCTCCAAGTGTTCCACATGATCTTCTACCCTTTTGGAATAAGCAATGAGTTCATCTTGGTAAACTACCATTATAGCATTGATTAAATCTACAAATTCCTCATCCATGGCCCTTTGGAAAGTTGCCCCTACATTTGTGAGGTTGGAGGGCATTCTTACATAGACATACGTTCCCCATGGAGTAGTAAAGGTTGTCTTATATTACTCAGACTCTTTAAATTTGACCTGATTGTAGCCAGAAAATCCATCCATCATTGACAACAACTCACACCCTATCACTCTATGTAGTATGGCTTCCATATTAGGGAGGGTAATTATCTTTGAGGGAAGCAACATTTAAATTCTTGAAGTCTACGCACAATCTAATATCCCCATTTTTATTTCTTAGTGGGACCAATTTTGAGACCCATGTTGAATGTCTAATGGGCTTGATAATTCCTTTATCTCTGAGTTTTGCTAGTTCCTCTTGCATTTTAGGCTCCAAGGTTGGGTTGATGGGCCTTTGCTTTTCCTAAATGGTTTTGTATCTAGTTTTAGAGGAATATCATGTTAGAATAAGTCTTCTCTATAGGCCTTAAGATCCTCATAGGACCAAGAAAAAACATGCTTGTATTTTCTCAACAATGCAATCAACATTTTTATGATAGTTGGACTGATTTTCTTTCTAATATATAGCTTTTTGGGTGCTAATTTAGTTCCTAGATTGACTTCTTCAACATCTTATTTTTTAACTAGTGTCTACTTCATGAGAGCTCAACCATTCCCATCAAATACTCTTTCTAATGCCACAAGCCCTTTTGGAAGTTTGTTAGTTTTTAGCTACACAACTTATTTTCCAAATACAGTCTATTTTCCATCTACTTCCTCCACAAAAGCATTGAAGTCATCTCCTGAGCTTCATACTGATCTATATAATGAAGAAACTTTATGAGGTCAGTATCATCATTGAAAACTTGCCAGCTATATATATTGTCAGGGATGATAGGCCTTGTTTTAAATTCAACTTGAGATACCCCAGCCAAGGTGATATCATCTCTTCTCAGGGATACATTAGCTAAAAAGTATACCATTATGTTTTTTGACCTATCTATCCATTCAATGGAGAAAGCATCAAATAATTTGATTGTATCCCATACAACATTCCTATATTGTTTCAACCTTTTATGTTTTGCAGCATATCTTGACCTGACTTGTGAAATAATTAATTCAGAATCTCCCAGAACAGTTAGCAATTTGATCTTATATTTAACAGCCATATTCAAACCAATTAGAAAGGCTTCATATTCTGTTATATTGTTTGCACATTCAAATGCTAGCAAAAATTAATATTTGAATGTAGTACCTTTAGGTGAGATAAAGACTATCCCTGCTCCATTTCCTTCTTGGCTACATGCTCCATCGAAATACATCTTCCACACTCCATGTTGATTCTTGGAAATATGTTTGTCAATTGGATCAATATTAACTAATTATGGTTGGGATGGTTCTATTATGAAACTTCCTATATCAATATCACAAAAACAATTTAATTGATCTTGAGGCACAGTCTACAATTTGATTCATCCTTGGTTCCCTATATAACTTGACCTCTTGACCATTTACTAGTATTGTAGCATAAGATAGGTCAAATTGTACATTTCCTCCCATTGCCTTGACAAAAGCATTCCAAAATGAGGAGTATCAATCACAGTTATATCTATATTATAAGTTGCTTGTGGATAGGTAGCCAATTTCACTTCTACATCTTTCATTACTCCCACCACTAGGATAGGTTTGTTATCCATAGCATAGCACTTTCCACCATTAGTATCCACCCACATGCCAAGTTGTTTCATAACCCCTATTGGCATGATACTGATAGTAGCACCAGAATCTATCATACAATTCCTCCCCAATTTGATATTTACAAGTAATGTAGTAAAAAAAGGGTCAACTTGTGGAGGATTAATCAATGCATCACCTAGAAAAACCTCTGGGACATTTACCTTTTCCTACTTATTAGTGATCTTATTGGTCCCCTTATCTTCAAAGCTTGTGTTTTTATCATTCCCATTACATATTAATTGAATGGTACTATCACTATACTCTTTAATTTTCATCATTTCAAGTAATGGGACATACATTTTTACCTAGGATAAAGCTTGTGTGAAATCAAAAGAGGTACCTTATGTTTTGATCATCGTCTTTTGCTTCAATGACTCTCCTTTGCCTTCCTCTTTTTCTCTTTTGTTTGTATCATCAGGCTTTTGTTTATTTTTATGCGACTCTTTTCTTTCCTCCTTCTGAACATGCTTTTGCACATTCTTATCAAGCTGCTTATTTTTCATTTTCTTCAATACTCCCTGTGTTTTATTCTTCACAAATATCCCTCTTGGGACACCATCACCTTTGTTTACCATTTTTTTTCTCAACCAATATTTACTTTTTGCTTGTTCCACTGTACCAATAGTTAACTTCTTAATCTCCTCTTCAGTTGGCCTCCTTATATTGCATTGAGGTGGTGCACCAAAAGGGTATTGTTCATCATTGCTTTCTTTAGAATCAGAAAATACTTGTTGTTCAGCCATATGTATGTTGTATTTCTAGTTAACATCATATTCATAGCCTTCTTCCTCTGAAGATGAATATTTCTGCTCTATAGGATGAAGGGTGTGGGAAGTTAAATAAATTGTATGATCCCTTTCTTCATTTTTTGTTGGCATCTCCTCTTCTTACAATTTAGAAATAATGCAATGATCAGGGGAATGTGGAAAGTCACAGACTTGACACCAAGTATTATTGTTCACCATGTATTCTCCTCTCTTCTTTAAAGGATCAGGAGTCTCTTTATTCTTAGGCCTATCCATCATAGGCTATCCATCCTTCCAGTTTGTATTGTAAGGCATGTCATGCAACCTGGGTCTTTCATTTCTGTATTTATTTTCTTGCCTATGTTGAGGATTGTTGAATTGTTGGGGGACCCTAGGATTATCTCTCTTACTTATCATCCCAACAACTTTTCTATTATTTTCAATAGTCAATGCTATTTTTTGAGCTTCAGCTAAATTTTTGGGGCACCTATTTCTAAGCTCATATCTTGTCTTTGGATCAAAAGATTTTAGATAAATACTTAATATTGCAGGGTCTACCAATTTGGATCCAAGTGGTATCTTATTATGCAGCTTGGAGAATCTTTGGTTGAAATCATAGAATAACTCATTCTGATATTTTTGGATGCTAATCAATTCATGCAAGGCAAATTTTAGTGCACATTGGTTCCCATACTTCTCAAGGAATTGATCATATAACTCTTGAATTGAAGCAATAGAAGTCGTTGGTAAATAGTTAAACCAATATCTTGCTTCTTCAATTAATGAAATCATAAATAACCTCATCTGGACATCTTCATACTGCATATCCAAGTCTTGAATAAAAGCATTAAAATTCCTTAAGTTTTCCTTAGTTGTGACTGCACTACTTCCTGTAAATTTTGGGACAAGACCTCTCCAACTGCTATCCATAAGGTAAGGATATATTTGGAATCCTATTAAGTCAAACTGCCTAATCATGGTTGTGTAATGCTAAGGAGGTGGGTTATGAGGGTGTTGATATTGGTATAATGGATTGTTGTATTATGCATGAGGTGGTGGCATATATTGTTAGTCAGGAGGTGGTTGAGCATTTGGGTGTTGTGATGGATTCCTTGGTGGAGGATTTGATGATTTGTATTGATTATCAAATGGTTTTTGAAGTGTCTTCTGTGAATTTGATGGTCCTGCATTATTATTCCCTTGCTTGTGGGGTGGTACATATTTGGGAAGGTTGGAAAATTGAGCATCAAATTGGGCCTTTTGCAGTTTCAGATCCTAGAGTTCTTTTATTGCTTAGAGGCTTTGTTTATATTCTGCTTTTGATCTTTCCATTTATTTTCTTTCATACTCTAGCTATGCATTCAATTCTTCTTGAGTCATAAACCCATAAGTTTCTTCAGGGAATTCATTACCATTAGGCTTATTTTGATTCCCTTATATTCCTTGATCATATTCATGTTGCCTTATGATCCTTTCAGCCTCAATTTTAGCCTTGAATTCTTCTTCTTTCTAAGGATCTGGCTAATAGAAAGGGTTCCTTTTTTCTTCAGGTGTGTGAGGTTCTCCAGCTGAGCTATTCGTCAAAGTATCATAGTGGTTATATGTCTCAAAATGTAGTTTTTATGTTTTATCTTTATTTGTCATGCACATGTCATCATATGCCTTCTTACCCTTATCACTCTTATGTGTCCATTTACTATTGTCACTAGGACCTCCTTTATATAGGGACCTTCTACCTTGCATTGTTTGACCTTTAGAACTTATTCCTTCTGATGTGTATTATATCTTTATTCAGAGTTCCACTCACTTATACAGAAGTGACAAAATTATATAATTTCTTATTCCCAGCTGAGTCTATGTAATATTTTTGACTCTATGAAAAATGCCATGACTCTGAATTGACTCCCCAATAGAGTCACCAAATGGTTAGGTATCAAAAACATTGGTTTAAAACCACAAGAGCTTGCCAATCTCTTGATACATTTTTGGCTAACGTACAAGGTCAAATGATGAATTTGAACATTCTTCTCTTTCGGCTCTGCCAAACCTAGGTTGGTATACTTACACAAGTACAGAAGACTTAGACTTTGTGTTTCCTAATTAATTAGTCTCTCCACAATGGCAATTGGAAGTGGAGAGATGCAGACCTATTTGGTATGAATTGTATAAGAAATATCAAGGTAAAATTTAATATGTTCAATTAATAGATCTAAGGCTTTGAAATAAATTTATTGAAACTAAATAAATAAAATGGGTGATACCAATGCCTTGTTGGGTGTATGGAGTTAAATGAAAACCTAAGATGAGTGGCTTATACTTGGAAGAAATTCTAACTGTTTAGAATACCAATATTAGTTTATAACTTGTATAAACATGCAAGAATGTAATTACCAGATTCTTCTTAGTAGTCCAAATAACACTTCCAAATTACTGTGAATGACTAAAAGGATTTAATCTTTGCTTGAAAGAACCAGTTAATCATGCCACAAAAATACAGCAAATGTGCATTGATAAATTGAGTATATACTTGATATATCAATTTAAATAATAGAGAAATATCAACCTCGGAGACAACCTAATAATATCTTCAACTAATTCAAAAATAATTGATACGAAAATAATGCCACCAAATCAAATATTTTTCATTAACTTCTTCAAAATTTACACATGTGTCTTGGTCTTTTGTGATGTAAACATTGTAGCTATCCATATTCAAGTATTTTCTTCTATCTAATCTAGTCCTCTCCTTTTCCTCTTGGTCTCTCGTATTTATATGAGAGGCAACAAGCTTCAAACAAAAGGTCATGTCTTTTGGTAACAAAACTTAATTATGAAAATAACTGAAACAACTAAACAACAAACATGTACTCCAATCCATTAGTCTTCAAGCAAAATCCTGTGATCATCTAAGACCTATGTAAAGCTTTTAGTTTATGATTAATCCTCCCTCGTGATGCTAATTATCAGTCCTCATCTAAGCCTAGATACTTTTCCTGCCATCTTTTTATTGTCAAATCATTTGGCCATTTGAACTCTTGTGTAGCAGTGAAATTCATGAGATCATTCTTCCATCTATTATCAAGTAAATTTTTGACATCTACCACAAATTTTGCGTATCCACTGCCTAATGTTATAATCTCATTGAGCAAGGCATTAAATCTATCAAGGCTAACATCCCCATCATTTTCTATGTGTGTCATGCACTAAGAAACCATTTGATCAAACTCATCCTTCCATAAATCCACATCTTTTAGTTGATTATCATCTTTAGTGACTAAAGGACTAAAGATGTGTTTTATAGAATCAAATTCATTCCTTCTAGTCTCCACCTTCTTCTTCATATCAATCAAATACTTGTGCTCCTCAATCAAACCCTTCACCATTCCCTGAGTATGTTTTAGTCTTGGAGGGGCGTCAGGATCTCTTTGTGTTGCCTTGCAAAAATGCGATAAGTTGGATGCCACCTCTTCTAGAGTTCCTCTAGGATAGGGGAATTCACACTTATCTGCTCCAAAGCTTTAAATAGATTTCTAAAGCTTTCATGTACTCCACCTACTTTTTCTTTCAATATTTCAATTCTATGCTCCAATATTTTCCTCAGGGTATCTAGGATGTGACACTTGACATCCTCCATATTGTGCTTCTTTAGCTGATCAATTTCATTTTTCATCTGTTGAATCTGTGGGTCTTCAGCTTGGATAGGTGGGTGATAAAAAACTATCTCATCCCCCCTCACTATTGTAGCCTGTTGTAATTGTTCTTTCAAATTAACATTTTCAATAAACAATTTATTTACTTCATCATTTGACAATTTCAATCTTTTCTCATATTCAGTTATTTTCTTCTCCATGTTTTCCACCACATCTTTGGTGAATATTGCTGAATGCATAGTTATAGTAACAACCTTTGTTGGAGTTGTATCTTTCATTTTCCTCACCATGGCTGACCCCCTCATTTCTTGCACTACATCTAAGAGTTTGGGCTTCCTTGTGATTTTTTGCTTTGTCCATAGGGCAAGAGTCTGAGTGGTAGGGTTATACCATGTTCCTAATACACCTTCCTCTGAGTCAAATTTTGCAACCAACATTAGGTCATCTTGTGATATGATTTGGTCCAAAAGAAACACCTTGCACAACTCTATTCCTGGTATGATCAACATATCACTTATCAAAAGTAATTCTCTTGCTTCCCAAAGAGTAACATTAATATTATCAATGTTTAATTATGCCAATGTTTGGGCTTGAATCTAAGCCTATTTTGAATCATCAGCTCCTATGAGATTTATCTTTAACCTTTCCTCAAACTGATTCATTTTTATCTTGATCCAAAAATATTTGAATTCACTAGTATGAATGAAATTTTCATCCTCCATAAACCTTAGAGAGGCAACCACTCTCTCATCATCCTGAATCTCATCTACAACTTCTTCTAATATCCTAATTTTAGGATCATGGGGCTCCTGAATTTTTTGCTACTCTGCTACCTCTTTCATCTCAATCAAATTCAATACTACTTCATGTTCCTTATCACTTGAGCCATAATCAACTAATGACTCAAGTTTATGATTCTTTTCTGAGGGTTCATGTGTGGGAGATGGAGGAGAAGGAAGTGCAAGTGATGGGGGTGGTGTATGAGATGTGGATACTTCTTGTGATAGTTGTTGGGGTGGAGGAGGTGGAACCAATCCTTCATCTTGGGCCATCTTATAAAATTCATCAAATTTTCCAAGGACCAACTACATCCTTTTTAGAAGATCAAGTTCATTAGCAAAGAACCCCTTGAAATTCTTATTCTTCTCTTTCTCCTTCTCTTCCCATCTCTTCATTATTATCCATCTCCTTCTTGTCTGAAACATATCAGCAAAATATACTAAATTCCTTATCACATCTTCTTCAAGGTCAAAAGGATGAGATATGGCCATCTTTGGAAGCAAATTCCTTCTAATCATATTAATGTAACCCTCTAGGTCACAAACTCTTTCTTTTTCGGACTTGAGGGGATAATCGACCCTCATGAATCTTTGTAACTCCTCTAGCATGTTTGATCCAATAGACAACTCCTCAAATACTGTTAAATTAGGAAAGAATGTGCCTTTTCTCTAATTCCTCATTAGATCATGCTCCATCCAGAGCATCTGCCACATGAACTCCAAAAAACATATTCTAGCAGGCACAAATTTTGGAAAAATATGTGATGTCTGGTCACAACCATACACCCTGATAATAGTATGTTGTGGCATTAGGAACCAATCAGCATAATTATGTGTAAATCCCTTATCTATCTTGTATTGCATTGGCCTCATCACATCCATCAAAGACTATGGAAAAATTGGTGTTGAAAAACCAAGGGCAACAATTATTCTAACAACAAAATCATCTATGAACACAACAAAATCACATTCATTGCACCTATGTAGCACCAATTCTACATAGGGAGTCTAACTCCATTATCTTGTGTGCACAACTTCATGCTTTTAGTCCGTTTTGTTTCATTTTGATACAAAATCAAATGACATAGCAAGTAATACTTTCTCAAAGACATGGGAGCCTTAGCCTCCTTGACCTGCAACAAGCCATCATGAATTTGTTCTTCAATCACAGAAGTGAAATCAAATTCAAAATTTGACTCCAAATATTGAATGATCATAGCCATCCTCATCAATCCTACTGGCATGTTATCCTTTGCATCTATTCCAAGAACCTAATGCAATGCATGATATGTATTTTTGAAGTAAACCTAAAAATCAGACACTGGAAAAGGTTCTACCTTTGAGGAGGGGATGGGAAGTATCCTGTTGTTATCACTCATTTTAATGTGCAAGGGGAGCTCATCACTCCTATAATTTCTCCTTAACATTTTTTACTCTTTGTCTAATTTCCCCACATTCACTTTTGTAGCATCTTATTTGTTCAGGTTGAAACACTTAATAATGGCTTCCCTTGAAACATCTACTAAACACCCGCCATTTTGGATCCTGAAAATATTTGTTGGGGCATGGTATCTATTGGCCATGGCTTTAATTATCTTGATATCAATGAAAACATTTGGGAGTATCAATTTGGTCAAGTCTAGAGTCCGCGGATTTGATGTCGAGACCTTGTCATTTCTATTCCTATAGAAATACCGGTATAAATTCCACCCAAATTGAGGAATAATAGGGTCCCTACACCCCTGATTTGAGTCTCTAAAGACCTTCTTTGGCCCCTTATCTACTGACCTGGGTAGTAAATTAAGCAATTGAGACTGTAAGGAAGGTTTTCTAGCTTTAGGTTCATCTTTTTTAGCTCCTATTTTTTATTTCTTTGGCGCCATTGCTATCAAAATCAAAGAGTGATGAACAAAGCTTACCTAGAATATAGCTCGCTTTTGGAAAATTCCCTTCACCTCCGCACCTCGAGCTCATCTACACTTAGTATCTGTTGCTGTGAAGGAGAAATCTCAATCTACATTGTTTATTTCCACACCAACCCGCATTAACTCTCGAATCATAAATTCTCATCATTCAAATCTTTCGCATTGAGCTCAATTTCATATTTTGAAGTTGATTGATGTGACTATCCTACTTTAAATGTTTCAATAGTTTCTTATCGCATTACCTCGCATCACTTTTCACCTCCTTGCAATACCACGGTACTATTGTTACTTTTCTCTAGTATACCGCACTACCGCGCACCACCCTTGTCTTCATTGCAATACCGAGGTGTATTTTTAGTTCTTGCTATACCACTCTATCGTAGACTACCTTTCTCCTTCCTATGGTACCACAGTGTCCTCCCATTTCTTTGCTTTGTATACCGCTTTACCACAGGCTATATTCTAACCCTCAGCAGTATGGTGGTGCCCCCTCTTACTACTATTCTTAAGTATACCTCTCTACCACAGGTCTTGTTCCAACCCTCCACGGTATAGCGGTTCCCTTTATCTTTGTTCTTCCTCACACCGCTCTACTGTGGGTTGTGCTCCATCCCTTTGCGGTATAGCGGTTTTCTCTTGTTAATACTGATTATTATACCACTCCACCACAAGCTAAGTTTTAACCATTCACGGTATAGCGGTAAAAGGGTATAGTGTTAGCTTCTTCTACCATGCTATCGCGAGCTATTTTTCAAGAGGCTACGGTAAGGAGGTAAGAGGTGAGGGTCATGTAAGGTATTCAATGAGGTAGCAGTATAGCATTAAAAAGCTATTTTGGCTTCATGGACGGAAATAGAGTGATTTTTTATGAAAATGATGACATGAATTTTTTATTTCCATTGATAAAAGCTTTGGAATTTTTATGAAAATTCTAGTTCTAATAGGTGATATTGATTAGAAAGGGGTCAGGTTCACTTATCAAGATAAGTGAATTTTCACATTAAATACAATATATAAAATTATAGACATATAGGTAATAAAGAATATGATTGATTATGTTTATGTGGGTGTATTTTATTGAATGTGCTCTTGTAGGACAATAAGTACTAGACATGCAATATAGATTAGCATGCCTTTTTCATATGCACATATAGTGTGTCTTTGCCTAGTACATTGGGTGTATATATATTTGTTTGAAACTAATATGCATGTTTTTATTTTGTTATTGAATTATTGTCTACCTTCTCACTATTTTACTTGTAATACAAGACCTAATTCTATACCCAATTATTATAGACCATCTATACCCTAGTGCAACAACTAGAAGACATGGTGAAAGTAAAATTAATATTTTAAATTAGATTTTTTTTTGTTCTACCTATATATGCATGATAGTTGATATTATTGTGCATACTAATTTCTTTTTTTTTTCAATAGTCATTATGAACATCACATACTTAGCTCTCATAAAATTTGGTCCTAGTTTAAGAGGCACTTGGGCTGCACAAGATCTAAAGATAAGGGATCTAAGACATAGAAAAAGGGACCTAGGTCTTAAATGCAAAGAACCTAGGATGCAATGGTGGCCTTTTTCCAATTTTCATTAGGATGTAGATCACAAGGTGAAATGATTGACTTAAAACCTCAAAGGTGATCCAATCAAACCTAGATCCACATCTATTTAAGGGTTGGAATGGATTGGAAATATTTTAGAGTGATTAACCTAATGATCCTATTTGCCCCAATATGAGAAATGTAAGATCCTGACAACTAATAAACAAAAGCAATCAAGTTCTGACAGATCTGGAAGGTGCAGATGATTGTGTACCTACCCAAAAAAAATTGGTTTTGTTGTGCCTATAATGACTATGTCATCCAAGGGTAAATGGGTCTTTGTAGGGAATTTTTGATCAAATTTTGGGGTCCTCTAGTGCTAGATCCAAGCTTCTATTTTTCAGTTGCAAACCTGTTGAAACGTCGTCAGTGAATTATATAAGTGAGTTTTCATGGCTTGACAAGGTTGATGACAACAAATGCAACAATGTAAAATAGATCTTCAAGCTCTCTTAAATCCTATTCAACTTGTAACCTACACATTCACAAAGAGGGAAAATGTTGTGCCATATAGGGGTTTTCCTCAATCAAACCTCGTGTAAGTTTTCTCACTTCCACAATGGTAATTTCTATGATAAAACCTTAATGGGAAAGCAAGGAAATAATGAATGAACAAAATTTTGCAACTCACCACCCTTCAATGTGTTGATGTTCTATGGTAGTGGCAGTCATATATTCTAGCCCAGATCGCACATTTAAGAACGATTAAATAATAGCCTTTCATCTATTTAATTGTTGAGATTTTTTTATTTTATGATGGGTCACATCCCTTGATAAATATTAGTTTATATTTGTTATTGGCTCGATCCTTGAAGAGACGCAATTTATGAGGAGGCTGACTTGCTTACCATTGGATGTGATTTATTGAAAGGGTACTATCTCCTATGAAGGGTCAACTTTCTTAAAGGGTGACGACCTATCACTTGTGTATATATTCACACCACCTCTCATTGTTTCATCATCAAGTTTGTTACATATCCATTCTTTGTCAAGTGTGTGTTATTCCTCAAGGCAGTTCAGAATAGTTAGAAGCTTAGTTTTATCATCTGAAGATAGCATTATATTTTTGTGTGTGCATCAGCTTGTGATGCTTGTGATTTTCCTTCATATTGGCTCATTGTAAAGGCGACATCATTGTGTTGATTAAATATATAAGTGATATATTGTTGTTGGCTTTTTCTCCCTCAAGAGGAGGGTTTTCCTAGGGTATCTATTGTGTCTTGTATTGAATTTTGAATTAATTTTGGTGCATTAAATCTAATCATAAAACTAACACAATGGCTTCCTTGAAGGACTAAAATCATACACATATCTTTAAGGATTTGGATCTTTCTTGATAGATTTTCTTGAATGCTTGGAGAGCTACAACAATGTTAGCCTTCACAAGACAATATGAACACACATAAACTTTGACATGATGTTGTATCTTGAATTATTGCAATAAGACTCTGAAATGTTTCTTTTGACTTGCTCTTGAATGCTCTTAAAGTTCACCTCTAGCTTGTTAGATTTCAAATGATGCAATAACTTGGTATTATAGGAATTTTATCCATTTTCTTGAAAATTAGATCCTAAAAGCTGACATTTACAACTTGAATTTTGAATGTTAATATTCCACCAAAAACATATCCAAAAATGGGTCTTGGCTAAGAAGGGGGACCCATTCGCCCATGGATGAATGGGTCCTGGCCCAAATTTCTAGGACACCCAATTTCGGGGGCAACACATGAGTTGGATGCATTTATTCAATGCTTGGTGTTTATTGAAAAATGGGACAAATGGGCTTTGAAATACATAATTTTAGGTCATTATGGGGTCAATTAGGCTCAACAATTTAGGGAGGACAAAACATAGTGTGAAATTGTTAAGGTATACAATTTACTATGCTACAAGATCAAATACACAAAAATATATGAAACACTAATATGGATATATATTTTCATGAAAAAAGAAAGAAAAAATATATAAATGAACATAAATTGATCATAAATTGATCTTAACATGCTACATTTGTTCATGTTTCAATGTAAATCATTCTATCTAAAAATTTTAAGAAGAAAAATTAGTTGAAAACTCTTAACTAGCTTGATTTTTCCATAATCAACCATTACACTACAAGATGAAAGAGGTATACAAAATAGGCCAATAGTAGACTAACATTGTTGGTAGGAAAGATTCAATTATGAATAAAAAAATGAGATAAACCTACCACAAGTGAAATGTAGCATACTCAACCAATTGAAAACAAACCCAAAAGGCATATCAAGCACAAGAGATGTGCTTCTTTGTATAATTTAAATAGATATAAGTAGAAGTAGGATTAGAGAAGTAGAATTAAGAATATATAATAAGATATATGATTAGAGAAGAGGATATAGAATAAGGAAAATAATTATAAGGAATAGGAGAATGATTCATGTATAAGATTGTATTTAAGATATATATACATGGAATACAAGATTGTTGCATATCATATAATGATATAACATAGTTGTTAAGTGTGTAATGACTTATGGTATGTTTATGAATGTGTGAATATATTTAATTTTATATTTTCTATCATGCCACAGCCTTATATAATCTACCAAATAAGCCTTGAAATTATTATTATCTCATATTGGGGTATAAGTATAATATGGACCAAAACAGGATCAAACTACCACTTTTTGCTAAGGATACCAAGGAGGCTTCTAAACACATACTTATCCTAGGGTCCATACAACAAAGAAATAGAGTAAGAAGAAATCAAACTAAACTATATGACTTCATAGGAACTCTTAGAGATGAGGCCTTAAAATGGTACATGAAAAAGTGCCCACAACACAAAAAGGAGTGTTAGGAAATAAAATATATATTTCTGTTGTAACTTCAAATATCCTAAATCATCCTTAGAAAGTATGATTAAGATGAGGGAAATGGTTTAGAAGAAGGAAGAAACAATTAAATAACTTGATTAGATATTTAAATCACTAGTATGGAAGATGGAGGAACCTCTTAAACAATTAAAGATCAAAAGAAGAATTCTTAGCTATATGGATGGATGATGTTCCTATATGGATTGATGCATGTCCTATATGGATAGATGATTACTTGAGTACACAAGAAAATAAAGACAAAAGAACATAATAAATGTTTAAAGTTTAATAACAAAAACTAGGTAAAATTTTGAGAAACAACTTGAGGGTTGTTTCATGTGGTATTAGAGCCAAGTTTAGAAGCTAGGCCTTGAGCTTGCTACGACTTGTGCTAGTTGAAAATAATTATGAAAGTGTTTAATCACTAATGAAAACTTTGGATAAACTATAATTAACTATTGATTAGAAACCTATGGTTTTGGGAAACAATAAATGACATAGACTAGAGCATCTTGTGCTTGAAATACAAGGAAACAAAGGAAGGATCCCATTAAACAACAAAAACAACCTGAAAATAAGAATGGTGCAAGAATTGTTGCAGATATCAATCTATTAAAACAACAAAGGAATAAGATAAATTATTTGGAATAGAAAATAGATGATCTCAGAACAAGACAAGCTAACATAGAAAACCTAGTGGAACTGAAATTTCAACCCTTCTTGAAGAGGAAAATCCACTAGAAAGGTGGGTGAATAATGTTGCACCTAATCAGGTCTTGGCAATTTGGAATTATTAAAGGACTTGGAAAATATTACCCCTCCAAAATTTGATGGGAAACAGTTAGGAAAAGGAACCAAAAATTGGTTAACAAAAATGGAAAAGTACTTTTAGTTCAGAGATTATACAAATTCAATTAAGTCCTTATGGGGGTCTTATCAATTAACTAGGGAAGTTGCAATTTGGTGGACCAATGTCAAAGAACATAATGGGTATGCTAAGGAAAATATTTTAAGGGAATAATTTGAGCAAAAAAATTAGAAATGGTGGTTACCATAGCTATTCTTTGATGAGAAGATGATCGTGTTTCATAACCTTAGGCAAGGTTCTTTAACAATATAATAATTTTTGGATAAGTTTGCAATATTGCTAAAATATATGCCAATTTATCAAAAGGATGAAATAATTCGAATCAAAAAAAATTGTGTTAGGGATTAACACTAATATTAGAGCAAAGGTGGACATACATAGCCCTAAAAATGTGAATGAAGTATTATAGGTATCTTTGAAACAAGAAAGGAAACTTTCAGCTTTAGCTACATTAAGGAAAATTTTAAATAGTAACATAAATATATCTTTAAAGAGAAATTAAAAATTAAAAATTAAAGGACTATATTTTCATAAAGGAGACCACCACCAAGTCAAAATCCAAGGAATTGTCATAATAGAAACAAGGAGGAAAGTTTCAACAGGAATAATCAGAGAAACTATAATAGACAGTATATCCTCCAAGACTTAATGGAATGAGGAATGAATTACCACGGAACCAAGTGCATTAAGGACCAATAGGTGGTTGTTTTATGTGTGGGTAAAGTGATGGAAAATGTAATCCTTTACATTTTCTCACTTTGTTTGGCTCCCCTTAATTAAGTCTCTAATTGACCCAATTATGCATTTAAAAGCCTAATTAATTTCATTTTTCGAAAGGGAAACGTATATTAAACAATTGCAAACAACAAATTACACATCTTGGAAATTTTTCATATTTTTAAGGCCTAGGACCCATTTTCCCAAGGGTGAATGGGTCCTCCTTAAGTTTAGGACACAATTTTTCAATATTTTTTTGGCAACATTTTTATGATTCAAATTCAAATTGCAATTGTCAACCTTTGATGTTTAATTGTCAGGAAATTAGAAAATTACCTATAAATACAAGGTCTTTTTATCAATTCAAATCCTAGAATCAAGAAGTTGCATAATTCAAATTTAAAAAGAGAAAATATTATTGTCAAGAGCATTAAAGAGCATATTTATCAGTCTTCTACATTGGCATTCAAGATTTCAAGCATCATGTCAAAGCTATTTACATTCATGCATGTTTTTCGAGCTAACATTGTGATGTAGGTTTCAAGTTTTCAAGAATCAAATCAAGTTTCAAATCAAGCATCCAATCAATCCATTTCATACAAGATCTAATCCTTGAATTAATGTGTTAGACTTTAGTCCTCCAAGGGTAGCCATTAAAGGGTTTGGTGAGTTGCAACAAGCTAGTGTTCATTAATCATTCCTTCTTTTTATCATTATTTTATTTCAAGTTTTATTTACCAAAATGGGGTTTGAACAAGCCAAACCCCTATTCACCAGAAACAAACACTTTCTCCTCTCTTTTTCTATGTATATTTGCAAGTGAAGAAGGATTGAAGATTGATCAAAAGTGCAATTTTGCAAAGTTGACATCAAAGTTTTCAAGCCACAAAATCTTACTTGCAAATTTTATTTATGGCTTTTTGACAATGAGATCCAGAGAAATCAAGAGTGCATATCTAGGAGTAGAGGACTATGAAATCAAATTTTGGATCCTTGTAGCAGGACCCCTTCACCCTAGGCTGAATCTATCCTAGGAGGACACTCAGCAATGGATTTTGGTGACTAGTACACATCAACTTACCCTTCTTAGATCTGTTGGAAGTCTGTTGTTTTTTATTGTTTTATGCTTTAAATTGATGATTCAAGTTTCACATTGCATAATTGAGTTCATTAAGCATTTTTAGTTTTTCTCCCCAAAGTGCATTTCAAGCATATTTACCTCATCTTGTCATAAGGAAAACAACAAAATATCTCCAATAGGGTTGAATCACCTAAGGGTTGAAAGTCAATCCTACCTTTGGGGATCTATTTCTCCTAATGAAACAAGGAAGATAGGTGCATGCATTCTCCATTTACCCATTTTTCCATCACTCATACATTTTCTTTCATTTCATTTTGGTGAACCCAACATTGTACATCTTAATTTTTTATTTGGAGGTCATTAAAACCCTAGATCTAGGATTTGCATTAGTTTGCATTGAAATTGCATTAATTTGCATTCCATTTAGGGTTGTCAAAATTTCATTATTTTACATGTCATTTAGGGTTTTAAATTTTCATTTTGCATTATTTAAAATTTGAAAAAATCCAAAAAATTGCATGCATATTACATTGATTTAGCATAGTACTTACATATTAGTGTATTTTCAACCATTTACATTATCAAATTGAATCAAAATTTCATTTCAAAAAGTCACTTTGTCAATAATTTGTCACTAATTTCATTTGCATTAGGACACCTAAATTTGGAAAATTATGTCACTGAAACCATAGTTTGCAACCTAAAACTGGGAATTCAAACATTAAGCAAGAAATTCAAACTTTCATTTTTTAGAACCCTGACCTAGGACTCATTCACCCTAGGGAGAATCAATCCATGTACAGGTGTCTTTTCAAAATTCTAGGCATCAATTTTCCTCTGATTTCTTTGTTTTCTTCTATTGTTAACTATGTGTTTCAATTTCAAAAAATTAAAATTAAAAAGTACTTTCTTGCATTAATTTCAATTGTCAAATTAAGTGCATTGTTTGAAATCACAATTGGCATTAAAAGACATCATTTTTAGGTTTTTTTATAGCATAATCAATAGATTGTCTTGTTTCAAATCTAAAAATTGTAAAATCTTTTTACATATTTGCATTGTGATTCATACTTTTGGGTGTTCATTGCATTTGCATAGTGCCCTTTCTCTATTTTGGGTGCACTTAGGTTTGGTGAAATTTGTATGAGCTTCACAACCTGGTGTCCTATTTTCAATAATTTAGTGAGACGTAGTTCGAGACTCATGTCATCCTGTGCTACTACATCTGTTGTGGATCTTGAGTTTTCCAACTCTTTCACTCATAGTGTTGATACTAGTCAACCCATTATGGACCATAGGTTTGATACCACATTTCCCATGACCACTTTACCCACAACCAATGTGACTAATTTTGACATAATGGTTGCTAATTTCCCTCAAGAAAAGCTAAAACAAATGGATGAAGCCTTAGAAAAATTGCAAAACTTTGTGATTTCTAAATACATTGTTGGTACTATGGTTCTTGTCATAGATAACATGAGGAAAATGCTTGATAATGAACAAGGAATAGAAATTATGTGTAGCCTAGCTCATATAATTGATAAGAATGTTCCTACTATGGCTAGTTGTGCTCAAAATTTTGGATACACCCAAATTCAAGGTGGAAATCCAATTCCTCCAACTTTTTCCTCTATTCCTACATACACTAATCCAACTATTACAACAAGGAAACCCACTAGCAATTTCAATCCAACCTTAGGTATTTCCACTGGGAATCCCTTTAGCTTTGTGCATTCAAATATCATATCTCCTAATCCATCTCCCCTCACAAACTTACAATTCACTTATCCTCCAAATACATATACACCTTCACCTTATTCACCTCCATCTCACAACAAAAACAATGATTATGTCCTTAACCTACTCTTGCAAAATGTTTCATCCCTTCAATAACAAATTTTCACATTGAACCAAAATCAAAATGACCAACCTTCGCAATATGTCAAAAGAAACCCATTATCCTTGGAGATATTTAAAGCAAAAATGCCACAAGGTATAGAGATTCCTAGATTTGAGAAATATGGTGGTAAAGGAGATTCTAGCAACCATGTCTCGACATACATAGCCTTATGTAGTGACTTCATTTTGAAATAAGCTCTTGGTTAATTTTTTCCCTAGATTTTTGAAAGATACTGCCTTGGAATGGTTTTGTTCTTTACCGAATAACTCAATTAGTTCATTCAATGATCTTGTTGATACATCATAGTGGCTTTAATCGTGTTTCTTCTCATGGGAATTTCTCATTGGATTTCTTTTGGCCTGAACCCATGGAACCTATTAAGCCTCGTGAGGACTTCTTTTTCAAATCTTATCAAAATTTTAAGGCAAAACATGTAACAGAGTTATCCCTTAGCAACATGCCTCAACCCATGATTGAGCTTCCTATCATTGATGAAACCATGATTGAACCAAATGCCCTTCCAAGTAACCAATACCAACCCATGAAAAATCCTCCACCTATTTCCTATAAAAGACCAAGAGATACCCATATAAGTATCATTGTTCCTCCTAATATTAAACAAGTTTACAAAGCTAAAGATAAAGTGGTTGAACAACCTTACATGATTCCTTCCATTTCCCCCTTATGGAAAGAAAAGAGACTTGTGGTTGATAAACCCACTCCTACACAATCACAACTTGAAAATCATGCAAAAAGAAACAGAAATGCTAAAGAGCGTAGGCGTAGACATTGTGCTATTGCTCGTCAATTAGAAGAAAAGAACAAAATGGAAAATCAAGATCTAACACCAACTCAAACAATACATGATGATTCTTCACCTTCGCCACAAAAACATGAAACTTCAATGGAAATCATAATTAGGCCTCCTATTATGATTAACTTGGATGATGATGATGATGAGATTGCTAGTATTGACAAGGAAGTGCATAATGCGCTGAGTTTATTATTTTCCTCCTCCATGAGCTTGGATGATAAAAACAATGATGATCCTCCTAACAAGAGTGAATCACCACATGTTGAACCTAGTGATGCTCCTAGTACGACACTTATCCTTGTCCCTTTGGATAGTTATCTTCCTTCTACATATGATGAACAAGACCAGGATGTAGATGACCTACTATAGGTTGACTCACATGTGCCACACTAGTCTTTTCTTTATTTTATTTTCATATTCTTTTTTATTTCATGTGCGTAATGTGATCCCCCATACAGTGTTGCTTGGTGTGTCTTTATATGTTTGTGAGCCTACTTTGGATGACCCTTGTCACTCCGTTGGTGCAAGGATACAAAGGAAGCAAACCTGTCATGATATTCTTCTATTTGTTCCTTCATTATTCTATATGGCATACACCTTTATCTTTTATTTTTTTCTTGTGTTTTTTATGCAGGAGCATCCTTGGTTCTTGGCAATCTTGCATCAACCAAAAATATTTCCTTTCATTTTTATGTTCTTATTATATTCTTTCTCAGTTCACGTGGGAGGAATCATCATCTTTTCTCACCAGACCTTGTGGATCTTGGAGTACATTTTCTACTTGTTCATTTTCCTTGTTCCAAGATTTAAGTGCAATTGGATCTTTTTTCAGCAAGTTATGGCTTTTGGAATTCTTGGCAGTTTCTTGAACCGGCACCAAAATAATTTCAAATTTCTCAACCAGTTCAATCATTGTGGATCATCCCTATAACTTGCGGATCTTAACGGTGGGGTTTTAATTGTTCCTAGGAGTTTCCCCGACCTTCATTATAGGTCCACACTTCATCTTACGCACCTATTGAAGAGTAATTCAAATTTGAGGTCAACTTATTCATGCGCACATTACATTTTCTTCCTTGGAGAATGTGATGATCTTTGGTCGATTCAGATGTTTCTTGAGTTGCGGATATGCTATAAAGGTTGTAATAAATCATTTGAATAGGGGAACCGAGCAAAGTTAGTAGTTGATTAAGTGGATTAAGATTTATCTGAATTCTAATAGTTCAGCTCGCATATAGGAGCATGTTAGAATGTTGCATATTTGATCAGGCCTATGAGCCAAATTTGTAGGCCCAAATGTTGATGGTCGAATGTAACTGATATTTTTGTTAATGTGAATATTTCCATCTGCATTTTCCTCCATATTTTTTGTTTCTTTCATTGTGTTAATCTTGTTGCAAGGTCTAGATTGTTCTCTTTGAGGACCCTCCTACCGTGGTTGTGTTAGATTGGTATCAGAGCAAGGTTTGATCCGTGTGAGGTCGAAAGAATTTGTGAAGTCTTATTGAAGATTTGTTGTGGGGTGGCGGACTAAGGATCCGACCTACAGCTGTAGAGGACTTTTGTAAAGATGATTGGAAGAAGAAATGTTAGACGAAATGGAGCACGTGGAAATGCAGACCCAACTGTGATGGAGATGTTGAGAGGAATTTCTGCCAGATTAGATGCAGTTGAAATGACCCAGAGGAGAGTTTGACCAGTTGATGATGTGAGTGATGAAGAAATATAAGTCTAGGAAGAAAGAGGAAGAGATGAACAACCTGGCCTAGATCAGGGAGAAGAGAGGTTCATAAGAGCCCTAACGAAGGTGAATACAAGACCCCATTTCAATCCACCAGATTATAATGGCAAGTTGGATTCAAATGTATTGTTAGATTGGATAATAGAGATGGAAAATCATTTTGAATTTGAAGGTACCTCTGAAGATAAGAAGGTGAAGCTTTCTTGTAAAAATTTGAGAGGACATGCATCCCTTTGGTGGGAACATTTGCAGAAAGATAGGAAAAGAAGAGGAAAAGAAAAGATAAAATCATGGGATCAGATGGTGAATAAGTTGAAGACAAATTTTATGCCCCAGGATTATCAAATTAGATTGTTCAAGAAGATGCACAATTTGAAGCAAAAATAATCTAGTGTGACAGAGTATACTGAGGAATTCTATAAGTTGAATATCAGATCTAGACATTTGGAGGATGAGATTGAGCAAGTAGCCAGATATGTGAATGGTTTGAGATTGTACATACAGGATGAAATCAATTTGATCAAGTTGCAAAGTGTGGAAGAGGCATATCAGTGTGCCCTAAAAGCAGAAGAGAAGTTGAATAAAAGACATGAGCAGAGACAAAGAGGAAGAGGTGGAAGATTTCAAATAGGAAGAACTTTTACTGGAGGAGGAAGAGGATTATTTCTAGACTAGAATAAGGATAAGGAGAATATTAAGAATGACAACTCATACCAAAAAGGTGATGGGAACTCTTACAGAAGAGGACATTATGGTGGTTACCTAAATGAAGGTCATAGAAGAGATGATAGAGGACAGGAGAAATGGATATTCAAAGGAACCTATTATAAATGTGGTGGAGAAGGACATAGAGCATTTGAATGTAATTAGGGAGAGACAAGCAGGAAGACAGAGAACAATAGAAGAACAGCCTTTGTTGAGGAGGATCATGCTAGATCATCTAATAAACCAGAAGATGGAGAAGTATTGGTGAATAGGAGAGTATTATGTCAAAGTGAGTTGGATCAGGAACCGTTGTAGAGAAAGAATTTGTTTCTAAGATGCAAGATAGCTGGTAAATGTTGCAAGGTGATTTTTGACAGTGGAAGTTTGGAGAACCTAGTTTCTAAAGAGATGGTGACTAAACTGAAGTTGGAAAGGTTGAAGCACCCGAAGCCCTATCAGATTGCTTGGATTCAGGATGGGCATAAGATTCTGGTAAGTGAACAATGTTTGGTGAAATTGAAGATAGGAAATTACCATGATGAAGTTTTGTGTGATATCATGCCTATGGATATATGTCATAATTTTTTTTGGAAGGCTTTGGCAGTATGATAGACAGGATATTCATGATGGGAAGAAGAATATATACACTATTATTGCTAACGGGATGAAACAGATCTTGTTGCCATTGGAAGATGTTCCTACATTGGAAGTTTGTACGAATGCTAGGGTTTGTCTGGTTGATGGAAGGAGATTCCTTGATGGATTGAGACATTAGAATGTATGTTATTCCTTGGTGCCTAAGAAGGCTAAAGACTTGAAGCATGTGGAAGAACACCCAGAAGAGAAAAAAGAGATATTGACCAAATATGAGGAGATCATTTCAAATAATGTACCTGATGGATTTCCACCTATAAGGAGTATTAGTCATTGTATGGATCTAATTCCTGGAGCTAGTTTTCCTAATAAAGCAGCACACTAGATGACACTAGAAGAGAATGAAGAGTTGAATAGACAAGTGCAAGAATTGATGAAGAAGGTTTTGATCATAGAAAGTTTAATTCCGTGTGCAGTACATGTTGTGCTTGCACCTAAGAAGGATGGAGAATGGAGGATGTGTACCGATTCTAGAGCTATAAACAAGATTACGGTGAAGTATAGATTTCCATTGCCCCGGATGGATGACATTGTGGATTGTTTGAGTGGAGCTAAGTACTTTACATAGATAGATTTGAAGAGTGGATATCATCATATCAGAATCAGAGAAGGAGATGAGTGGAAAACAACTTTCAAGACAAATGAAGGGTTGTATGAGTGGTTGGTTATGCCTTTTGGATTGACAAATGCACCGAGTACTTTCATGAGGTTGATGAATGAGGTATTGAAGAAATTCTTGGGTAATTTTGTGATTGTGTACTTGGATGACATCTTGATTTTCAATAGAAGTAGAGAAGAACATTTGTTGCATATCAGACAAGTCTTGGAGAGGTTGAAAGAAGAGCAGTTGTTGATAAACATCAAGAAGTGTAGTTTCATGAAGGAGGAGTTGGTATATCTAGGATTTGTGATATTTTTGGATGGATTGAAAATGGATCCTAAGAAGGTAAGATTAATTGTTGAGTGGCCTACACCAGATAGCATTGGAGAGGTAAGATCATTTCATGGATTGGCTAGTTTCTACTGAAATTTCATTAGAAATTGTAGTTCTATTTGTAGTCCTATGACAAAAGCAATGAGAGGGGATAGAAAATATTTTAGATGGACATCTGGAGCAAATCAAATTTTTGAGTTGTTGAAGCAGAAGATGACTGAGCAATCTGTGTTGTCTTTACTAGATTTCAATAAGTTATTTCAAGTAGACTATGATGCAAGTGGAAATGCAATTGGAGCAGTACTAAGTCAAGAGGGAAGACCTGTAGCTTATTTTAGTGAGAAGTTGAATGATGCTAGGAGAAGATATTCAGTGTATGATCTAGAATTTTATGCCATAGTTCAAGCCTTGAAGAAGTGGAGACATTACTTGTTTCCTAAGGAGTTTGTGTTGTATACGAATCATCAAGCATTGCAATATTTTAATAGTCAGGTTAAATTAAATCAGAGACACATGAGATGGGTAGAGTTCTTGTAGAGTTATATTTTTTTTTAAGCATAGGAGTGGAAAGTCAAATAGAGTTATTGATGCTTTGAGTAGGAGAAGGATTTAACTAACAGAGATGAGAGTGGAGGTATTAGGCTTTGAGGAGTTGAAGAACTTGTATGAAGAAGACCTGGATTTTGTAGAACCTTGGAGAGCTTGTAAAGAACCTATTTCAGAGGATAGAAGTCAGTGGTTGGATTATTTCATTCAAGAGGACATGTTCAGAGGAAATCAGTTGTGTATACCCCAAAGTTCAATGAGGGATAACCTGGTGAAGGAGAAGCATAGTGGAGGAATGTTAGGACACTTTGGAGTTGATAAGACAGTGGCATTGGTAAGTGAGAATTACTTTTGGCCCCAGATTCATAAGCATGTTAGGAGATTTGTGCAGATTTGCAAAGTTTGTTAAGTTGCAAAGGGGAGTAGTCAGAATGTTGGATTGTATAAGCCTTTGACAGTTCTGGAGAGACCTTGGGAGGATATAAGCATGGATTTTATACTTGGTTTTCCAAAGACACAAAGAGGTAATGATTTTGTATTTGTGGTGGTTGATCGATTTTCTAAGATGGCACATTTCATACCTTGTAGGAAGACAATAGATGTAGTACATGTAGTAGATTTGTTTTTTAGAGAAGTGGTCAGATTGTATGGGTTACCTAGGAGTATTGTATCAAATAGGGATGTAAAGTTTGTTGATTACTTTTGGAGGACACTTTGGAAGAAGTTGATGAAAAATTTGAAGTTCAGTTCTACTTTTCACCCACAAACTGATGGACAGACAGAAGTAGTGAACAAAAGTCTAGGGAACTCACTGAAATGTTTGGTTGGAGAGAAGACTGGAAGTTGGGATTTAGTCCTTGCACAAGCAGAGTTTGCTTACAATAATTTAGTGAACCAGAGTATAGGAAAGACACCTTTTGAGATTGATACTAGAGTTAATCCTAGAGGTATATCTAAATTGAGAGACATCAGTATGGAAGATAAGAGGACTGCAGAAGCAGAAGAATTTGCAGAACACATGAAGAAGTTGCATACTCAAGTAAAACAACAATTGGAATACATAAACCAGAAGTATAAGGAGAAGGAAGATGAAAAGAGGAGACATAAGGAATTCAAAGTTGGAGATGAAGTGATGGTATATTTGAGGAAGGACAGATTTCTAGTTGGTACATACAATAAGTTGAAGATGAGGAAGTTTGGACCTTGTAAGATCTTGAAGAAATTTGATTCAGGAAATGCATATGAAGTGGAGTTACCGGAAGGTATGGGAATATCACCTATATTCAACATTGCAGACCTATATCAGTACCACGAAGCAGAGTCCAGTGCAAATAGTGAAACAAAATTGAAGAATCAGTTTTCTAAATAGCAGCTAGATGAGATTGAAGAGATTTTGGATGTCAAAGATGGGAGGAAGACTCATGGAAGACAATACAAATAATATATTGTAAAGTGGAAAGGTAGACAAGTGGAGGATTCTTCTTGGATTCCTCAGGCTGAGGTAGACCGTCTTGGTTTTCCTTTGGCCCCAGCAAAGTGAGGGACTCACTTTTCAATAACGCTAAATGTCTGATGCAGGAGCATCCTTGGTTCTTGGCAATCTTGCATCAACCAAAAATATTCCCTTTCAATTTTATGTTCTTATTTTGTTCTTTCTTAGTTCATGTGGGAGGAATCGTCATCTTTGCTCACTAGACCTTGTGGATCTTGGATTGCATTGTCTACTTGTTCATTTTCCATGTTCCAATATTTGAGCGTGATTGGATCTTTTTCCAACAAGTTATGGCTTCCAGAATTCTTAGCAATTTCTTGAACCGACACTAGAATAATTTCAAATTTCTCGACCAGTTCAATCATTGTGGATCATCCCCGTAACTTGCGGATCTTAACAGTGGGATTTTAATTGTTCCTGGGAGTGTCCTCGACCTTCATTATAGGTCCACACTTCATCTTACACACCTATTCAAGAGTAATTCAAATTTGAGGCTGACTTATTCATGTGCACGTTACATTTTCTTCCTTGGAGAATGTGATGATCTTTGGCCAACGCGGATGTTTCTTGAGTTGTGGATATGCTATAAAGCTTGTAATCAATCATTTGAATAGGGGAACCAAGTAGAGTTAGTAGTTGATTAAGTGGATTAAGATTGATCTGAATTGTAATAGTTCAGCTCGCATATAGGAGCATGTTAGAATGTTGCATATTTGATTAGGCCTGTGAGCCAAATCTGTAGGCCCGGATGTTGTCAGCCGAATGTAACTGAGATTTCTATTAATGAGAATATTTCCATCTGCATTTTCCTCCATATTTTGTGTTGCTTTTGTTGTGTTACTCTTGCTGCATGATCTAGATTGTTCTCTTTGAGGACCCTCCTACTGTGGTTGTGTGAGTTTTCCTTTTGGGGACAATGCAAGTCATTGAGACATTTAGGTCTCTTCCATGTTGACCCAAAAGCTTTTCTTTATTTTCATTCTCTATGTGTCATTCTTCCTTTGTTCTTGTTATTCCATGAGTCATTTGGGGAATGATGACCATTCTAAGCTCGATTATATTGTTGTAGCAAACACATAACGCTAACCCTAGATCCATGGATCCCTTATGTATTATCTTAGGATTACATATGGGGGGCCACCTCCTTTCCATGACATAGCTCTATTTTGGAAATATATGTTTGGCATAGGGCTTTCTGAATAAATCTCTCATGTATTGGAATTTATTATGTAATACTTTAAAGTAATTTCTCACAGCATGGTGTTTGGAAATTTCTTGAAAGTGGGGGCATACGTATCCCCACTCATTGTTTGCTTCAAAGTGTGGTCTTCTTACTTCCCATGATGTGTCTTCTTGGTGGTGACATTGGTTTTTATGTTCATCAAGAGCATGACCTTTATTAGCATATGGCATTCCTCTTAGTGGTAATGTTATGGCTTGCATTCCCTAAGTTCTGAATCTTTTATCCTCGACTAGCCCTCTCTTGGTGACATTAAGCATGATGTTCCCTAAGGTGATACCTTTCATGAACTAAGAAAAACCCCTTTGAATATCCTATCCTATTGCATTTAAATCTTTTTCATGGCCACCAAGAATAACACAACTTGCTTTCCAGTGGAGATTTTTTATTTTTCATGAGTGTCTAGCATAATGCAGCTTGCTAGCCTTGTGGCACCTTATCAAAGTTACTAGGAGGTATAATTGTTGGTATGGTTGGCATATAGGAGCCTATATACCTGGCATGACTTTCCCATCAACCACCCTTTCTTGGGGCTCAACTAGTGGAGAGCATATGTCACTAGCCCATGTGAGTATATTTTGTTTGCATAGTGGACGACGATTTTCCACTTGTGAATTTTTTTTGGAAAAATAGCTAAGGCTTGATCCATACCTATTGGACAAACATTTGAGGCTTGATCCACCCTTTTTTTCTCTTTTCTTTTTGCATTAATTTTGGCTACTTGTGTATCTTGTCTTGCTAATGTCTATCATACGTATATGTGTGTTCCTTTGCGTTGATCCTAGGGGCTTGGCCACCTCCTTGGTCTTTTTCATCCTATCTCACTAAAATTTGTACACTTGGACCCCTCTTGATGCTTATTTGTCTACTTTAGTGTTAGTTTGAGCGTAGGGCTCATTCTCTCACTAAAGTGGGGGCTAAATGTAGTGACAAAAAATGTACTCCTTTACATTTTCTCTCTGTTTGCCTCCCCTTAATTAATTGGACTTAATTAAGCCTCTAATTAACCCAATTATGCATTTAAAATCCTAATTAATTTTATTTTCCGAAAGGGGAAGCTATATTAAACAATTGCAAACATCAAATTACACATCTTGGAAAATGTGTCCTAGGTTTAAGGCCTAGGACCCATTTGCCCAAAGGATAATGGGTCCTCCTTAAGTTTAGGACCCCTTTTTTAATATATTTTTGGCAACATTTTTATGATTCAAATTCAAATTGCAATTGTCAGCTTTTGATGTTTAATTGTCGAGAAATTAGAAAACTACCTATAAATACAAGGTCTTTTTATCAATTCAAATCCTAGAATCAAGAAGTTGCATAATTCAAATTTCACAAGAGAAAATATTATTGTCAAGAGCATTCAAGAGTAGATTTATCAGTCTTCTATATCAACATTCAAGATCTCAAGCATCATGTCAAAGTTATTTGCATTCATGCATGTTTTTGGAGCTAACATTGTGATGTAGGTTTCAAGTTTTCAAGCATCCAATCAAGCCATTTAATGCAAGATCTAATCCTTGAAGTGATGTGTTAGACTTCAGTCCTCCAAAGGGTAGCCATTAAAGGGTTTGGTGAGTTGCAACAAGCTAGTGTTCATTCATCATTCCTTCCTTTTATCATTATTTAATTTCAAGGTTTAATTACCAAAAAAGGGTTTGACCAAGCCAAACCCCTATTCACCAAAAACAAACAATTTCTCCTCTCTTTATGTGTGCAGATTTGCAAGTGAAGAAGGATTGAATATTGATCAAAAGTGCAATTTTGTAAACTTGTCAAATTTTTCAAGCCACAGAATCTTACTTGCAGAATTTATTTTTGACTTTCTGACATTGAGATCCAGAGAAATTAGGAGTGTAGATCTAGGAGCAAAGGACTATGAAATCAGATTTTGGATTCGTGTAGCAGAACCCATTCGCCCTAGGGTGAATCTACCCCAAGAGGACACTCAGCAACAACTTTTGGTGACTACTACACATCCACTTACCCTTCTCAGATATGACGAAAGTATGTTGTTTCTGATTTTTTTATGCTTTAAATTGATGATTCAAGTTTCACATTGCATAATTGAGTTCATTAAGTATTTTTAGTTTTTCTCCCCAAAGTGCATTTCAAGCATATTTACCTCATCTTTTCATAAGGAAAATAGCCAAGATCTCCAATAGGGTTAACTCACCTAAGGGTTGAAATTCAATCCTACCTTTGGGGATCTCTTTTTCCTAACGAAATAAGGATGATAGGTGCATGCATTCTCCATTTTGTCATCACCTAATTTTTTCTTCCATTTCAGTGGGTAAAATCATTTTTCTAGGGAATGTCCTAGGATAAAAGAATATATTAGAGAAAAGAAACCTTATCAAGCACCTCCACAAAGAATTCATGTAGCAGTTAGAAATCTTCACTCAATTTCAAAATGTGTCCATTAAAAATAGAGGTATGATTTCAAATCAACCTATTTCTATACTAGGAGATATTGAATCATTTGAATTCTTTATTTCTTCAAAATTTGTGAAAATAATATCTTTGGGAGTTAGACATATGGAAACATCATGGATGTTCCACTATGCGGATAAGGTGGTTAAAGAAGTAAACAAATATTTTTTAAATTCTTCAATTCAATTTCTTGATTTTAAAACAAAGGTAGATCTATATGTGACACCCCTAGGGTCATATGATGTGATCAATGGAATTAATTGGTTGACTAGTCATCAATCAAGTGTAGATTGATAAAATAAAATAGTGGAATGTATAGATGATGAAGGAAATAAAGTAAAGTTACAAGGAATCCTTAAGCCTATAAATGTAGAAACCATATATTAGCAATGCAATTAAAGAAATAAAGAAGGAAAGGAGCTCAAATATTTATGATTAAACTAGACAAGAAAGAGGAAAAAGATACTCCAACTCTTGAAAACTTCCCTTTACTTCAATAATTTAAGATGTTTTTCCAAATGAATTACCGAGACTACCTCCTAAAATAAAGTTTTACTTCTCCATAGAAATTGTAATAGGAGTTGAACCTGTGTATAAGGCTCCTTATAGAATGAATGCATCTAAATTTCTAGAACTAAAGATGCAACTAAAGGAATTTCTAGGAAAGGGATTAATTCATCCAATTGTATCACCTTGAAGAGAACCAATTATTTTTTTCAAAAATAAGGATAGAACCCTAAGGTTGTCTATAGAATACCAAATGTTGAATAAGTTAACAATAAAGAACAAATATCCATTGTCTCGTATTGAAGACTTGTTTGACCAAATGAAAGTAGCAAAACTATTTTCAAAAATTCATCTATGATCAAGACATCATTAGCTAAGAATCAAAGATGAAGATATTCCTAAAATATCTTTTCAAACTATATATGGGCATTATGAATTCATAGTTGTACCAAATTGGTGTAACCAATGCCCTTATTACTTTCATGAACCTAATGAATAGTTTTTTCCATGATTATTTGGATAAATTTGTACTAGTTTTATTAGATGGAACTAATCTACTCCAAAAATGAATAAAAACATTTAGCGCACCTCCAATTAGTCTTGTAAAGGCTAAGAGAACATAAGTTGTATGGAAAGCTACTAAAATGTGCTTTATTTGAGGGTAGATTTATTATTTAGTGCATACTACATTACAAAAAGGAATTTAAGTAGATCCTAATAAGATCAAGACTATAATGGAGTGGCCAATTCCTAAGAATATAACAAAAGTAAGAAGTTTTATGGGTTTAACAAGGTATAATAGGAGGTTTGTAGAAGGATTTTCTCAAATCACAAACCTAATTACTTCCTTGTAAAAGAAGAATAAAAGTTTCATATGGATAAAATAGTGTGACAAAGAATTTTGATTTTTAAAGAAGTTGACTAAAAACCCTATTTTGCAAGTTCTTGATCCTAATAAACACTTTGTGGTTGTCATTGATGCTTCTACAGAAGGTTTGGGGTGTTATCATGTGAGATGAAGGTGTAATTGCCTATGAATCTAGAAAATTAAATAATGTGAACTAAATTATACACCTAATTATTTAGAATTGGCATCAATTATGCATGCACTTAAAAAAATTGAGATATTTCCTATTAGAAAAACTATTTGAATTGAAAACTAATCATCAAGGGTTGAAATACATTTTCACTCAACCTTGAAATTTTAATGTAAGTCAAAGAAGATGGTTGGAATTATTAAGTATGATTTTGAGATTGAGTATATTAAGGGTAAAGAGAATAGGGTAGCAGATTCTTTAAGTCAGAAGTATTTGATGGATTTAGTAACTATTAAAACCACCTTCAAAAATCAAGTATTAGTAGAACAAAAATAAGATCCTTTGTAGGATCAGGTCAAAATAGATTTAGAAGTTTATTCAAATGATCTAAGGTTTAAAGGATATACTTTTGATAAGGATGAGTTGCTTTGATACCATAATAGAATATATGTTCCTAGTTCTAAAGAACTTAGAATTTAATTCTAATTGAAGCTCACAATTTACTCCCTATTCAAGTCATTTAGAAGTGAATACGATGTATTTAGATCTTAATAAGTTGTAATGTTGACCAAAAATGAAGAAAGTTAATAGTTTTTTTTATGGAAAAATGTTTAGAGTGGCAAAGAGTTAAGGTAGAACATAGTCACTCGGCTAGATTGATATATCCTCATGATATACCATATCATAAATGACAAGTCATTAGTATCAATTTTATACAAGAGTTACCAATGATACCATATAGACACAATAAAATATTAGTGGTAGTGGATAAATGTACAAGGTAGCTCATTCATACCCATAAATATAACTAATGATGCTCCAACCTTAGAAAAAAGGTTTGTAAAAGAAATATTCATGTTACATGGGGTTCCTAAAAATATCATATCAAATAGGAATGTTAGATTTACTTCAAGCTTTTGGACCACTTTACACTTAGCCTTGGGAACACAATCAAACTTTAGTACAACATATCATTCTAAAATAGATTGGCAAATAGAAAGGACCAATCAAATAGTTGAAGAACTTTTACACATGTATTGTATGGATCAATAGTCAGAGTGGTAAGAATATCTTCCACTAGTAGATTTTTATTATAATAAGTTTTTCATTCTACCTTATGGATGGCCCCATTTGAAGCATTATATGGAAGAAAGTATTGAACACATGTTTGAATTGGGATAATCTAGAGGATAGAATTATATTTGGTCCTAAAAATGCTAAGGTTATGAAAAGTCAAATCCAAATGAACAAGGCAAAATTTAAAGGAAACATCTGATAAGAAAAAGAGTTATATAGATAAAATAGAACTCTGAGAATTTTTTTAATTGGAGAGGTGTTTCTAACAATTAGGCACCACAAAAGTTCTATCTCATTTGGAAAGTGTTAGGAATAAGGTGTTGTACACCTTGTACAAGAAATGAATCATTTAATTATATAAAATAAATACTTTTTTTTATGCATATTTAGGTGATGTGTTTAGCCACATTAAATATTTATTTGGGTCTAGGGTGAAAGCACAAAGTTGAGTCCACTTAAGGTGGAAGTTTCGACCTTAAAAAAAATCAAGAAATCAAGAAAAACAAATCAAGATCCCATTTTTAGCAATCGGGATCTTGTTTTGCTTCGGGGTCCTGGGCTTAAAACTAAAACGGGATCCCATTCTTTAAAAAACAAGATCTCGTTTTGCAAAACGAGATCTTGTTTTGAAAAATTTCCATTTTTGGAAACTTTTCAAAATGGGAACCCATTTTGAAAACTTTCTATTTTGGCAAATTTTGAAAATGGGTTCCCGTTTTGAAAACTTTTCATTTTTGGCAACTTTTCAAAATGGGATCCCATTTCGTAAAGTATAAAAAATTATTTTTTTATGAAACATGATCCAATTTTAGAACGGGATCTTGTTTCTACAAAATGATATCCTATTTTTTAAACTATGAATTTTTGGTTGGGTTTGTGCTTTGTTTTTCAGTTTGGGAAAAGGCTTGGGGACCCAAACCTAAGCTTTGGACCTAGTTTGACCTACAACTTGAAGGCCCTATCAATGTCACAAGAAAATAGTGACTTTAGGCATATGTCTGAAGATATTTTTTATAGAATTTTTTAACAAAATTGAAACCCATTATAGATGAGACAGTGTAAATTCCAAATATGTAAATTTTTTTACAATTGGATTATTTTTTCTATTTTTCTATTTTTTTTATGAAACTAGTCCATAAACTTGAAATGTTAGGGTTTTTTAGTACTTATTAAACTTTTTATTAAAATAACTTTTTGAAGAATGAATTGTACAAAAGTGTACTTCAGACAATTCTTTTCAATTTGATTTTTTTCAAAAAATTATAAATTTAGGTCATCTTATGCGTGACGTACATGATGATTTTTCAAAACAACAAATATGACCAATAAGAAATTAACAAAAAAATATTAAAAAAAATAGGAGCGTTCTTTAGTGTTTACAAATCTTTTCCCAAAAGGATTTAGAAAAATACAATTATTTAGTTCAAAATATGGAAGACGTACACGTGCAGGTGAAAAAAAAGTGACTTTTAAACAGTCATTTTTTGAATCGTCTGTTGAAAATCAATTTGTATCATCTAGGTATTAAAATAAATTGCATATTTGGAAACTAGAGTTTGAGTACTACATTTTATGATAAGTGATTTTTTTAAGATTCCATCTCTAAGTGCTTCAAATTTTAAGGTCAAATGTGACAAATTTTGAAAATCAAGGAAAACACTTCCACTTTTTGGCGAAAAAGTGGACTCAACTTCTTGCACACACCCTCTACTTGTAAATTTGTATGTAACATTGGTTAGATATTTTATGTGTGAGTTGCACATGAGAAAAATATTTAATATTAGAAAACTTAGGACCAAAAAGTAAATGTGGGGTCAGTGGTTTGGTGTACTCATGGTTTTGAGACGCATGGTTTTACCTTACCACAAGTGGTTGTTTTGTGTGAGCTTGATTCTATAAAATCAAGCACATCTTTAATGTTTAAGGTTGGTTGGCTAGTTGTTTGAGTCAGTTGTCATTGTATTAATCTTTGTTCTGAAGAGTGCACATGTGAAGCATGGAATGGGATGTGCAGATACATGTTTAGACACATGGAGGGTGCATTGGAGTAGCTTAATGTTTCAAAAGTATTCATGGAGACTTTGTAAGTGTATTGTAATGTTTACATTATTGAATAATACATTAAGTGTGAATGCTTTTAGAGGCTAGGTTTTTCCCTTAAGGGTTTTCCCAGGGTATATCTTGTGTTATCTTGTGGTATGTCTATGATCTTTGCATATGGTTATTATGTAAGATTGTATGCATGCTTTTCTCTCATTAGGTTAAATAGGAAATGGTTTGATCAACCCATATTATTTTCCTAAAAAGTGGTATCAGAGCCATGGTTGTGGTTGAGAGATGTGAGAGATCCCTATTTTGGTTTAACCCTTATATGAGCATATCTAATGTGAATTTGAAGGCTTGACAAAGCTGGAGAGATTTTAAATATTTCAATATGACCTTCTAAGACAAAATACACCCCATCATTAGATCCAAGAGGCTCAAGAAATGAATATTGACATGAAATTTGGCCTATTTTCCACCTTGACTTGGAAGAAAAAAAATCCACTCTAATTGTTGCTCAGTTGTCTTATCATAAGACTATCATAGTCTACAGGATGAAATATATATAATTTAAACATGCATTCAAAAAACTTTAATGACTTTTTAAATGAAAAAAATGATTTAATAGGGGGGTTCACAAACCTCCTACCCTACAATTATAGGTGTACGCTAGAAAGGTATTGATAGGTGTGCTTATCAACCCCCAACCAGTGTTTCCGAGCTAGCAGGCACTTTAAGCCCCCAGTCCTCAACCCCCATTGACGAGAAGCATATCATCCCAATCCCCCACGAGCTATAAAATTTGTAATTCAAAAAAAATGAATTTAAATAAATTTTCAAGTCCACCACCCTTCGGTTGCTTGAGTATCGCCAACCCACCCCACTACCACAACACCACCCATGTACCACTAGCTTATGTAGCATAACATAAGTTGACATCAGCATCCGTACAAACTATACCTAGACCCCCTTTTATGCCCAAAGATGTATTTTTCTTCCAAGGGGCATAACTTTCACCTACGATGTGATATTTTTGGCTTCCAATAGTTGTTAGAAAGCTCTCTTTGAGAACTATGAAATGGTAAAATTTTGGCTGCCACATTTTTCTATTTTTGTCAGATATTGGTACCATGAATCCATGCATTTGTCTAGAACAATAAACAATTCATAACTTTCACATATGGAAATATTTTTTTTTATTTTGAATAGCGATGGTGAGAATTTGAAGAATACCACATAGTGGATCAAGTGGTTTTTCACTTGAATGAGTAGAGAGAGGATTGTACTTGTTTGGACACTTTTAGGATCCTAATATTTTGGGTGTGATTATGTGAGAATCCAAACAGATTGGAGGCCAAAAACTTGAGGGGGTGCATGTTTTTAAAAGATTTACATGATGATGTATTTAGTTGTTAGATTTTATGCTTCTTGATATAGGTTTACAAGTATTTTTAGAGTGTACTTTTATGGAGACAAGTACACAAGTTGTCTTCTAGTTTGAGGACATAATTGATATGCATGTGAGACTTGGAGTCTTGGTTCAGTGAAATTTGATTATAGGTAAAATAATGGTGATAATTATGGTTTCATGGATGTTCACTTGTATTTGAGCATTGGTATGACATGATCGTGTATGTAGTTAATTGGTGGTGGTGTGGTTTATTTTTAGGAGTTTTTTCTTATCCCTTAGATGTTTTTTTGGTTCCTTGACTATGGTACTTGATTGTGGATTTGTTTGGAAAATAAAAACTAAAGTTGATCTAGTGGTTAAGTCTTGAGATCTACATGTTATCTTCTTAGTTATTTTAGTTTGCAAGTTAATGATGTGATGGTGAGTTTGCATGTTGCT
The DNA here is from genome assembly GCA_007258455.2 of Sequoia sempervirens. Lineage (NCBI taxonomy): Eukaryota > Viridiplantae > Streptophyta > Pinopsida > Cupressales > Cupressaceae > Sequoia > Sequoia sempervirens. The sequence continues at coordinate 78,330,524 of VDFB02058242.1, read as the reverse complement.
TTGATTAAGGATTTACAAGTAATTTATTTTTATAATTTTTCCACACATTTGATAGTAGTGACATGACTCAGATGTGAACTATCTATGTCCACAATTATTTGATGTATATTTAGTTAGTTGTCCTTGTCTATGGTCATTTGTGTTGGTATGTTGCATTGAGATGAGAGTATGGATTAGTAAAGTGCCTTGATAGTTTATTATTGAGACATGTATCATGTTTTTTTTCATGGTGTCACATGGATAGCTTGGTTACACATTTTAGTGGGAGCTTTTGATATTGATGTTTTGGTGGTGGTTGTATCTTCTTGGCTTGGAGATCTTGGTTCTACTTTATTCCTTGAAGTTGTTGGTATTGCAATTGACTGTGTGTGGACCATGGGTGTTTTTCATTTAGGAGATGGTTATCATGATGACATAGATAACACAATATCATTGTTCAATGAGAGCTTTGGAAATGATGTGTATTCATCACTTGGTGATGGATGATCGTATGTAGTGGTTGGTGTCATGGAAGAGCTCTTGGATTATGTTTGTTATAGTGAGATTTATTTGGCACTTATTTATCATTGATGGAAGATGGATATATTCATGTGATTGGAGGTTTGACATCTTGGTTAGTCATGGAGGACTCTTGGAGTCTTTGGTCGAAATGTTGGTTTATGACTTGTCAATTTTGACAAGTAATCCTTGGTTGAGAGGAGGTTTTGGTATTGTATCATGGTGGAATATTGATTGCATATTAGATTATTGGCACAATATAGTTAGATCATGATGTCATGATGTGTTCCTAATTCTATAGACATGTATTTATATATTTGGTAGTGATTTGAATAGTTCTCTTGGCATTGTGTACATTGTTCATGTGCTTGGGAGCTTCATGAGAGTGGTGTTTCATTTTGAGCTTAGCATGGATTGATCAAGTGCAAGTACTCATGGATACCTTGAGACTTGGGTGACACATTTGTTGAGATGGTTACTCTTTGGAGTTCTTAACAAAAAATTTAAGGATCTTTCACCAGCATATGGATGTGAGTTCATGATGAATCTATATAAGGGATTGTTCTTGGAGAGATTCAATGTGGCTTGGTGTATCCTGGAGGAGCAATATCATTCTCTACCATTGATCTACTCAACGGCTAATCATCTGAGAGGTATTTTTCATCCTATTTTCAAATACATTTTGTTTTATACTTTTTCTTCTAATGGAGATAGATTTTGAGCTATGCTTGCTTGTTCTGGAGGGTTCATTTGAGGAGAGTTTTCCATGCTTATCTCTTTGTGCATATGATTTTATTTATGATTTCATCTATTTATGAGGATAGTTTTATCTTCCTTTATTAGAGAGGCTTACATCCATAGATACACATGATTTATTTGATCTATGAGATTGGATAATTGTGTGTTGTTGAGGCTTTTCATTTGGGGTTGTTAAGGAGATCTTACTTGACACAACTTAGCACTCTGAGGTGTTGGTAGAAGATGTTATGGGATATTATTTATATTTTTTCTATGGCTACTTCTTAGAGGTTTGTATTCAAATGGTTCAAAGTGTTGGACTTGGGAGATTTATGGTGGCATGTTGTGAGAGAATATACATTAATTTTGGTTTGAGTATTAGTCACACCTTGGTATGAGTGTTGATTGGTAGACTTGGTATGCTTTGATCTATTTTCAAATTTAACATTACCCAAGTAGTGGGAGTTACTAGATGTGTATGTGCTTCATGGACATGTTTTATATAGGGAGTTTGTAATTGCAATTTATGGGTTGGATATGTTGTTGGCATGAATTCTACTAATGTTTGCATACCTGTGAGGTGTGAATGATTGGATGGACTAGCATTTATTATGGTTGCTATTTCAAGCCATGTGTGTGATCAGGAAGATTCGAGGTTAAGATTAATAAACACAACAATACAACCTTAAATTCCTAATCTAGTAATGAAGAACAAAAGAGTCAATAAATACGAAATAACAATGAATGATATTACCATAACCTTCATGCCTCCATTGCATCACCTCCATTACCCTTCTCCATTTTTATTTTAAATGACTAATGCCCTCAAATCATAAATTGCAATAACAGCCTAAGTCTATGCCAGCAAAATTTCGAAGATAATTGTCTCAACCTAATTCTCTGGATTTCTAAGAAGTTAAAATGATAGTGACAGGCGTCATTTATAGACAAAATGAATTTGAATAAACAAACAAGATTGAATGATTTTAATTTCAATCAATGGTTGAAATTAAATGAGATGTGACAAGAAAAGAATAAAATTGGGAGAGGAACCAAATAATTCCAAAAGGTCATTTAATTCAAATGGGCAGGTAAATAGTTAAATAATGGCAACATTATTTAATTAGAGATGAAAAAGGAAAATTGATTTTTTGAATTAAATAATAATTTAATTCAAAAAATGTGGGAGAGAAAGTTAATTTAGAAAGTCATTTAAATAAATAATATTTATTTGACTATGAAGAAAAGGATAAATGAATAATTAAATAATCAGAATTAATTAATTAATTATAGTAGACAAGATAGTAACAATTAAATAAATTAGAATT